>CM031955.1:4348001-4788001 GCA_018749465.1 Paracanthobrama guichenoti
TTGGAACAAGGAGATATTGTTGCTAAAGCAATGATAAAATGGTATGTCTCTTTACCAAAAAACAAACAAACATTTATCTCACATTTTTAACTATACAAGTATGAAAGATACGAATTTACATAGAATCATATCAAATCCACTTAAGCTAATTTTCAGAAATCTTGATTTTGCGCCACAAAATTTTCCTTCAAAACCCTTAGAAGAAAATCTCTTTCAGGAAAATAATAGTACTGATAAGCTGACATTTTATGCAGCCAATATAACAGACTTGTACTTTAACTGCATTTTCTTTTTCGAAGTGATTCCAATCATATTTCAAGCAATTCAAAACCATCATGGTGAACGGTGTGCATCGCTCAGTTTAAAAAGTGTCTCAGCGGAAGGAAATCCATTATTCATCAGCTTTAATATATCGGCTAAATGTTCTTATCGGGCTGATAACAATAACATTGAAAATGAACATGTATCAGTCGATACTGTTATGGTGGCCAATATATTGTGTATCACTAAAATAAATGAAGCCTTGGTAAGCATAAGAGACGTTCTAAAACATTATAAATATTACCAATACCAACCCCAAATTATTAAAATGGTAGTGTACAATCTAGTAAGTAAATGTAATCATATTGAACTTGGAATCGTCCCATAAAAGTCATTTCCTTTAAGGCTTTGTGAAGACATATTCCACAGCAATATAATTACTATGAATAATATATGAATATTTCTCTTTTGGGTCCACTTTCCATTCACACTAATGTTTTTGGAAGCCAGCCTGAACCTTAAATTACAACAATACCGATGATAATGATGCTTATTGCTGTCGTACATAGTACAGCCGTATAACAACTTTCTCACTTTCGCATGTCATTTTAACACACTTTCACATGGGCTGACAGCAATGGACAAAAATAAAAATAAATAAACTTATTAGAATGTCAATTTGTGATTTCAAGGGCACAATGAATTGCAGTTATTGCAAATAATCACAAGTACATCAAACAATTGTGATAACTTTGCCATTGGTAGGTCTTATTATTACCTTTCGGTCTCTCCAAATACACTGAACTGAGCAAAACCTTAGAGATTACAGAGAGCCATGTCTAGTGTGCAAAAATCTAATGAAATCCAATCAGATATTTATTACAGCATTTATGTTTCAGGTGGTTCTTCTCAGTGCAAATCAAACAGCCATGACTCCTCATGGTCTTCTGCAAGCAGAGGAGCCTGTAACCATGGTTACCAAGGCCTGGACTAAAGACCTGCTCCACGAAAGCATCTACACAGCATTACTCCAGACTACCCACTGTTTCCAATTTCCCAATAAAAAGTCTGAGCGAGGTGTCGGAGTCGGCTGAATGTGGCAGGAGCATTAACGGCCAACCTCACTGTCACTCACGCCTGCCCACTCATCTTTAACTGCCCGTTGAGGAAATACAAGACCAGGAGAACAGGAGAACAGGAGAGAAAGGGACGCTAAGAAAGGACACACTGCCTGCCTAATGGATAATGTATTAGAATATACTAAATGCTTAAAATCTAAATTATAAAAGAGATAGTTCTGCTCCTGGATTGGCTGATTGGTCAGTTTAAAAGTGCTCTATTTATAGGACTATACAGCAACAAAGTTCACAGGAAACATTAATTAAATAAAATATTGAAAATTGGTTAAAAGTTTAGCACAGGATAATGAGTCTGAAAAATGTGACACTAATTGCACAACACTAAAACGCCATCACTACATTTTTCAAAGATTCTCAAATGACTCGTCCGAAGACTCAGTCTCTCCAAGCCTTTCCGAAAGCCTACTCTGCTCTGATTGATCAGATGGCCCAGACTGCTTTGATTGGTCTACCGCTCACATGTGACGAAAACGAAACGCTCATTACCATAATTAAAGTTCAGCTCAAGAGGCTTCCTAAAGCTCATCCTTTGGAAGTATTTACAAAAGACAATTTGCTTTTGAGGCGAGGGCAAGTCAAAGTAGACGTTCGCAGGCACATTATGCAAACGAGTAAGGTTTTATCAGAAACGAGTAATGGAAACCAAATTTCAATTAAAATCCCTTCATTCTCAAACAAGTTTTTACACTCGCTTGGTGGTTTTTGACTTGTGCCAAAAATAGTTAATGCGAATAATGGGAGATGGAATCTTTTTTTTAAACTATTTATACATTCATATATCATTTTACATTCACAAACAGCTATATTATACACTGCATGAAAGGTAATCTCTGTAAAAGCATAATAGGGGCACTTTAAAAGATTTTAGTGCAAGGTTTACCAACAGGGCAGAAAAACAATAGAACATATCCTGTGTGAACCGATCCATACAAAGGTACAATAAGATAAAATGGAACGTGTTTGGTTAATGACCAAAAAAAAAACATCCTGTTTTAAGTGTTGCTGAGCTGTTCTCGTTTTGGTTGGAATGACGAGACGTTAAAGGACATTAGGACATGTGTAGCCGGTTGCTTAAACTACTTAGACTTGTCTTACAAGTTAGTCATAATTTTCAGACTAGTTCATAAAACACAGTCTTAACTTAGCGGCTATGTTTATGCTAAGTTAACAACAAACTAGTGATCACAGCATTTTAACAAAACATTCTGTACCACAAGGCTGAAGTTCTTGTACACTGAAAACAGTCTGAAAAACTGAAGTCTGACTAAATAACATGAACGAAATTACAAAAATCACTCACCAACTACCCAAGTAAATCTTCATTTTAAAACTATAACCTGGTTATGGTTAGAGCATGAGGAATATTATCGAGCTGGGTATTGCTCCATAATAAATTAAAGATGACGAGACGATATAAACAATTACACAATGTTGTCATAAGTTCCAGGTACTTTTAAATGTACTGTAACAATTTTTTATATTCAATAGTTTCATTTAATAGCTTCAGTGGGACATGGGCAGATTTTTAATGAGAAAAGGGCCTCAAAACAAACCCCTTTAGGATCAGACTCAATTCTTTCCCAACACTTATCCTTGCAGTTCAGTGCATGAGGGTCGTTTTTCACGAACATAACTCTATATTGTGAGCAAAATAGCAGGCCGTGTCAAACAACAGCAATGATAAATCCCTTAATAGTATGTTTTATATTGTGCCTGTAAAATGGAATGTGCTTTGTCCACAAAAAGACCTTCGGCAGTGAAACAAGAGCCGTTGTTCTTCTGCAGCTGCGGCTGTAAGATGCCACTGTAGTGTCGACAAGAACCAAAACTGCACAAACGGAGAATACAAATGTTCTGGAGTCGGTTTTCTCATCCCCTCACGCTTTGTTCTGAATTGTGGGGGAGGAAGCGGGAGAAATAAGCCAGGTACTTTTTTCCACATCCTTTATGTTTGTTCCCTGCCAGATCATCCAATATGACCCCAGTGAGATATTGGCTAAACTTTAAGACAAACTGTCCGATATCAACAGTATTACATCAGACTGTATCATATATCAGACTTTGGTCACGACTGACAGCGTTGCCCTTTTTCCCCCAATCATGTCACATTCTGACATCCTCATTGACTCACGAAATTGAAATGGTACAGCACAAACCCAAGCAAGCTCTTAAATATATAAAATAAAATATAATATATATATTATATATATTATATATATATATTATATTATATTATATTATATTATATTATATTATATATATATATATATATATATATATATATATATATATATATATATATATATATATATATATATATATATATATATATATATATATATATATTTTATTTTTATTTATTTATTTATTTATATTTATATATTTATTTATTTATTTTTCTATAAGGTTGTCATGGCTGAGTGAAAGAGGGACTTGCATTCTCTAAAGCAAACTTCAATTTTTTTTTTTATATTTATTTTATTTATTTTTTTACACAAAATTATAAAGGGGTAAAATCCAAAAGGGGTTTTCACAGCAATGCCATAGAAGAACCATTTTTGGTTCCCCAAAGCACCATTTAGTGAGTGATCGAACATTTTCTTAGTGTTCAGAACATTTTAATAATCTATAAGAAACTTTATCCACTATAAAAGAACCTTTTGTGGGATGGAAAGTTTCAATGAATGTTAAACGTTCTTCATGGAACCATCAATGCCAATAAATAACCTTTGTTTTACTAAACTAGTCTTAAACTACACTTATCACCGTACTTCTCCAGTTGATAACTTGCATTAACAATTGGAAGATTGTTTGAAATGACGGTTTCAAAAAAATGAAATGTTTCAATATGGAAATGATGCATTAATTAATTAATTAAATATGCACTAATTGGTCTACATTTACAAAACACAAAATCTGAGCATTGGATAAAGCCAGGTTCAAAATTATTTTCATTTTGTTGACAGAGTCGAAGGTTTTTCCAGGGAGGACTTGAATCCCTCTGAAACCTTCAGACTATAGATAAAACCGTGTCGCATCATGCGGCAATAGATAAAGCTGTCTACACTGGACGAGACAAAGCAACTGCTGCAAATCCATTTGTCTTTCCTTTGAGAAGTATTGCGAGTGCTTGGAGGAGTGCGTCATAAGAGCGAGGCATCAGTTTACTGATTATAATGGGTTCTATTGTCTTTTGTTGCACCGCTCGCATCCGGTGTAGACACGGTGCAAGAATAAACCTGGAAAGTTTGCAGTATGTGCTGCTGAAGTGGAGAATCCTGGCTCATTTTATAAGACTCAATTTTTGTAAACAGCCTTTGAAGATATGTATTGTAACGAAATTGTAACCTAAGTGTAATAAAATAAACACTTAAATGTGCATTTTGGATGATTTCGTTCCACTATTTTGAAAGAAAAGAAGCCATGGAAGCAAAATAGCGAATGTTTTTGCCTGTAGTGTCTTGCTTTAAAACGTTATTTAGAGTATGCATCACACTAACTGTTCAAAGACATGAAAAATAACGAAAGAAATCTCTCCTAATCTCAGCAAAAAAAAAAAAAAAAAAAAAATCATGCTGTGCGCACCCAGCTTAGGACTGACTAACGGGCACAGCTGACGGTTCGAGGGCAAAACCTGTGCAGAACAAACTGTGAGAAGTCACGCTCGAGTGCAAGCAGAGCTAAGGACATTCAATGAGACAATTGTGTAGCCTTGAGCCCTCTGCTGTGTTTGTCCACTGCCCAGGTCTCTGAGGTGTGAGAGGAACTGGAGGTCTGACATGCATTGCCCCCAAACTGGCACAATCAGGTCACTGGCAGAAGAAAAAATAAACTAAACACACGACATCTGAAAATACTAAAAACCTGTATTTTGTATATTTAGTGCAATATCAGTCTTCCCTATCCTTTAAAGAAAATACTATCTTTTTTTACATGAATATCACTGAATTTATTTTTCACGAGTTTTGTCGACCAGTAAAAATGATTGAGTTTTTGTTTGATACAAAAAAAGCTAACTCAAATGAAAACAGATCTTTGCTCATTACGCTGATTTTGCTTTACATTTTTATGCATTGATATACCGCCAAAACTCTAGTAAAAGTATATTGTACACGTGTCCATTTGTGCTTCAAGGCAAAAAATTAAATGTCATATTTCAGTTTCGGGAGCAGGGCTGTAGGTTAATCACCATGCCGGTTGATTAACCTACAGCCCTGCTCTCAAAACTACTACTTCAATTTCTCTCATCTCTATGCCAGAGTAGTTGATGTTGGAGGTTTGCATTTATGAAAGGAGCTGGTGCACACAGAGAAAATTAAAATGTAGCTCACGCTCATCTCAGGGAGAATTGATAGAAACTGAGGGACTAGGTACAAAAGCACTCATGAAACCAGTTTGCAACTCAAGCCTCGACTGCTGACTGAAAGCTCAGAGGCCAGCTGATCATAATTACAGTTCTTGAGAGGAAACCTGAGGATGTGTAATGACAGACAGGCCAGGCCACAAATTGCTCACTCCAAAGTTCCCACAGTGCTGCTGAATCTACCGTGAAAATGCTGGAAGCACCTTAACCTTTCAAGTTTGGACATTTGTGAAGTCTCTCTTTTTTACCATAAAACTAAAACGTACAATTTAACTTGGAGAAATTGGTGCCGATAGCCTGGCGGGCAGCGTGCCAACATATAATGCGGTTGTGCTTCGGGCAACCCGAATTTGAGTCCCGGCTCACGGACCTTTCTCTCTCGCTCCCACTTAGCTTCCTGTCTGCTTCATAATAAATGCAAAAATAAATCGTAAAAAAAAAAAAATTTAAAAAAGAAAGAAAGAAATGCCAATCACACAAATGCACATACACACAGTCATTCAAAAAATTGGTGTCAGTAAGGTTTTATTTATTTATAGAAAGATAACACTTCTGCTCTCCAAGAATGCATTTATTTGATCAAAACATATATTACAATAAAAAAAAAATATTTCTATTTTAATACGTTTAAAAATGTAATTATTCCTGCAAAGGCAAAGCTGAATTTTCAGCACCATTAATCCAGTCTTCAGTGTCACAAGATACTTCAGAAATCATTCTAATACGGCTCAAGTTGACAGCTACGGTTGATATGGCTCAAGAAACATTTCTTATCAATGTTTAAAAAAAAAAAAAAAAAAAAAAAAAAAAAACACACACACACACACACACACACACACACACACTAATAATGAACATACGTGCGCGTGTGTGTGTACATATTCACGAGTGTGCACGCGTGTCTCAACTATATAAAAAAAATTTTTTTTTAAAGTGTGGAAGTGTGATGGGGTCAGTGAAAACTTTGGCAGGGCAAGTAAAAAGTTGAAAAGTCCTGGTTGGGCCAGTGGAAAAATCCTCATTGTTGAGTCCTGATTGTGCAACCAGAAGTTCAGACAGATAAGCCTTTGAATCGCTCGGCTTTATTGTTCAGTCACAAGAATCACATTAATGGCTAGGGACTTACAATGATTTCTCTCAAAAACATCTGTGAACCACAGGCCGTGATGGCAAAAGCATTCTTGTTGGAAAATTCGGAATATCTGACCGGTGGCAACAGAGCTGTAAACAACATGTGACAGCAGACATGATCTATCAGAGCAGAGATGATGAAACGGCACACAGCAAAAGTTGGGTGTGGAGGGAGCAAAAAAGATCCATTAACGCTCAAAATGGGGATTGTGGGAATAATTTGGGTCAATGATTCAGACGTGTTGCCAGTACATCCTGTTTTAATTCCCATTGATTGCCTCTGACCTGTCAAAACAAGCCATTACACATTTAACTGCCTGGTTGCCTGTCATTTCTATTGATGGTGTGGGAATTAGTAATTTTGTAGTCAGGAACTCTTAACACACTCCAAAAAAAAAAAAAAAAAAAAAAAAAAAAAAAAGTAATTTGAAAGTGTACAATATGTCAAGATATTTATCTACATTAGCACATACACATAATGTTCTGTATTATTTTAACATTGTATTACTGTATAACTCTAGATCATTAAGAATGCAACACATGCAGGGTCTTTAACAAAAACTTTTGGACACTGATGGACAGAAGCAGACAGAAACGTGCAAAAGCCCCATGCGGTGCCTAAGATTCCTTTTGACTGGATCCTTCAAGCAGCATGATATGAGATGCCCGCTCACACAATAAAAAGGCAGTCATGTTTAATTAGTCTCCCTATGCCTTGAATGCCAAACAGGTCCTCGGGGTTAAAAGAAATCCTGCTACCGCTTTAAATGGGGATGGTGATAGCATGTGATAAGTTGCAGAAAAGACAGCAAAGCACGAATGCACTTCAGGCTGAGGAGTCGCTTGTGCAGTAATTTAATGTCACACTTCAACTTTTCCACCAACGAGGGAGAGAAAACAGCCTTACATTTTGCAACAAGGGAGGTAAGATGGGTGAGTGGGTGTAGCTACAAATCTAACACGATGTGCTCATTTCTTTGTCATGTGACTAAGTTTGAGGTCAGTAAGAGTTTAGTTTAAAGAAATTAATACCTTTGTTTATTTAGCAAGGACACATGTATAAAACTACAAAAGATTTTTATTCTATTCCAAATAATCTGAAAAAAAAAAAAATATGATGGCTTCCACAAAAAATAGAGCAGAACAAACATTTTTCCACATTGATAGTAATAAGAAATGGTTCCTAGCAAACAGCAAAAGCAAATCAGCATATTAGAATGATTTCTGAAGGATCACGTGACACTGAAGAGGAGTTATGATGCCAAAAATAAATAAATCCAATCAAATTTAACCATCTTTATTAAAATCTGCTTTCTGTGAACAAATGATAACTGGGCCTAGCAAGGTGCTTACACTGCCACATACGGATATGCAACAAATGCCCCTTAAAACATTTTAACATGATAATTACTCAATACTTATACTGTTTGTTTTTCAAGAGTACAGTCTTTATCTCCGTGCAATGGTGCACTTGATGAATTAATTACACAAAAAGTTATGCATGTTTCGCAAAGAGAAAACACACAGACTACAAATATATTACCAAACAAACCAACCAACATATTCATCCATCAATTAAGGAGATTTAATTTAATGTTAAAGTAATATCTGTACGTTAGTAAATTGGGTTTAATTTTTGGCCATTTTTATCTCAAATAAAAAGATTGCAGGTTAAAAAGGGGCACATCTTATTCTTACTCCACTCTCTACTAAATATAGACACCAGGATTTGGAGAAACTGTGACTGTTCAAGACAAAAAATTTAATAAATAAAATCACTGCCAAACACTGAAACACTACATTAAAGCCTGACAACCCAAACAATGCCAAACCCAGTGAGGGAGGGCAGACAGCTGAAAATACAGGCTAAACATCCACACTTGCCTCTGTCATGCTGTGGGCAAGGGCATGACCCAGACTGACAAAAACACAGTGTTTCTGCATAATAGTTCTGCATAATAGCCTTGAGATCAAAAGCATGTTCCATTAAAAAAAAATGTATAATAATTCTCTCATTTCCAGCTCCAGATATACTGTAATTTCTACAATATTTAATTCCGGTTCTCTATTATTATTGGCCAAGCTGCGTTCAAAGACTGGTGATATTTAGTATAACAGCACCGGGAGATTTCAACCTTTAGATCACTTCACTTGTCTGTGTTCGTGACATTCCAATCCTGCCTACATACATTATTTTGGCTTAAGCGTCACAGATTTCACCAATGGCGCTTTTTAGATGTCTAAAAGCACTGCCGTCCGGGCAGAAAGGGTTAAAACATGTTGCTTGCTTTGTTTTATTCTTGTTAACTCTACAGTTAGATTAAAGGATGATTACCTCATTCGCCAGGAGAGAGGCACCCATTCTCCAAGCCTTCGGGATGGGGAAACTGTAGGCTAAAAATACATTCTTCCCATACATGGAAAAACCTTTGAGGGATTCTGAGCAGAGCTTCTCAATTTTCTGCATCAAAAAAAAAAAAAAAAAAAAAAAAAAAAAAAAACCTTCAACTAAGAAACATTTCCTATGGTTTCCTATTGCAAACAACAACTGGTTCTTATTGTGAATGCAATAAAAAATAAAATAAAAATTCAGAGGCTGAACCAGCAAGCCATGCTCACATCTCATGCAAAGCCCAAAATACCCACCACCCTCCCCTCCATGTTAAAAGCCTCATCTAACTTCAACATTTACCATTTCTGGACAGACATTTCAAATCTATGACTTAAGGGAGGAAAATTGTACAACAAGCTGAAACCTGAGGAAGTATGTAGCGAGTTTTGTGCATGGACACAGGTGGTTTTGCACGTCAATGTTGGCAGCCAACAAATGGCTTAATGTACAACAGAAGTTTAATGTTAGGAAACTGAATACAAAGTCCATTTCTGCACAATAGATGGTGAATGATGAGCTCAATGCACTATACAGTCTGATATGGGAATGGTTTTGGAGGGAATACCCTGTACACATGATTATTTTATAGTACAATGTCCATCAAAAGTTTAAGGGAGAAGTAAACCTGCCATTAAAAGCACCACAACAGCAATGTGGTGTGGTACATACTGTACTTCAATAATTCAGGACTCCAAACAACTCGAATGGAAGCTAAGCTTCTCACCATTCTGCCTAAATATCATATTTCACTTAATCAGATTGAGTTAAAGCCGAGTTTCCAAGACCAACATGGAGAACACAATGAGGTTGCAAGAATGCATACAACGTGCCTTGAAACCTTCTTGACCCAAAACTCATAATATCATTCAAACCGAATTATCTGGTGAAATATACTGACTCTTTTCTTCGGCTTGGCCTTTGTTTAGCTCGCTAATCAGAACAAGAAGTGTCAATCATTGAGTCATTGTGGAACAATGTTTTACATGAAAAACAATAAATATGGATTAATATGGATAAACTACAACGGCTAGGGACTGCCGAATTTACTGTCAAAACAACATCCCCCAATAAATCAAAGGAGAAAGACAATTTTTATGTATAAAAGTTATGTTGTTATAAAAGAAACAGCTTGACCGTGCTGATAAAAAAAATAGGGCTGGGTTTTAATCGATTCACATTTTTAAAAATAGATTGTGTCTCTTAAATCCGAAGAATCGATTAGTCTGTTTTTTATTTTATTTTAGTTGATTAATGAACGGAACATTGTAGTGCGCCTCCTATCCAATAAATCGCAATAAACTTTGGGCTTTGTTACTTTTGACATGAAACAGTCTCAGATTTATTCTGCCCATTTTATTACGAAAATTCTAAAAAATAAATACCGTTTTGACACGTTTACTGTGGCATGACAGATCGCTGTAGCACCTCGGTTCAAGAGAAGCGGCAGCATGGACCGCATGTGAACTGATCATCTCCGGTTTAATACCAGTTACAGCACAAAATAAACATGAATGAACATCTGAAGGCATACTAACAGAGAGTACAACTTACTGAGATCCATATGTCTCATTTAAACAGAAAACACATCAATAAAATTGTAATGTCATGCATTTATTTACCTCATGTAATGTAATACCTGCCATGTATAGTTTACAGAATTAGTTTTTTTTCTTTCCTTGGGAAAAACTGCCATGTACTGTACCTGATACACAGATAAAACAATCTATATTGAAATACATATTGATCGAAAGCTTGTGAATCAAATCGTAAAATTGTCAATACCAAGAGCAGATTTTTAAAATGTCAGACCATAAACACTGTCAATGGACAAACTAATATGGAAATTACATGAAATAAAAAAAAATAAAAAAAAAAACACAAACTTGACTTTTAAATACAACACAATACAATAATTAAATACAAAATGACTAAGCCATATTTAGCCTGATAAAACATTGGTCTAAAAGGACCAAAATTACTCAAACTTTCCTTATGTTATTATAAAATTACATACATACACATTTTTATATAATATATATATGTGTGTGTGTGTGTGTGTAAATGCTTGTGATGTGCGTGCATGTAATATATACACACACATACGTGTGTGTGCGCGCGTGTGTATATATATAAAAAATATATTTGTTATAATAACAAATAATATATTACACATTTATAACAAACATTAGTGCCAAAAAAAAAACCCAATGTGTTAAAAGACTTCAGCAGTTTCACTAACTTCCTCCACTTTGCAACTTTAACCACACAGCAGATTTCTATGGTGAAATTTAGAAAAGCTTGGCATTCATTGTTTAGCATGCAGAACTGCAGACAGTGTTTGACTACTCCGGTTTGAGAGAAATTTTAGTTCCATGGTATGTTAAGTAATGTGAAGCTGCTGCCTTATCATAAGCTTCTATGTGGAAGGAAAATCTTTACACAAAAACAGTAATTCTCCATGGCTTACGGTTTCATTCTTTTGGCAGTAGATAATGTTTAAAAGAAATGTGGATGTCCTTAGTGATTTCTTTAGTACATTAAGCCACATTGAGTGTTTTTCACTTTAAAAGTATTTTCAAATGTCCCTTAAGTGGAGATAATGGGAAAACAAATAAAATCTCAGTGAAATTATCAAGGAAAGTCCATTATGGATTCCCAAGGCATTACAGAACTTTAAAGAGTAGGTCCTGGTTTTCAGTGATCGATGCCTGATGATACCTAGCGATCACAGAGGTCAATATTAATACAATTTTAGAAACAAACAATATACATTTTAGATATGAAATAAATCAGTGACTTTCAAAATTGTAATATTAAGTACAGTCATTTATTAGATTTTTATTTTATTTTATATCTTATATAAAGATGTATGTCTTATAGATATCTTTTCCAAACAGACTTCCATTCATCAACCATGCAAGAACAGTTATTATCAACCAATCCTGTTAATGAAAATGGACAAATACAAGCCGACTGATGAGCCTGGCCAATATATTGGTCTATTACTAGTAACAGGGTACAGGACTCTGAAACAATTAATAGACTCAAATTACGATGATTATTTACTGCCCTGACGGTGTCATGTAAAGAACAACCATAAGAGATTCTGTAAAACTCCAAAAGTTCCTTGACATAATTGGTACATAAGAAACGCCTAAAAAGTAAGATCATATGTACAGTGAATCTGTTGTCAATTATTGGCTTATCCGTTCTGACTGCATGGAACTCAGTTTCTCCCCACAAATTAATTCTTCTTCAAATAACATCCCCAAATAATAAATCAGTATATGGAGTTAAACAGAACAGCCTCCAACTGAACTGAGCCATTTGTCCATTCCTAAACAATTATTTGCATGTCAAATCAGGGAAAGTAATTATTCTGCAGATGTGAGCATTTTTTCGAAATTGAATAATCAAATTTGGTTATAATGGATAAACTCATTACTGGCTCCAGGGATTGTAGTGGTTTTTTTTTGGTTTTTAAATCTAAATTTGTGACAACAACAGTTTGAACCGAAAGGCTTGAATGTTGTCCTTGGCCTGATGGTGTTTGAGGGCGGTCGAATTTGCGAGGCAGTTAGCTCTCACACCGAGGTTATGTTATGCATTTCACCCTAGAGGTTTCATTTTAGCAAAGAAGTGACATGATAAATTTCTACTGGTAGCTTTAGATATTTTGCGTTCAAGGAAGATCACTAAAGCTGCATTGCATACAAACCATATAAATTCTGAATAAACCGCAAAAAAATCGTATGGTGGATGTACAATATTAGCAAGGAAATCTATGTTTTGCCTGAACTGTCACCTATATTTTCCTCTATGGACACTGTCAATAAAAGAGGTGCGTTGACCTTGGTCACAGATATAATAGCAATGACATTCAGAGTGTTTTTTTGTACAATAAAATAACAGCAGTGCTGTTATGTACTATGGAATCAGTAGTTTTGTGTGAGATTTGCCTTATAAAGTGTCAGGATAAAAGATCTTAAAAGGGACAGTTCACAGTTTACTCAGCCTCATGTCTTTCCAAACCGATATTCATTTTTTTCTTCCGTGGAACACAAAATATGATATTTCGAACAATGTCTCTCTTTGTTTTCCCCCTTAAAATAAAAGTCAGTGGGGTCAGGGTGCAATGTTATTTTGAACCCAACTGACTTTCATTCTATGGACAATAACAGTAAAATATCTTCTCTGTAGAAAGAAAATGTATACAGGTTTGGAACAACAAGGCACAGTAAATAATGAAAATGAAATAATTTTCATTTTTGACTGAACTGTCCTTTTAAGATGCTTGTGAAAATGAAGGAGACCGAGGAGGAGTAGTTCTTGCCAATCTCCCGGTGAGTGTAGTGGCACCAGAACTATTTTTCAGCAGCACACCCTCTATCAAGACGAAATGAAACCTGTTATGCAGAGAGTAACATCATGCCAAACAAAATCAGGCATCCTGTCAGAGAATTAGACTACCTCTCACTGACATGCCAGCGAACTGCTACGTCGTTCGGTGAGAAGCTGTCGACTGCAAATCTGCACTGGGCGTCCAGAAGCCGTCACTTTGTATATGGAGACATGTGCAAATTGGCTGCCCTGCAGGCCAGGCATGTCAATCTAGAGGCTGCAGAGATCAGTTCACCAGCCCCGTCGTCCTTCACCCATCTGTCCAAGCCCTGTGCTAAGGCTTCATTAGCAAAGCTAACAAAAGGTGTACATTTCATTGGTTAAACAATGACAATTAAGTTTTATGTACTTACATTTCTTACTGCAAGAATGATACTGCAAAAGCATAAAACTACTACTATGATGCATCAACATGCAAAGCACCCATTTGCTGATAATCATTTAAATGAACGTTCTGGGTTCAGTAAAGGTTAAGCTGAATCAATAGCATTTATTGCGTAGTGTAAATTATAACAGAAAATAATTGACATATCGCTTAGTTTTTTGACAAAAGCAAAAACTGCTGTTACAATAAAACTAAAAGCTAGTCAATAAAAGTTTTTTAAAAAGACACGTTATTAGCCACTAAAACAAGTACAGCATAAATCATAAAACTTAAGTATTAAAACCAGGCACCATGACTGATTTGTTTCCATAACCTTGTCTGGTGTAAAATGACTTGCAATTTCATTGTCATAATAATGACTGGTAAAACCTGTAAACCCAGAAATGGCACAGCGTCAGTGCAAAGTTACCAAGAAGGGAGAAGCAGAAAAGTGGTTTGACTTGAATAAGCAGAAGGACAAACTTAATTTCCTTCGTTATCTGGATACAGTCACAATGTCTGACAATGAAAACCACCCAGAAACAAGTTTAAACTAAAAGGTCTACTACACCTTCACCTGACACCAAATGTGACAATATTCCTCTGTTGATGCACTGGAAACAGATATTAAAAAAAAAAAAAAAAAAAGTTATAGATCTTACATACCTCTAAAAGGTATGTAATATCTAGAACTTTTTTTAATGCATTTTCATGATTTTCAATACTTGTATGCACGTATATTATATTATATTATATTATACAAAATTAGAGGGAAATAATTTCACAAAATTGGAATCAAAAACTTCCTTATTCACTAAAGCAATAAAAGTTATTAATTTTTCTATGCCTAAAAAAATATAAATACATTTTTAAATGAACCCTGCAACTAGAAGTTATCAATAGTCTAATCAAAAGATACTGAAGGATCTGAAGATTTTCAATAGCAACCTGTGATCAATCATATTTATAATCATTAGTCATTTATGTAGTTAATTTTAATTCATTTGTCTTATTTATATTACTCATTTTCTATTGTTTAATCCTATGATTGTGTGGTTTAAAGGGATGTTTGTCTTCACGAGTAGGAGATAAGAGAAGGTCTCCATTTGAAGGTTTTTAACGTCAAAGGACGATGTTGGAAAGCAGTCATTTTCCATAGTTTTTCCCTTGGAATTGTACTGGCCAGACGAAGTTCGTGCACTGACACATACGCAAATAAGATTATTTAATAAACTCTGCTATTTTATCATCACTTTGTCTCCTGCCTCTGCTCATCCCTGGCTTTCTCAGTCAAACTCTCAGGCTGATAGAAGGCGGTCTTGAGGTACCAGGCAAGACTTTCTGTTGACAGGTTTTGCACACTAGACAAAACCGGTATCTTCTGACAAGAGAGTGATCTAACACTACACACTTTAAATATTAGAATTCATATAAATATAAAAGGTCCGCTGGATAGCATACATCTACATACACACACTTACGTATATTCTTCACAATTTATCCTAAAACTATGGCCAGCATTTACTACCATTGTAAGTGCCCTTGCAGCATTGGTCTGGTTTCACACTCAACTTGAACGCAAACACACCAGGGTGCGATAGAAATCGCCTCACGACATCACAAATGGGAAAAGACGACGCAGGTCAATATATTGCCTTTTATTCATTTGGTGCCATTATGACACTTGGGGTAACTATGCGTGTTGCATGAATGCGGCTTTCTGCTGCTTGCAAACTGACTCTTTTCAGGAGACAGCAGATTGCAAGCCATTCATTTGGTACCCCGGTGCGTTCCTGAGTCTGCATGACAGCTTTCACATTTCCACACTGCCAGTGTGAAAGCACACAGTCTTATCGCCATTTTGGCTTTTATTTTTTTTTTATTTTTTTTTTTATTAGAGAACACTGAATTTTTCTTAAGTCTAGTAAAATGCTGTCGATTGGCCTCAACTTGACAAACATTCTGAACCCAGAAAACAACACGTCCACCACACATCAAGGGCTTTAAATTCAAAAGCACTAAAGAACTTATTTTCTTTGTCTCAGCTTGTGTCCTTCACTGATCTGGACCAGGTGGGAGGATTCACAGCACAGATGTTCACCTTTCAGTAAAAAGGTATGTAAATTAACTAAACAGGACAGGTATGAGGGACAGTCAGAGCCCTCAGGCACAGTCAGGGTGAAAAAAGACAGAGCAGCAAGAACAAGCCAAATGGTTTATTGGTTGGTCTGTAATGTTAATGAAGATGCATGCGGAGCACTCATGGAAGCCACAGACCTGGCAGAGGCTCAGGATTTGCCTGCAAATAATTAGATAAGCAGTGAATCTCTGCCGGATGCCACACCTCCCTAAAAGCAAAGCTGGCATTGCCCCGAACAAGATATCCAAATGAGAGCCTGCTCATTTAAATGAGACTCATGGAAACCAGTTGAACTAAGCCTGCCTAATTTACAAACTTTCAGCTCATGGTCAAAACATTTATTAGTGAAAAGACACAGGGTACATACACCGTTATAATGTACTATGGCTACTATCTGCAAACACAACATTCAAACTTGGGCCCTCCTCATGGACAGGGTATTCCAGAAAGCAAGGTTAACTTACAGTCACATATACCTTGATAAACTCTCGGTTGATTAACCCAAACCTTGCTTACTTGAGGTATGCTGGTTCCAAAAACGAGTCTGGGAGTAAGTTCAGACAACCCAGAGTATGTTCCGGTTAACACACAAGACATTCTCAACAGAGCGACGAATCAATGAGTCACCATGGAATTTTTTTTTAAATCTTTTCATTTAATAAGTAATCTTTATTCACTGAGCATAGATTATATTGTTTGTTTGATGCCAATTAATTGAATGCAGATGCATGTGTGAGATGACAATGAAATAAATTTGAATTTAATTAACATTTAAATATTACCTTAAATATTTAAATATTAAATATTGTATATTATATAACTGAAACTAATTTGGTTATATTAATACCTATATTAATTATATAAAACACATCTGAATACCTCTTAAGCAAACTAACCCTGGAACATAACCTGCTCTGGAGTAAGTTATGTTCAGAGAGTGAGGTTGCTATGGCTACTTACATACCCTGAAAGTTACCTCTAGGTGGTTATCCGCTTGCTTACTCTTAAACATACCCAGGTATGGTCACATAACCTGCTTTCAGGAATACCCCCAAGAACCAACACCTCTCCTCTGATATAAGTTGCACAACACACACAGCCCAACCAAACTACCTCCAGAAAGATGAGTGATGAGCAATTTTACAAACATATTTTTCAAATATTGTGTTTATCATGAAGAGCAGTTCCACTAATAGTTAGATGACTGGCTGTAATTTGCTAGCAAATGTAGCCATCTTCATTCTAGCTCACAAATAAAACAATACGTGTCATCATAAAAATTTAATTACAATGCCTAGTAATCTGTCGAATTACAGATAGCAGTCAATAAGGCAATAACAACATTAGCAAACTGTTTTTTGTCGAGACAACAACTTAGTGGAGCTTCAGATACAATGACGCGCACCGTTATTGGCTAGGGCAACACACCCACTGGCCAAAGGTTCCAGCCCAGAAACATCCCAAGCAGAGCAATTCAAAAAGAAAATAAGTAAATACAACCACTGGACAGTGTTTCTATAGATACAAACACCACTACACACTTCTATGATTGAGAAGCATTATTTTGTATGAATCTTCACTCTATTTTCCAAACGAATTTTTTGTTTCTTTTTGATCATGTCATTTTTAAAGGGTACATAACACAGTTTCTGCCAATCTCATGTTAAATCGAGTACCTATAGAGTAGCATTGCATCCTTCATATCTCCGAAGAGTCTCTAGTTTGATTATATTTATAAAAAGACAGACACGCTGTACTGATTCTTTCCAAAAACAGCCAAGCTCGTGGAGGCGTCCAGTGGGCGGGGCTAAACAGTCACTCACACCCACACGTGTACACAACCTGGCCTGCGCTTCTGGCTCGTGACCAGGAACAAACAATCACACTTGCAGAACTCCGTTGCTGCTGCGGAAAAATAAACTGCATCCACTGTTTCCTTAACGCTGGGTTATTTGGGGAGCTGAACTCAAGGTTATCTTTCCCTCACAACCAGAAACACACTTTAAATGACAGCGTTGCCGACAGCTTCTGAAAGCCGAAAGAAGCTTGTTGATGCTCTTGCTCTCTCTCTGGTGGATATGCGCACACGCTCATCCGGGAGAAGTGCCCATACAAGGAATTCTGCCCTTTATGACGTCAAACTTGTTTGAATCCTGAAGGAGTGCATTTGTCACAGAAATACTCCATCATACGTCCAACTCTTTTGAAATTTTGGCCATTTTTAGCATGAGAATCCAACTCTTTAATAGTGTAAATAAGTCAGAATGCATGAAATGGTATCTTTTGGATTCCACAAAAAAAAAAAAAAAGGTGTTCCCAAAACAAAATTACTGTTTTAAGGCTGGAATAGACATTTTGCAAATACTGAAGGCGTTTACGATAACTGCCGAAAGCAGCAAATCTAAAGCAGCCGGTGCTGACATTTCACATGTAGTGTATGATGGGCACAGACTTTTTTTGGCTTCAGACTCTAAAGAGTTCTAGATTTCAAACATGTTTGATATTTAGAGCCGATTTTAGAGCACATATCATATTTCATGCATCTCCTAGCAACAAGTTGCATGTTTCTGTGGGAGTTTGTTGTGTTTAGAACCTAGAAGTCTGTGTGACCCTCAGTTGTTTATTAGCCTATACGATGCCACATTTTTCTCAGTAAGCATTTACAAAGTTGACAAGTGTATGATCCCCAGTGTTCGGATTTTGTACGTAAATGCACTTACAGGTGTTTTGTGGTTAAAAGGAAATAGTTACAACAATTAAATTACCCTTCAGAGTCTAGAGAATACAAAAAAGACAAAAAAAAAAAAAAACACTTCAAAAAGTTCTCATCTTCTGTCTTTGAAATGACAGTCTGTGGTTGCATATGCATGAAAGGTAACATCAGGCTGAAAGACAACGGACCACAGTCAGCAGTTCCTGAGCACCGTCTGCCCTCCACTGCATGTTAATTAGCATGTAATTGTAGACGCTTCTGTGTGCTTTACAAAGCCATGAGAATGATTACACTGTTGCATTCTCGATTTAGTTTGAAATCTGGTGCAGAAGAACTTCAGACTAAATTGTATGGGTAAATTATACATTGTGGCATCAGTAAAGGCAATTTAGTTCAAACATCACATTAGTTATACACTTCATCAGAGCAGGCACGTGGTTGCTCTCCATCTCGCACTGAACAAGTTGAGGGATTGCTCTGAAAAATGGAAAGCCATTCTCGATAGTCAGGCTACAAGAGCTATATACAAGCTGACAAAACTAGCTCGTCTTCAGTGAATCAAGTCCACTGCTGCAGTTCATTTCTGTCAGTCAGAGTGTTTCTGGTGATTCTGGTGCTCTTCTACTGAATGCTCCGTAGGCCAAAATGAAGTTGTGAAGCAAATAAAGTGAACAACGGCTGGCAGTTAAGTTGTTAAACATACCAAACATCTGGTGAGAATAACTTCTACCAGCTCACCAGTCACATAGTTGGTGTCACTCTGATGTAGTTTTTCCACTGGCTGAATATTTTAAAAGAAATATACGCTTTTCTGATATTGTGCAGCATGTGTTACTGGATTAGAAAACTCTAAATATCTTTAGCACAATGGGAGGAGAAATACAGGGGTGTTTACTTTAGGGTTGTGTATTTAAGTGCATTTTCAGTGCAAGGTGTGTACGTAGCTTCCCACAGCACAAAAATAGCTTTTAATCAGCAGCTAGGTAAGTCTTTCACTGATATGATGATACATCACTGGAGGCTATTCAAAAACCCAAGATCATTAAAATTATATGGCTGTAATTTCATTGGTCTGTTGGTCTCTGAGATGCCGAGGCGGCAAACAGCCTGGAAGCACTTGGCTAGGAAAACCTCATCTTCAACACATTCATGGCCTCTGGCAATAATCTCAGTGTTTTCCCATTAGTGTATATGTCTCGATACATGAAGAACCGGGCCCTTACACATTGTCTAAACAACTCTGACTGCTCGCCGCTCATAGACGATCTTTGTTTAAACTATGTGGGAAGCATGCTATGAGATTTCAAACACAAGCTGACAGAGCAGATGTGTCTACGTAGCCACAAAGCGGAAGTTCAATCTCAGGATGTTACTGGTTGCCATGAACAGTGACTGATGAAAAACTCAATTCACTGTAAAGGATTGCCATTCAAAACTACTACAAATATACAGTATACATACATTATATTATACATTTAATGATTAGTTTGGTATTATAGAGTGTGATCGTCACATATGTACAATTTAGCAAAAATCGTACAAATTCGTACGAGTGAGATTGTATGAATTAGCCACCTCGTAAAATATGTACGAATTGCCGTGAGATTTTAAATGTTGTTTATATGTGGTGTTTTTAATATGCTTTAAGACAAACCATGTGCAAATTCATAAGTTACCATCATTGCGGAGTGTTTTTTTCCAGTGAACCAAAGACTCAATTCTCAAAAATGCAGTTTGAAATCGCAGTTGTTCTCTACGCTCAAATATGTTGAAACTAATCCCATCAACATGCGGGCGGGCTTTAGCATATCATTACTATGAGCCGAAGCAGGGGAGTCTCAAGAGAAGCGAGGTTATCCCAGTATATTTTTCTGTTGATATTAAAAAATGTGCAATATAGCTGGTGAGTTATGTATATTATGATGTTATGATGAACTGTATGCCTTTCCGTAATGTGTCTGATTTCGTAGAGAGCAATACATAAAACGCATTACCATTCTGATACACTGACTTGTATAATTCAATCTTCCACTTCTTCTGAATGAGTGTCTGGTTCAAACATATATGGCTGAATTAAACCAGTATTTCCACTTGCCATTGTGCAGCGTTTTCTACAGTAAAGTTGACAAGAGGATCAGGTATTCTGATCTTGTGTGAGTAGGTGGAGGTGGGGCTAATTTGCATATTCATGGGCTATGTATACTAAATGAAGCAAGGATTACATTCAAGCTGTTTTAAGGCATGAAAAAAACCATTTAAACATTTCACTTTGGTGATGAGTTTTAGGGATAAAATGATTGACTACAGGGGACTTTAAATATTAAAATAAGCAGAAATAATTAATATCCAAAATCAATCAAGTATTCAATAGGGCATCAACCTGATAAGAGAATCTAAAAGAAAACAAATATAAATTTATCACATAAATCAATAACCAATAGTGTGCAGATATATTGTGAATCCCTAACAATGACACTGAATAACTCGTCTCTAAATCAAATCTTTTCCCGATTTTAAATTATATAATTAACAAAAAATGTTGTGGTTAATTTTTCATGGGTCTTTTGAAGTCCTCACATTCTAGCAGTGAGAGAGCTGCCTTAAGGCTTGAACACCGGGAACAATGAGACACTTCACTGCATTTGATATTCATCTCAATTTCAAAAGGATGGAGGGGGATTATGTTGCTCTTGTGGTGAAATCTTCTAAATAGCCAGAGTCAATTATATCCTGATCTTTAAGTTAGACTGTTACTTTATGTTACATCTACCCATCTGAAAGATCATTTGAAGATGCACCCAGTACATATATATGGCCCACTTGGCACCACTGGACAAATATACTCAGAAAGTTTTTTTTTTTTTAACCCAAGGCTAAACTCTGTGGTGTGGTATTGGTTGCATACGCAAGAAAATCATGAGTTACATCTGCCTTCAGAGAACACAGATATTCCCTTCACGAGCACCATACCCTCTACTTTCCAGACTAAGATCGCCTGGTGGGAAACCTGGCTTAAAAACATGTCTAAACAAGTTTTACGACAGATATCTCAAAAAGCTTGAGCCAGTAAGTGCTTATCAAGAACAAGCACTCAGTTTTTGTTATGTCTTGGAGATGACGGAGCAGAAGAGTGATGAAACTACAGCTGATACAAAGAGACGTTTGTTATCACAACGCAAGAATGTTCATTTGACAACTGTACCAAGTAAAAAGATGAAGGGAGATCTTATGTAAAGTGTAGTTTATGCATAATGTGTCCATGGACTGTTTAAATCATCAAATTTTAAGTTAAAATACACAAATATAAAAGAGAGTGTACATTTGAACTCCTTTGATCTATTCTCAATTACTAATCAACGTTTCGCCTTCACCAATTTGTTATAATGAACTGCTGTGTGAAATTCATTTATAAAAAGGTACAAATAGCTCATGTAAGTCTCTCAATATAAAGGTCATACAAGCTGCATTCATACTCTTTTTAATAAATGTATACAAAAAAAAAAAAAGTGTTTATAGCTGACATGACATTTTAAGGGGGTCTAAATATGTGGAGGTTTTTTACATTTTATAATGTAGTGTCATGCGAAATGCTGTAACTGATGGAAACACAATGTCCGTCTAACAAAAACAAAGGTGTTAAATGGTCCCTTACACTACATTTACCAACAAATTGCCCCCAAAAACATAGATTTTTTTTTTTTTTAAACAAACTGTTTCCTACAAAGATCCCTACAAAAACACTTTATGGTATCTAGGTCCCGATGGACCAATAAGGCACCTGACTGTGTTAATCATAAACGATAACATCACAGAATGATGTCACCGAGTTGCCACAAGGGGAATATCCAGTAACTAAACCCTGTTGAAGAATGAATGACCCTTAACATCAAAAGCTCATTTCTTCTCATTTGCATTGCACTCATATACATCTCGCAGTTGCTAATACATATTTCACAGAGACATGCAAGACTAATGACTGAACTAAATGTGAAAAACACAGAAAGATGACTACCCTGCAGAGGATAATCGATTTTCTCTAATCACATATTCAGCTGGAGATACATTTCCCTAGACATTGGCCCTTTGGGTAAACAGGCTTGCCATTTTCCACCTCTACATGTAATATTTGCAGACCCTTTGATAGTTAAGGTGTCTACAGATGCAAGTCTTTCCATTTTCTTTAGCTAGTGCACATTTAATTTTATTTTCTTATGGATTTTGCCATTCACGTTTCACTTCCTCCTGGCTCACGGCCAGTGTGCTGACAAGATTTTGGGTGAGTCTGAACTGGAACCCAAATAGTCCTTCCTCTTCCGCACTGTTCACTCAGATAGACACAATCATCTAAAAACAACCAGGAAAGTGCTGCTTAATGAGAAAAAGAACAGAGCCTTTAGTTTAGAATCAAGCATGAATGCATAAAGAATGATTCTAAGAACAGGGATTATGAAAAATTGTCTCTAACAATGTGGTTACAGGCTGAAGTGGTAAGCAGGGATGTATTAATTTTTTTTCATATCTCACTCCCTAACAGAACAGGCAGTTTGGGAGAATTGAAAAGGATTTCTGCAAATCCCCACAGAGACCTTTATCTTTCCAAATACAGATTTCATCTCCGATGCCGAAGGCCTCAGTAAAAATGTTGAATCTTTTGGACAAGACAATACTTCAAAAGTAATCTGTGCTTCATGTCTTCTGTAATGTGATATTTTACTGAAAAAAGTACTGTATTTGATAAAAAAAAGGAAAAAAAGGAATGACTTCTTGGAGTTGTAACTCAAAAGGATTTGTCTAAAATAAAACAGGCATCAAAATATTTTAATGTACAGTATGAAAATGGATATTATATATTTAAGGAAGCAATGCATGATTGTAAAGATTTAAAAAAAAAAAAAAAAACTAGAAATCTAAAACATAATATAGCGGAAACAAACATGCATATTAAAATACAATCAAATTAAATTGAGCACCAAGAGTCCCAAGACAAAAAGCCAGTAGGATTCGATTATTGCAGGAAATAAGTTCTGTGACCAACAAACGTTTACGACTCTTACACGTTTCGTTCATCAAAATAATCCTCAAAAGTTTAGGAATTCTAAAACTCAACCACAAGTAAAAAAATAAGTAAAAGTTAGGCTATAAAAATTAACTACACCAGTCACATCTCATGAGTGGGGTATTACTGATTGATCCATTTCTATTTCTATTGACCATAACCTTATTTCAGGCATTTATACAAACTTTTTTTTTAAATTATTGCCCATTCAAATCACACTATTTCAGCTAAAGCCCTTGCCTCCATCTGGTAGAAAAAGAGTTGACAGAGAAAGAGGAATTCCATAGTCATAAAGTCTGCAGCTCAATGACCTTTGACCACTGAGGTCACAGTTATCCATTGAATCCAAAGTTTCAGAAGAGTCTCTTTCAGTGTCTTTAAATCCTTTATGGATACATATATAACCATGTTCCTGTCAAAGGTCAGATCATAAAAAGCCATGTGTGTCATATGATTGTCTGCTTATACCAAAGGTGAAAACATAGGAGGAACTCTTACAGGTTAGTTTGTAACTAGTTGATGGCTTTGTTTAAGACATAAGGCCCTGATTCAATCTCTGCTGATTCAACAAGATGACAAAACAATCTTGTGAAATCCGGTTGGCAACTTAAAAGTCTTTTGAAGCTCAGCTGGTAGATAAGAGGTATAGAAAAACATCCCATGGCAAAGAGCTACAAAAGCATCATATTTTCAAGGCAGCAGAGTTTTTGCAGACAGAATCTCATGGAAGAGATAAAGCCAAAGAAGCTTTCAAATATTGCCCTTCAAATTTAAAACCCAATTCACCCTCTGGTGAGTAAAACGTAACCTCATATATCAACGTCCAGGATATTCTTCCACGCAAAACCGATTGGGGCACAGAGGCGCTATTTGAGCTCTGGCATTCGCTAGCGTTTAGCATTGGTCGCCGTCAAAATTCACTGCACGGTGGCATTTAGCCGAGCATCTCAACGATATCAGAAAATGAGAAAATCACAGTCTCTAGTCACCATAAAATGAGGGCCCCTGCTTTGCTTTCATTTCTTGAATTAAGTTAATCTGTATGACAGTCATCAGACACTATTTTCCTCTGGTATCAAATGGAGAAACAAAGAAAAAAAAAAAAGGCACACACAGCTTTGTGAGAGCTGACCGAATCTGTCATGCACTTTGGTTCATCCTGATATTAACAAGCTTTGATTTGAACAAATGAGTGAAAGCAGTACGGCCCCATCCGAGCCCCGCCACTGTAATCCTGCCAACAAGGGCAGAACAATCAGCATGTCAATAATTGTGTTGTGGAGCACATATCAGATCAAACGCATTTCTCGGTGGAGATAAAAGCCCCCAGTTTCCCTATCCCGCCCGCATCCCAGGGCAGACGTGGCTCCAAAAACCAGTCCGAAAAAGAAAACATTCAGAATCTGACCCTTGCATAACTGAGGTACTAGAATCTGTGATGAGCATCTGTACAACCCCGCCACCATCCCGAGGCTGTCGTCCACCCTCGCTGGTTGCATGAACTCATTTCCTCGCGGAGACACGATCTTTGACATCTGTTTAAAATCTATTGCGTAACGAACCAGCAGTTTCGCACAGAAACAAATGCAAAAGGACGAGGCAAAGGTCATTTCAATTTAAACTCTTCAAGAAAATTAATTCAATGTGTAATTTTAAGGATATAAAGGACCACAAGCTGCACACAACAGCAGCGTCGATGTCCTATTCAACAAAGAGAGGGACTGAATGTGAAGTGCCCTGAGCCAGATGAAGAAGCACTAACCAGCTGTTCTTCCACTTTCTTATGCTACACTACATGAAGTTTTAAAAACGGATCCACACGCAGTCGTCTTCATACATTACGGGGTTATGTGATAAAATCTGGAATAAACCAGTAGAGAAACTGGTAGTTCAGTATACCGCCATTTCAGCCATGCATACAAAACTCGTTTTACTAAGTCTGCAGTACAACTTACAAGACAATAACGAATTGTGAACGATGCTACACAAAAAAAAAAAAAAAAAAAAAAAAAAAGCCATTACATTCAGTAACGTACATTCAGAATGCCAAAAGAGAGCAATTCCCAAATGTGCAGAGGTCCATTCCCCTCATTGTGCCTTGATCACAATATCAAATGCACTCACAACAGAAAATTAGTTGGCTGAATGCAGCTGACGGACGGCTATGGAAACAAAACACGAAACACAACAAAACCTCAAGACAGTGTGTGTCACTCAATATAAAGCGAAGCACACACGCTGAATATTTGCCTGAGAGCTAAGGAATCTCAGCAAACATCCTTCGAGACAGATGGTATGTTACTAAAAAGTGTAGCTTCATGGTACACCACTCTCACTCAAAAGTGCAACATGTACACACTACTCACGGTCAAGTGATGATTAATGGAATCCAGACATGGAGCTTTTAGGGATGAAAACTTAATTTAAATACACAATTTTAATTGAAAGATTACACACTTTATACGACAGACAGTCTGATTCTTATATCCACCTTATTTATTAAAGCAGAAGTTAGTAATTTCCTGTAGAAGGCACAATATGTAAGATTTTTGGATTAAAATATCCAAAAATCACTAGAACAATGTTATACATTTTGTTGACACACACACACATATATATATATATATATTTTTTTTTTGTTTCCAAGAATGTTTAAATCCAGAGAAATAAGCAACTTTAACCCAGACATGGTTCGCCTATGAAATTACATCATACCCGAGTAACCCTTGATTTCCATGGAACCGTCGAAACACCAAAGATTCTTTAATATAAAGAATTTAATATGCTTTTAACATTATACGTTTTATTAGACAAGTGAGCAACTGTTTAGATAAATTCATCGACAGAAAACAAGTCATTGTTATATAGCTCAACACAATTAGCCTCATTGTTTAAATCATGTTTTCTTGATTTACCACGAGTACCATGTTTTACCATGCCTAATATTGTTCTAGCTTACTGCAGTGTGCAACAAGTGTCTCATAATAGCTGCCGAGCGAACGTACATAACTAGCATTATAACAATGTTCAACACACTCAAATGCATCTATTATGATAAAACAGTGCTGCGTTACCCCACATACGCATGACCGGAAGAAGCGGTCGTCTGCAGCATAATAAAAGCTCCACTGCTCTAGAGCTGTGCGTCATACTGGTCTCTCATTAGTAATCGCTGCAGCTGCCTCGTTCCGTTCCAACGGCTTTCAGCCCCACCCTGCTTCATACTACAGTAACGTTAATAAATCTTTAATACATTCGCTCATCCATGAATACGATTTCTGCCCGAGTCCTGTCAGATTCTTTTCCACCAGCTGTAGAGGTGAAGAGAACAACTCCCATGATTCTGCGAAATCAAGGAGTCATCAAGTTATGCCTGTTTTGAAAAAGCAACTCTAGCGGCGAAAATTACATATTGTGCCTTTAATATACCATAATTATGATTTATATTTATCGCTATGCAACTAGAAAAATAACAGTGTAGCAAACTTCTTTGCTTAAAAATAATTCACAAGTCAACTCAAATTAAAATAAGTACCACTTTGCAGCACATCCGACTAATAAAAACTGCAAAAACAACTGCTGCATACGAAGGTTAAAATATCCAAACCCACACTTAAATTAAAAATAAGATGAATACAAACTGGACAAATTTTTCTTAGTCAGTATGAATTACTTGTTTGTAGTACAAAAGCAAGATAACAATGATACCTCACAACTGCACTCTGCTTCAGAGTTTTGAGATAGCGAACGATTCAACGACTTGCAACCAAGCGACAACCACCCCCAATTTCTCTTGAAGCCAATACGTAAGTGACTTAAACTGAAATTCATTGACTGGCCGCTATGGACAGGCTCCAGAAGGGAGCAGAATCTCATTGAGCCCCATGTTAAAAATCCCAACTTTACGATGTTTATAGCCCGGTACAAATTGTACAAATTTTGGTCTATACAGCTAATTTCCCCCCCCATGGCAACTGTGATGGGGGTGAATTTTTTTTATAGCTCATTCGTTTAACTTCTATTACGCCTTAAAGTTTGGCACAATTAAGGGCGTGGTCACTTGAATGACAGGAGGATTGCCACTGCTGTGACTACTAGCTATTTGTCTGCGGTCTGTTAGCTCCTCTTGGCCTATTTTCAGTTATCCAGGAGTGAGGCCTGGTGATGGCAACGGTCGCACTTTAGACTTCAGAAACGCTCTATAGAAACCCATGGGTGACGTCACGGACACTAATGTCCATATTTATCTTACAGTCCATGCTTGCAACAAACAAAAACACACTTCATTGTGACGCCACCTACTGGAGTAACGAAACATCAGAAAGCGTCACTGAAGGTTCTGAACGAATCTTTCACTGAACGTAACAGTTACTCGAATTACTCGAGTCACTCAGAGGAATCATAGTCGCCAAGACCAGTTAAAAAAAAAATTCCAGTATAAGTCAAATCTGATAATCCGGAACTAACTCATGTATTAATTGTAGCTTTAGCACTAAATTACAAATGGTAACTTAAAAACTTACTATACAAACTGCTCATAGCTTGCATAAAATACAAACATGGGCGGTAACATTTTGTACAGTAACATTTATAATTTATGTTACAAGTAGCCTACAAAAGTAACTCGTGTTTGTGTAGCAAATAAACGTCCCTCTCGCTTCGAAAGAAAACCGGCGTAAAACAAAGCCTTTCAAACGAATTCAGAATAAATGCTCCTTTTTACAAATACGCATAACAGCATATGCTTTTAATTCAGTTAAACCAAACGGGTTATTCGATAGTCTCGCAGTTAAATCACAGCACGGAACGATAACACTATATTTATGAATCCACTCAGTAGACTTTGGCTATTTAAACGTACGGGCTTCTCTCGGTCGTCTTCTCTATCGCCGTAGTGACTGTTTTTCCTCATTCATCCGCAAACGAAATAGCTCGAAACAATCACCCCCAAACAACTTATATTTGCGCCGATCCAGGAGCATGCAACATGAAGAAAGCAGCGAAAAGAACAACCTACCTTTCGACTCAGCGTTGTCCCCGAATAGAAATAATATGCTATGCCAAGAACCCAAAGCACAGCAAAACATAATAATATCCTAGATTTCCTGCGCATTGCTGTGATTTTGGATGGGATAATACAGTGGCTGACTCGGGGTTTGTGCCGTGAAAAGCCACTGACGTCCACGTTCTGCGTCTCGCTGTGGCTACAGCGCTCAACTAACACGAAATCACCAGCAGCAGCGGTTGGATAGAAGAAGAAGCAGGAAACAGCCAGCATCACCGGGTTAGAGGGGAAAGGGTAACCGACTTTAATCCAATCACGCTCCGCAGAGACGCGTACGGAGGAGGGGTGGGGGTGGGGACATCCATCGTTAGCCTGTACCTCAAGATGCACCGAGGAATCATTGTTTTGTTCATTCTGGAGATCTGACAAATACATTAGTGTCACGTTCTTTTCACTTAAGGCATAGAAAAAATATGCTCACTTTCTGCTAATGCACACTGTTTATGTAACCTAGTGCACACTATATATTTGTACTATACTCATTTTATTTATTTTAGCAAGTGGTCTTGGATTTTAACATTGTAAGTAATTAATTAACAAAAATGCATCCAATTAGACCTTGAATAGTTTCATGTGGAAAGAATTAGTTTATGTGAGCAGGGCTGTAATCAAGAATTCTATAGGTAGCCTGTATTATACATTTAGCCTAATTTTCAACAAAATGTAATGAAGGCCATAATAACATTATTGTTTTTTTTGTTTGTTTGTTTGTATGTTTGTTTTTTGTTTTTTAACATTTATTATCACCATACTTTGTGTAGGCCTACCGTTCCATTAAATTACAAAAAAATGTAAATGAAATTGCTAAAGACTGTAGCCTAAAGTTAAGACCTTTCTCTCTTCTTTGACTGTTATAGTTAACCAAAAAAAAAAAAATCTTGTTTCTTATTTGAAATAAATTAAATGGTAACTGAAATAAAATAAAACAAAACAAACTACTTAATTAACAAGCTAAAATTTATTTTTATATATATATAATTAATATATCAATTTAACATTAATTTAAATGAATGATTTTTAAATTAAAATTAACCAATTTAATCCCACATGTTTCCCAGAGATGATATATATGAATGTGTATGGTATTTGTAAGGATATTAAACAATCAATGTCAATTATGTAAAAAAAAAAAAAAATTATTGAAAAGTCCATAAAAAATGGGTTTTATGTCTGGTCACAATTGTGACCGGTGAATCTTTGGATGATATTATGCACTGTAGATGATGATAACTTCAAACTCTTTGCAATTTTTCTCTGAGAAACTATTTTTGGCCGCAGCATTGGGGGAATTGGTGATCCTCTGCCCATCTTGACTTCTGAGAGACACTGCCACTCTGAGAGGCTCTTTTTATACCCAATCATGTTGCCAATTGACCTAATAAGTTGCAAATTGGTTCTCCAGCTGTTCCTTATATGTACATTTAACTTTTCTGGCTGTATAGACCAAAATTTGTACAATTTGTACCAGGCTATAAACATCATAAAGTTGGACTTTTTAACATGGGGCTCAATGAGATTCTGCTCCCTTCTGGAGCCTGTCCATAGCGGCCAGTCGATGAATTGCAGTTTAAGTCACTTACGTATTGGCTTCAAGAGAAATTGGGGGTGGTTGTCGCTTGGTTGCAAGTCGTTGAATCGTTCGCTATCTCAAATTATTGAAAAGTCCATAAAAAATGGGTTTTATGTCTGGTCACAATTGTGACCGGTGGTAGAACACATGGAGTCTAGGTCTATGGTGTTAATGCATTTACAAAATGGCAAACCTCCAGCAATTAGTTTAAATTGTTGAAATGAGTGTTTTATTCCACCATCAAAGCAGTAAACCTGGTCTGGCTCAGTTTCAAAAAGGACAAAATAGCATTCCTATGCAGCAGTACGGCACACATAATCAAATAAAATTATGACAAAATGACAAATTATAGGAGACCGGAAAATAATTATTATAAGAAGACAGACAGAAGTATAGTTAGACAGGCAGAAGTATAGTTAGACAGACATAAGTATAGATAGACAGACAGACAGAAGTATAGATAGACAGACAGACAGAAGTACAGATGGACGGATAGATAGATAGATAGATAGATAGATAGATAGACAGACAGACAGAAGTATAGATAGACAGACAGACAGAAGTACAGATGGATAGATAGATATATAGATAGATAGATAGATAGATAGATAGATAGATAGATAGATAGATAGATAGATAGATAGATAGATAGATAGAGATAGATAGATAGATAGATAGATAGATAGATAGATAGATAGATAGATAGATAGATAGATAGATAGATAGATAGATATAGATGGATGTCTCCAAAAATCTTACCTGTCATTTCTGAGCTGTCACGTCGTCATTGTGTTAAGATGACAGTACCAAGAAATAAATGTGTGTGGTCACACGACCAAACTACCCAAAAATGTTAGACCTGCCCAGAACTCATGTAGACATCTTAAATTTGTATTATAAATCAACATTTGCTTCATAATAGAAGTTGCTTTTTAATACCACAATAAAATATGTGAGGAAAAGTTGTGGTCACAATTGTGACCGGTGGGATTAAATGGGTTAATTAAAACTAGAGACAAGTTGCTCAAGTTTAGGAATAGGAATGTTGTCCCATTCTTGTCTAATACAGGCTTCTAGTTGCTCAACTGTCTTAGGTCTTCTTTGTGGCATCTTCCTCTTTATTATGCGCCAAATGTTTTCTATGGGTGAAAGATCTGGACTGCAGGCTGGCCATTTCAGTACCCGGATCCTTCTTCTACGCAGCCGTGATGTTGTAATTGATGCAGTATGTGGTCTGGCATTGTCATGTTGGAAAATGCAAGGTCTTCCCTGAAAGAGACGACGTCTAGATGGGAGCATATGTTGTTCTAGAACTTGGATATACCTTTCAGCATTGATGGTGCCTTTCCAGATGTGTAAGCTGCCCATGCCACACGCACTCATGCAACCCCATACCATCAGAGATGCAGGCTTCTGAACTGAGCGCTGAGAACAACTTGGGTTGTCCTTGTCCTCTTTAGTCCGGATGACATGGCGTCCCAGTTTTCTAAAAAGAACTTCAAATTTTGATTTGTCTGACCACAGAACAGTTTTCCACTTTGTCACAGTTCATTTTAAATGAGCCTTGGCCCAGAGAAAACGCCTGCGCTTCTGGATCATGTTTAGATATGGCTTCTTTTTTGACCTATAGAGTTTTAGCCGGCAACAGCGAATGGCACGGTGGATTGTGTTCACCGACAATGTTTTCTGGAAGTATTCCTGAGCCCATGTTGTGATTTCCATTACAGTAGCATTCCTGTATGTGATGCAGTGCCGTCTAAGGGCCCGAAGATCACGGGCATCCAGTATGGTTTTCCGGCCTTGACCCTTACGCACAGAGATTGTTCCAGATTCTCTGAATCTTTGGATGATATTATGCACTGTAGATGATGATAACTTCAAACTCTTTGTAATTTTTCTCTGAGAAACTCCTTTCTGATATTGCGCCAGTATTTTTGGCCGCAGCATTGGGGGAATTGGTGATCCTCTGCCCATCTTGACTTCTGAGAGACACTGCCACTCTGAGAGGCTTTTTATACCCAATCATGTTGCCAATTGACCTAATAAGTTGCAAATTGGTCCTCCAGCTGTTCCTTGTATGTACATTTAACTTTTCCGGCCTCTTATTGCTACCTGTCCCAACTTTTTTGGAATGTGTAGCTCTCATGAAATCCAAAATGAGCCAATATTTGGCATGACATTTTAAAATGTCTCACTTTCAACATTTGATATGTTATCTATATTCTATTGTGAATAAAATATAAGTTTATGAGATTTGTAAATTATTGCATTCCTTTTTTATTCACAATTTGTACAGTGTCCCAACTTTTTTGGAATCAGGTTTGTATTTGGTCTTGGCGGAATAGATCTGCTATGCTGCTGATGCTGCACTTAGTACTGTCAATATATTCACAGATATGATGCAAGCATGTAAGACATGTAACATATTTTAATTAACCCCCCGTAGCAGAGCTACAGGTGGAGCTGGGGAAGGTGTAGGGTTTCTGTAAGTGTGTGCTGCAGACTGCTAACAGCAAGCAATGTCAAGTATTTGAATGTTGAGCAGCAAGCTCATTAGCTGCTGATGCAACAGCAACCAATCAGCAGCGCTATATAGATAAAGATGTGATCACTAACAAATTGAGTTAAGGACCTATCAGCCTGTGCCACCTAGGCTGTGTCCGAAATGTGGAAAATGCTGGCTTCGGAGCAGGGGCAGCGTTTACGTATGGCAGAGTATGGCAGTTGCCATACCCTGGCATTCAGACAAGCAGGGGAAATAAACAGCTCATGATGCTGCCCGTTAGTTAAAAAAAAAGCTAATTTAAATAGCCTAAGCCTAATGCCGTGTCCTAACCAGCCGCAATCTCCAATGTGTCAAGGTTTCAGTGGCAAATCAGACTCGACACGAGATCAATCAATCAAAAATCACAGCCAATCAGAAGAGCGTGTGGGCGGGCCTCTCTACAAGCGCACTGACTGAATCATCGTCGTGAATCGCCGTTGTGGCTGGTTAGTACAAAAAACTTTGATTAACATGGAAAAAATAATCTTTCTCACATAGTTAGGACAGTGAATGATAGGGCTGTTTCAGTATTTGCATTGATTTTGTATTGTTGTTAAGTCTGTTATAAAGTTCTTTTAGTGGATTTTTGTTGTTGTTGTATGGCCAAAAGGACTCATGCCATACCCTAGGATTTTGTGAAACGCCATCACTGCTTCGGAGGACACATTTGAAGGTAGGAAGGCATCAAGTCACGTCTGAATCTAATGTTAGCTTCACTTCCTGTCTCCTGAGAGACCTTCATCTGATGGATTTTTGAAGGCAGCATATATGTATCCTTCGCTGCCTTTGATATCCCACAATCCTGTGCGTTCGATTCTGTGACAGTTGAGCTGGGGAAAAAAGCTGGCGTCCGAAAGTTGCGTTTGCGGATCAGGTTTGTGTGTAAATGTACGTTTTTTACCAACATTTTCCACTTCTGATGTAATTTCTAGCAAGAAATTACTAAAGTAGTAATTAAATATTTGTTTAGTTTTCACCAAAGCCCTCTCTATTTTGCTGTAGATCATTAAACTGTTACACTGCCTTAGAAGTATGTCCGAAATTAGTTTTGTGAGGTGCCTTCATGCACAAAACACTGCCTTACAAGTCATTGTCTGATGAGGCAGCGAAGCAACGAGTCAGCTGTCTGGGTTTTCGGGTGCAGCCCTAAAGTTTCATGAAAGAACTTTGTATATAAAACCATTTAGGGCAGGTTATCTAGGCTATATTGTGGCCCACTGGAACAGTGATTCTCAACCTCTTTGACTACAAGGCTTTTGATTAGAAGGTCTTTATCTGAGACAATATTTGAATATTTATATTTGCATTTCATACAACCAAAAGGGCACTTTAACGATTAAAGGAGCAGGGGCTGGGGCCAATGTCTGCTGGAATCTCCAGAAGATTTAGATTTGAAAGAGACCTTCAGAGATTTCAGGATGAGCCGCACTGCTCCCTGCAATATGTCTGATGACTGATTTCAGATGGTCGATAGTGACAATCACTTATTCATCAAAACAGATCCCCTGGGTGTGTCTTTTTAAAAGCCAACTATAAAAAAGCCATATATATACATTTATATTTCAGGTCAAATTTTAATGGGTTCTTTAAAACCAAAGAATCTAGTTTGTCCAACTGTGGCTAATATTATTCATTATTCAGTAGGCTGATATATATTAAAATGCTTTAAATGATCAGTAGCCTACTGCAATGAATTTAAGCCACAGTTGGACAAACTAGATTCTTTGGTTTTAAAGAACCCATTAAAATTTGACCTGAAATCCGAAATTTTTGGAGCCGTCTAATAATTTGAATAAAGGACGAGGCTGATTTAGAAACTGCTGCACTTCAAGGAAACACTTGAATGACCTACTTTTCATATGCTGACAAGCACTGCAGACTGGATCTTTATGTACACACAGTGCTGCAGTTAAAGATTTGGGCTGGCAAGTGCCACCCCATTCAATCTCGCTTCAAACTTGAGCAAAGCACTTATCCTCAGATTGCTTCAGGACAGCTGTTGATGTTGTAAGTGTGCTGTAAAATGATTAGGATTGAGTGTCTATGAAATAACAAATAGCCAGCCAGATGATTCTATCATGATGTGCCTAGACTCAGAACACTCAAATATAATAACATAATAAGGTAAAGGGGTTTGTTTATTTTTTTATTTATTTTTAGTGTGTGCATATATTTATTTACAAATGGCACAAATACATACAGTAGGTTATAAAAATACAAAAACATATCTTGATGTTTGGATACATTTTATCCAAAAACTACAAACGTGAAATAACCTCTGGCTTCTGAGGGGGAAATTTAAATATCAAGATTTTCAAATGTCATCTGGGAATGCCAATGGACTAAGAAACAAGAGTTAAAGAATTTCCCATGTCTGGTTTAAGTTTTGAGCCTCCATGTCCATGTCTGTCTCGTCACAATGTAAATCTGTCAGTGTCCCTTCATAACAGAAAAACGACCTCAAATGACCTGTGCAGTATTTTAACACTCTTAACAAATTCGAAGCTTAATAAAATGGTTTTATTGTCAAAAACCAACACAAGCCTCAAGAATGTCATTAAACACCATTGTTGTTCTGTGTGGTTGTGTATTTCCTGCTCTTAAATTTGGCATTTGAAACCTCTTCACAGTGAAAACATTTGGCTTATAGCCTAATTGGAGAATGTGTGTCACTTCCTGCATTTATTGTAAAAGGTCTGCAATGCTTTATTGCTCCCCAAACCCTTCTACCTCTTTTCAGTCTCTCCAAATCAGTTGTAAGATCTTCCTCTAGAAGAACGAAAGGTGAGGCTACACTTAAACTGATATTTAGGCAGGGAAATGAATTATGACCTACCATTTAATCATGTTGGTGGCTACAAAAATGTGTTTTATTCTCTCGTCACATTAAAGTCCCTGAGCATAAACACCCACTAGGCCATTCAGGCAATATGTTTCTGGTGACAGTATTTTAATGACAAGATCAAAAACCTACAATAATCATTTTCTGTTTTGAGATACAGCCTTCCAAAGCGTTTATAGAAAATAAATATATCGTAGTGGCTATAATAGGTCAACATGTTTATATGAACACTCCATCTCCAGGGAAATAGCACAGCATTCTCAAAACTGGCTGCTGTACTTTTTAACGGCATGAAGTCGAGGACCACTCTTAACCTCTGATTGAAAAAAAAACCCAATTAAAAAACAATCTGATTCCAAAAGACAACTTGTCATATTTAAATCGGTGCACATTTTCAAACATGCCAACACTGAGCAACTCTCATTGAGCAATTCAGACTCAAATATGAAGCCAGTTGACTATTATGACAATAAACGTACAGTCATGCATGAAATATGGTAGAAATAACATTGGAACTCTATATTAAACACACATTGACGTTGTTATATCCTTTGATAAATGTGCAACTCTAATTGTCATCCAAAAAAATTCAGACAGAACTCCACATGCTGTTAGTGTGAACAGGACTGTTTCCATCTTATGTGGGCAAATGTCTTTTCCCTACATTCTGTGGTTTGTTGCATCTAAGCCCCTACATTTGAGCATTCACTAGGGCTAATGAGCCGAATCTGTTTTGCAACAGACTTGGCTCTCGGCCAACTGGTCTGATCATTCTTGCCAGCTCCTGGGTGCCTTCTGGGATGGTTTCTGCCCCATTCTAGCCCTTCGCTTTCCTGCAATACCCCCTTACAGACTCCAATTCTATAGAGTACTGCTCTTTCCTGACTCTACTGAACAAGGGAGATGAAAGCTGGGGAAGTTTCATACAGGAATGGCTGTAGAGGGTGATGCAACTCTTGAAGACTTCCTACAAACACAAACCTGAAAGACTGCTGATCAGCTGCGAAAGGGCTCCACCATCAGTTTGCCCACTAGACACACACCTACACGGTCCACAGAGCCAAGTGCCACTTGGAAAGCCAGACACCAAAGTCAAGAACCTGTTCTTGGATCACTTTACTACATGCAGGATAATGTGACTGACATGGTTGTGAGCAACACTGAAGCACAATGAAGTGTAAACCACCTGGAGGATTTTCTTTTTTAAGAACCTTGAGTTCCTTGTGTAACAACCATTCTTGTAAACACTATACTGCCAAATGTTTTGGGACGCACGCCTTTACATGCACATGATCTTTAATGACATCCCATTCTTAATCTGTAGGGTTTAATATGGAGTTGGCCCACCTTTTGCATCTATAACAGCTTCGACTCTTCTGGGAAGGCTTTCCACAAGGTCTAAGAGTGTGTTTATGGGAATATTTGACCATTCTTCTAGAAGCGCATTTGTGAGGTCAGGCACTGACGTTGGACGAGAAGGCCTGGCTCGCAGTCTCCACTCAAATTCATCCCAAAGGTGTTCTGTCGTGTTGAGGTCAGGACTCTCTGCAGGCCAGTCGAGTTCCTCCACAACAAACTCGTTCATGCATGACTTTATAGACATTGCTTTGTGCACTGGTGAGCAGTTATGTTGGAACAGGAAGGGGCCATCCCCAAACTGTTCCCAGAAAATAAGGAGCATGAAATTGTCCAAAATGTCTTGGTATGCTGAAGCATTAAGAGTTCCTTTCACTGGAACTAAGGGGTCAAGCCCAACCCCTGAAAAACAACCCCACACCATAATCCCTCCTCCACCAAACTTTACACTTGGCACAATGCAGTCAGGCAAGTACCGTTCTCCTGGCAACTGCCAAACCCAGACTCGAAGTGTGATTCGTCACTCCAGAGAACACATCTCCACTGCTCTAGAGTCCAGTGGTGGAGTGCTTTACACCACTGCATCCGACACTTTGCATTGCACTTGGTGATGTAAGGTTTGGATGCAGCTGCTCGCCATGGGAACTCATTCCATGAAGCTCTCTACACAATGTTCTTGAGCTAATCTGAAGGCCATACAAAATTTGGAGGTGTGTAGCTATTAACTGTTATAAGTTGGCGACTTCTGCACACTGTGAACCTCAGCATGCGCTGACCCCACTGTGATTTTACGTGGCCTACCACTTTGTGGCTGAGTTGGTGTTGTTCCCAACTGCTTCCACTTTGTTATAATATCACTAACAGTTGACCATAGAATATTTAGTAGTGAGGAAATCACGCAACCACGCTTGAATTCACTGAGCTCCTGAGAGCGACCCATTCTTTCACAAATGTTTGTAGAATCAGTCTGCATGCCTAGGTGCTTGACTTTATACACCTTTGGCCATGGAAGTGACTGGAACACCAGAATCCATTGATTTGGAGGGGTGTCCCAATACTTTTGGCAATATAGTGTATATCCAATTTCATCATGATGCTCTAAAAATAGCTCCTTAGAATCTTTCTTGCTTGCTGCCATTGTAAAGTCTAATATTTTCTAGTTCCTCATTAAGTCAGTAACATGACCAGCCAATGCCTTTGCATTTGTATAGTGTGTTTAACATTTTGTTGTATTGTAATAGCAATGTTCCTACAGTTGTATATTTATTCAGTCTCCATCTGAGGTTACTCCTGTTTTGCATCTAAATTCTCGTTGAAGGAAACATCAGGAACACAATGTTGTTGTACACTGCAGGATAGCTAAAGAAGTTAAGGCACACCAGAGCAGTTAGTGTGACTGCTCTATAAATGTTTCACACCATTTTACAATATAGGTCTGTTGGGGTACATTTTTAATTGGTTATTTGTCATTCAGGAGACACTTTTAAAAGTACACTAATTTTATACAATCCACCTGGAGCAACCTCAGGTTAATTAGTTTGCTCAGAAGCACAATCCTGAAACAGAATTTCACCAACTTTGGCTGATGAGTTGGACATTAGTTTCAGGACTACAGGTTGTCAATTCAGATAAGCATGAAACACCTTAACTTTTTTTTTTTAGGTCTTTTACTTCAAGCATACGCAACAAGGTTTGCTTGAGAACACTAGTACTTCACAGAAGAAGAAAAAAAAAAATTACTGTTCTCGTAAAAAAATAAAAATACAGTTTGTCATGTACAAAAACCGAGGAAGTATAAAATACATGGTGGTGACAAAGATTTCAGACTCATTTAAAGGGATAGTTCACCCAAAATTACAATTCTGTCATCATTTATTAACCTTTATGTTGTTTCAAACCTGTATGACTTTCTTCTGCAGAATACACACAAGAAGGTTAAGGTCAGACAGGTTTGGAACAACATGAGGGTGAATAAATAAATGACATTTTTAAACATTTCTAAACTTAAAACCATTATAGGCAGAGGATGCAATTTTCAGACAGTGTACTTTTCTTCCCCTTGCCTTTGAGATTTGTGATAGAGTGTATAATTATTGTACAATTCATTAAACACTTCCTTGACACCCATTTGAAGGGTGGTGTTCAAAAACTTAATGTCTTGTTCAACACAATGGTCCAGGATACAGTATATGCCTTCTGTTAGATGTGCCTTGATTTCTGGCTGAAGTGTCACCTAGGAAATTAAGACAGAAACTTATAGTGAGGGTATACAAAGACAACAATTATCTGCAACGTGCACTAATGTGATTGTTCAGTGCAGTAACACGAGCAGGTCAAACGCATATCACACTTCAAGTTGACAAAAACAATTGGCTCAAGTCGTACTAGACAAAGCGTTGCTCCTCCAGTTTAAGATTAACGCAACCTCTGATCTGTTAGAATACCACGCACAAGAGGGAAAGACATCGGATAAGTCCCAGTACATGAACTCTCAAGCTAGAATTGCGTGGTTTAAGATTTATAACACTGAGAAGATTCTTCTCAAACATTCTAGCAAATTTTTCCTTCAGGCAGGCTGCTCAAGAGAGCAGAAAAGACAATTTCAGGAAACAAGAAATTGGCATGGCCATGTGGTAAGTACAAATCATTAATTGAGTGAGTGATAATGACTAGTGTCTCACCCTCTGCAGTTCACTGACATATTGTGCAACCATAAATGAGGACAGGACTGTAAAATCTTCGGCAGCATTGGCAATATGAGTGTACATCCTCTCCACCAGCCTAGCACACTTCAGAAGACTTTCTCTGTCTTTCTCAGAGGCTGAAAGAGAGATCACAAGAAGTAGTTGTATTATTTTTTTAATTAGAACTGTTCACTGTTCACATTTGATTAACTATGCTTAAATGTCGTTGGTATATTAAGATCATAAATCTGATTCTAACCATGCACCCTCTCTCCAAAACCATGCCCTGCAATAAAACAGTAATATTGTGAAATATTATTACAATTCATAATAACTTGTGTTTGGATATACACTGCCTGGCCAAAAAAAGGTCACTGTTTGGATTTAAATTGGCAAATGCTTAAGAGTCAGTGACTGGATCATTATTGCAGTGATTTTTATGTTTCTAGCATGTTATCTGTTTGGCAACAGTTCTTCCAACCCTAATCGATAGAGTGTGTAGCTTTTCATTTCTTAAACAACCATCCAGGAAGACACATCATGGCCATATATCCCAGGATGACAATGTCAATATTCATCAGGCTCAAACTGTGTAAGAATGGTTGGGAGGGAGCATGAAGAATCATTTTCACACATGAACTGGCTCCTCTGAGTCCCTTATATTCATTGAAAGTCTTTGGGATGTGCTGGAGGAGACGTTACAGAGTGCTGGACTCTTGCATTGTCAATACAAGATCTGGACCAAAAATGAATGCACCTCTTGATGAAAATAAATGCTGATGTTATTTCCATCAAGAGGTGCATCAATTTTTGGTGCATCCAATATCCTGGAATATGGCCATGATGTGTCTTCCTACAGACTCCTTGCTTGTTATGATACGAAATATTCATTCGATACAATGTAAAGTATTTGCTCTGGCTCTCATATTAAATTTTGATCTGTTATTATGCTGCTTGTTTTCATCGGTTGACGTTGTACAAGCAGAATGTGGTGGTTGGTCAGTGTTGTATTTGTCCCGCCCCTCCTCCACAGTGATTGGATGGCTGAGTGAAAAGTGACATTGATGAGCGCTCCCACTGAAAACAATTGAATACGCCAGCCAGCCGTGTGAAAAAAAACCCGCTTTGGTGAACACATGGCCTTAAGCACTTGCCAATTTAAATCCAAACAGCGGCTTTATTTTTGGCCGGGCAGTGTATTTTAAAATGTTAATTATTCTTGTGATGGCAAAGCTGAATTTTCAGCATCATTACTCCAGTCTTCAGTGTCACGTGATCCTTCAGAAATCATTCAGATTTTCTGCTCAAGAAACATTCCTCTTCATCTTATTCTTATTAACTTCTCATTATCAATGTTGAAAACGGTTTGCTGTTTGATATTTTTGTGGAAATCATGATATATTATGTTTCAAGATTCTTTGATTGTTTAAAAGAACAGCAAGTCTGTCACTTTTCATCAATTTAATTAATTTTGCTAAATAAGTGTTAATTTCTTTAAAAATAATGATCCCAAACGGTAGTGTACCTTTGTCCAGTGTCTTTAAATATGTGCAAATATATTCCAAATTCTATTAAAATTACACATTTTGTTCTCTTTAAAAGCGAACAGAATGCATTAACCACCACTCATGATAATAATGAATCCTGGTTAAATCTTTTCAAAGCCACATTATCTATGGAGCCGTACAGATCAGAGTGAGCGATCATGACATCACATTCATGCTTTGAGAAAGTTACCACAAGATGATCAATAAGATTGAAATTGCCTCACATCTGAATACATTTTAATTCTGACTGAGCTTTGATGTCAAGTATGAAAGTCTGAGAAATAAAGAAAGACGAAGTGTCCTGATGAAAAAAAAAAAAGTCTTAAGAGTCATAAAAAGAGTTCTCAAGGCAAAAGGGATCCGCCTTCAGTGTTTAAAATGTGTTGAGCCTCGAGCTTCGGGATCAAATTCAACCTTCTCTTCATGGATTTTTTTCTTCTTCTTTCAATTCACTTTGAAATTCAATCCACAGAGTCACAGTCTACAAGCGTCTGTCTCTGAACACAGCTTGACGAGGTGCTTGTCTCATTAGGTGAATCATACCTCAAATAACATCTTTTTCTTCCAGCACAATAAATGAATTCAGAGCAACTTGTAGATGGAAAAGTATCAGCAGACATATGGGTCCATTGATGCTCAATGAATGACTCCATGGTTGAGAATATATCAAGTTTCAAATGTAATGGCTTGCCAGCATCATGTGATTTCCACCTTCTTTGTCAGTTAGCTACAGCCAACAATAAGTGCAGACATATCGACAAAAAGGGTCCTTGAATTCACTGATGTTAAATTTGTTTGCTTGCACAAAAAAAGGTTACAATATAGTGATGAATAGAAGATCAACAGCCAGAAGAAACTCGACAGTTACAACCTATAATAACCTCACGGATCTGATACACGTGTATCAGATCCGAATAATGACGCGGATCTGATACACATTTCCTCACAACTCTTTATGGTCATTTAAGACTTCAATTTAACTCATTTAATTGTGCTTGCGAGGATACATGACCAACTGGGCATTTGGGCATAATGTTGTGTGTTTTTGTCCTGGGTGTCACACAGACAGGATATTTAAAGACGGCTGCACTGGGTCTCTTTTGTGTCTTATCGAGCTTGAATGGTTAAAAGCATCTACTTGAACAAGAGCGTGATTATATATTGTAAATGCAAAAAAATTTTTAAATCGCATGCGTTAACACCAATATATATGTAGAGGTAAAGAACCGCCCATCACAATGTCTTTGGGATGTGCTGGAGTAGACTTTACAGAGTGCTGGACTTTTGCATTGTCAATACAAGATATTGACCAAAAACGTATGCACCTTTTGATGGAAATAAATGGAAGAAGAAAACAATGCAAGAATCCAACACTCTGTAAAGTCTCCTCAGCACATCCCAAAGACTTTCAATGAATATAAGGGACTCAGAGGAGCCAATTCATGTGTGAAAATGATTCTTCATGCTCCCTCCCAACCATTCTTTCACAGTTTGAGCCTGATGAATATTGACATTGTCATCCTGGATTATGGCCATGATGTGTCTTCCTGCATGGTTGTTTAAGAAATGAAAAGCTACACACTCTATCGATTAGGGTTGGAAGAACTGTTGCCAAACAGATAACATGCTATAAACATAAAAATCACTGCAATAATGATCCAGTCACTGACTCTTAAGCATTTGCCAATTTAAATCCAAACAGCGACCTTATTTTAGCCGGGCAGTGTGTGTGTGTGTATATATACATACACACAAATGTTTAACAAATTTAATACTTTTATTTAGCAAGTATTGCAATTTATGAAATTAATCAAAAGTGACATTAAGACATTAATAATGTTACACAAGATTTCCATCTCATATAAATCTGTTCTTTTAAACTTTCTATTATTGAAACATATAAAAAAAAAGTATCATGATTTCCACAAAAATATGAAATCAGCAGCACAAATGTTTTCAACATTGATAACGATGAGAAATGTTTCTTGTGCACCAAATCAGCATATTAGAATGATTTCCGAAGGATCATGTGACACTGAATATTCAGCTTTGCCATCACAAGAATAAATTACATTTTAAAATGTATTCAAACAGAAAAAAAGGTAATTATAAATTGGAATAAAGTTAACAATATTACCATTTTACTGTCAATAAATGCGGCCTTGGTGAAATAAAAACTTTAAAAAAAAATAAATAAAAAAAACCTTACTAACCCCAAACTTTTGAATAGTGTATAATGTTTAAATTTAAGCATTTGAAATGGCTTTTAGAACACTCCTGAATGTGGGTATAATAGGTGTGCTTACCTCTGTCAGAGTCACCCCGCTGTCTGCCTTCATGCATGACTGATGAAACCAAGCGATAAAAGCAATTCAGGAAGGCGGGCGAAGCCTTTAGCATCACCTGCAAACATTTAAAGCTCTCAAAATTGGTGCACAGCTGTGCTTGGTATAAAACCCATTGGCCTTTATGTTTATCCCATGAATACTGGTCTAGATTTATTGCACTGTGCAAGTCGAACACAACAAAAACAATAATCTTCTGTGCCACAAAACTTCATAAGCAAGCTAAACATTTTTAGATGCATCCAGAGATGGCTGATAAAAGAACACTATGGAATGATTCAAAAACCCTGAATTAAACTTAATATTTTAATAAAAGGCAGATTTTTGTTGAATACTAGCAGCAATGTAAGCAACATCTTTACAATGACTGGCAAGATAATGTGTGTGTGCATGTTTATGTGCTTTATGAGGACAAAAATTTGTATAATGATATGGGTATTACACTGGTATTACAACGTAAACATGGTTTATGAGGACATTTCCTGTGTCCTCATAATAAAAATAGTAACATACTAAACAATGTTTTATTAAAAATGTAAAAATGCAGAATGTTTTCTGTGATGGGTAGGTTTAGGGGTAGGGGTAGAGTGTACAGTTTGTACAGTATAAAATCTCCCCTATACCTTTAAATAGTGCACTATTTGAGCAAACAGTTCAGGGTTAGTTCATGTTAGTTAATACATTAACTAATGTTAACAAATGAAACCTTATTGTAAAGCGTTACCCACTCATTCAATCCCACAATGCACTGAAATAATGCATGTACAACTGACGTATACTCAACAGCTAGATAATACCCATAATGCACCCATTTACCAAACCACTGGTACAGCGTAAAATCATACAGGTACAAACCCGATTCCAAAAAAGTTGGGACACTGTACAAATTGTGAATAAAAAAGAAATGCAATAATTTACAAATCTCATAAACTTATATTTTATTCACAATAGAATATAGATAACATATCAAATGTTGAAAGTGAGACATTTTGAAATGTCATGCCAAATATTGGCTCATTTTGGACTTCATGAGAGCTACACATTCCAAAAAAGTTGGGACAGGTAGCAATAAGAGGCCGGAAAAGTTAAATGTACATACAAGGAACAGCTGGAGGACCAATTTGCAACTTATTAGGTCAATTGGCAACATGATTGGGTATAAAAAGAGCCTCTCAGAGTGGCAGTGTCTCTCAGAAGTCAAGATGGGCAGAGGATCACCAATTCCCCCAATGCTGCGGCCAAAAATAGTTTCTCAGAGAAAAATTGCAAAGAGTTTGAAGTTATCATCATTTACAGTGCATGATATCATCCAAAGATTCAGAGAATCTGGAACAATCTCTGTGCGTAAGGGTCAAGGCCAGAAAACCATACTGGATGCCCGTGATCTTCAGGCCCTTAGACGGCACTGCATCACATACAGGAATGCTACTGTAATGGAAATCACAACATGGGCTCAGGAATACTTCCAGAAAACATTGTCGGTGAACACAATCCACCGTGCCATTCTCCGTTGCCGGCTAAAACTCTATAGGTCAAAAAAGAAGCCATATCTAAACCTGATCCAGAAGCGCAGGTGTTTTCTCTGGGCCAAGGCTCATTTAAAATGGACTGTGACAAAGTGGAAAACTGTTCTGTGGTCAGACCAATCAAAATTTGAAGTTCTTTTTAGAAAACTGGGACGCCATGTCATCCGGACTAAAGAGGACAAGGACAACCCAAGTTGTTATCAGCGCTCAGTTCAGAAGCCTGCATCTCTGATGGTATGGGATTGCATGAGTGCGTGTGGCATGGGCAGCTTACACATCTGGAAAGGCACCATCAATGCTAACAGGTATATCCAAGTTCTAGAACAACATATGCTCCCATCCAGACGTTGTCTCTTTCAGGGAAGACCTTGCATTTTCCAACATGACAATGCCAGACCACATACTGTATCAATTACAACATCACGGCTGCGTAGAAGAAGGATCCGGGTACTGAAATGGCCAGCCTGCAGTCCAGATCTTTCACCCATAGAAAACATTTGGCGCATCATGAAGAGGAAGATGCGACAAAGAAGACCTAAGACAGTTGAGCAACTAGAAGCCTGTATTAGACAAGAATGGGACAACATTCCTATTCCTAAACTTGAGCAACTTGTCTCCTCAGTCCCCAGATGTTTGCAGACTGTTATAAAAAGAAGAGGGGATGCCACACAGTGGGAAACATGGCCTTGTCACAACTTTTTTGAGATGTGTTGATGCCATGAAATTTTTATAACTTATTTTTCCCTTAAAATTATACATTTTCTCAGTTTAAACATTTGATACGTCATCTATGTTGTATTCTGAATAAAATATTGAAATTTGAAACTTCCACATCATTGCATTCTGTTTTTATTCACAATTTGTACAGTGTCCCAACTTTTTTGGAATCGGGTTTGTATAAATTCCTTTTTAAATGATTATTAAATTTTTAATTAAGGTTTAGTCTTTAATAAATATTTTTTATACTTGAGAGCTGCCAGTTTGCTAAGTTTTAAATGATTATTAAACAGAGAAAGCACAAACTATAGCGGCAACCCTTCCACCGCACTCAGTGTCCGAATTCACTCACTCGTATTCATTCAACTCCTTCAAGTGAACTATATTAGTGGAATAATGTAGGTAATAGTGAATGAGGGTATAGGGGGATACAGCTAAGGTCTGGGTAGATTAGATGGCAAGCAAATAATCAGTTCTCATAATCAACATGTTGGATGCAGGGGAAATGGGCAGGAATAAAAATCGGAGCGACTTTGACAAGGGCCAGGCTGCCATGGCAAGTCGACTTGGTCAGAGTATCTCTCAAATGGCAAGACTTGTAAGTTGCTCCCAGTCAGCAGCGGTGAAAAATTTACCAACAGCGGTCTGAGAAGGGACAAACCACAAACAGAGGGAGTGTGATGCTCTGGGAAACCCTTGGTTCAGCGATTCATGTGGATGTAAATTTGACATGTGCCACCTATCTAAACATCCCTTCATGACAATGGTGTTCCCTGGTGGAAGTGGCATCTTTCAGCAGAATCATGCACCCTGCCACACTGCACACATTGATCAGGAATGGTTAGAGGAACATGATGAAGAATTCAAGGTGTTGCCCTGGCCTCCAATCTGATTGAGCATCTGTTGGATGGGCTGGACCAACAAGTTTGATCCACGGCGGCACCACCTCGCAACCTACAGTACTTGAAGGATCTGCTGCTAATGTCTGGTTGCCAGATACCACAGGACACACTCAGAGGACTTGTAGAGTCCATACCTTGGTGGGTAAGTGCTGTTTTGGCAGCACACAGAAGACCAACAGCATATTAGGCATGTTTTGGCTCATCAGTGTATATGTATAATATTCAAATTTGGCCAAATGGCTGAAATGTAAAAAAAAAAAAAAAAAAAAAAAAAAAAAAAAAAAAAAAAAAAAAGCTCTATTGCCCAGCCCTAGTGGATACAAAAAAGTGATGATCAATTGCATATTGTGTAAGTGCACCTGTAGTTGTTCAGTCATCATTATGGCTAATTCATGGTCATGGACTACTCCAATGTGCGCTCTCATTTCACTTTATGAAGCTTATCAAATACAAGGTCATGTTGAGATTGTACCAAGTTTCCCACTTTCACTGGCAAAGAAACCTATACACCTTGAAGTCTTGCACAATCTCAGCATTCCTCTCGTTCCAGACTCACCGCGGGCTCTTTCCCCCTCAGGATCTGTAGCAACTTTCCAAACTACATTCTAATTTTCACTTCTATTAAGTGCAAATTAAACACCTCTCCAGGGCACTGTAATGTTCGCTCCAAACATCAAGCAGCATTAGCCTGTAACACACCGATTTGCATAAAGCTATGTGCCTTATCAAGCTAATTTACCAATTCATCTGAATGTTACCTATTTACCATGACATCCATTTTCACAGTACATAAGAGCAAATTGCAGAATTTTACTTTGTTTTCAGGGGGAAAAGTACAGAGTAATACAATGTTTTTCACCTCAAGAAAACCCATGTCATGGGATATATTAAATTCTTGATCCACACAATGGGATTCATTTTTTGTCCCAGACAGTTCGTTGGGTGTGTTCATGAAACCAAACAATGAAAACCGAAAGCAAGTGCAGATAAACATATGTCAGACATTCACCTTTAAAACACTTATAGCATCTAGCACAGTTTCTACCTCCACAGTCTCTTGGTGATTTTAAAGAGCCCCTATTATGGATTTTTGAAAATGACCTTTCATGTAGTGTGTAAAGGTGATGATACACAGGGCAACTTTTTGAGCAATGTAGCCAGGCAATGTTGCCGGGAGATGTTGCTTGGGCACTTTTCCCATTGAGAATGGGCAACAAAATTTCTATCTGGATACTTTAGATCGGTTGTGGGCCCTGCGTCTCATCTGGTTGTCCGCTGACGGCAACATTGCCTAGCAACATTGCTCAAAAAGTTGCCCCGTGTATCATCACCTTAACATAGTTCTAAGTGAATGAAAACATCCTGCAAAGTTTTATGTCTGAAAGTGCACCGCATATAAAGTTATTGTCGAGTCAATTAAACAAATCTTTTTTTAAATGAATCAAAAGCCGTTTCATTGTGACGTCACAACGAAACATTAGCATACTGCCCGTCCACTTATTGCGTGCGCAGACACCAGGGAAACCTTGAACCCCCTCAAACACTGCAGTGGATACTGGATAGCATCATGTTGAGAAGACGCTGTGCTCTACAATGCGTTTATTGCGTTTCATACTGTGTAAGTATCTGGCTAGCTAGCTAACTCATGTTATTACTGTATTACTGAAATACTACTGTAAATCAGCTGTGGGCTGCAGTATTACCTAAAACTGTGTCTATTATTGCAGACTGTCTGTCATTCTTACTACTTTGACTAAAGATAAAGGGTAGAGAATGATTTGTTTTGCAAACTTTAAATGTTAACTTACATCAGTCATTCACGTTAGTGCTCGGCTAACGTATGTGCTGTTATTGATACAGTTCCCACATGTGCACCGCAATAAATTAGAAACACACACACAGATTGACGCACACTTGTTAATGCTGATGGTGAGGAATTACAGTTGAAACATCTCATAATGTATCTCAAACTGAGTAGCATCACTGAGAAACGTCCTGCTCAAGGTTCGTCATTGTTACTGTCTTTACAGGGTGTACAATCACTGCACTTTATAAAGCCTCCTGAATGGAGCTGGAGTTTAGTTATGGTAATAGGCATTTGTTTCTGAAATACGCACTGTATGCGGTAGACCAATCACAACAGACTGGGCCTAGCTCGCGGAAAGGAGGGATTTAGAGAGATTAATTCATCTGTCGAGTCGTTTGAGAATCACTGAACACTATAGTAATGTGCAATGTATATTATGAGAAAATTAAACTGCTTTTCGACCTTTGATGCATGTAAACCTGTTGTTGGAGACCTCCAAAACAAAATTAGGAAACTTTAAAATATCATAATAGGGGCACTTTAAGTCAATTGAAAATGTGTAAGGATATAATTCAACTTCAAAAAGTGCAACAAAAACATGTCTAAGTATTATCAGGTTTAAGCTTATGCAGCCAGAGGACGCTCACCTGAGGGTAGCAGTGTATAATTGCAAACAGGACTTCATGGATGGCCTCAAAAGCAGCATGGTAGTCCTCCATGGAATGACTGTCAAGAGGCACAAACTGCAGTGCGCCCAGAACCACAATGATGTGGTGTGGATTAGAGATCTGTGATTCACCCTGAGAGAGCAGGACAGTCAAAGCCTGGAGAGTTGGCAACGTCAGTGCACAGGTCAGAGAGGGGAGCTTGCTGGCCTCCTTTATTACAAACTGAAAACAAGGGAGGAAATCTGTAAGGAAATCTGTGAAATTCAAGAATCATATCTCTCAAAAGGTTACTGCCAACTCATTCCTTGTTATAAGTCATGAGTTCTTCGGAATCAAACCCACAACCTTGGTGTTACTAGTGCCATGAACTACCAGTTGAGGTAAAGGAACTAAATAAATAAACCTAACATGAAATATTGAATTATAATTTGAGTTAAGATGTTTTTATGTGTCTCTTTTGTTCAACAAGGCTGAATTATATATTTATTTATATATATATATATATATATATATATATATATATATATATATATATATATATATATATATATATATATATATATATATATAAATATAATAAAAAAGCAATAGTAATATTGTGAAATATTATTACAATTTAGAATATCTGTATTTTATTTGAATATATTTTCAAATGTAATATATTCCTGTGATGGGAAAGCCGAATTTTCTGCAGTCATTACTCCAGTCTTCAGTGTCACATGATCCTTTAGAAATCATTCTAATGCTGATTTGGTGCTCAAGAAATATTTATTGTTATCGTCAATGTTGAAAACAGTTGTGCTGCTTAATAATTTTGTGGAAACCATGACTTTTTTTTTGTTACATTACAAAAGTTTTTACTGTCAATTTTGCTAAATTTCATTAATCCGACTTCATTAAGTGTAGTTGTTATATAAATGAAAAAATAAATAAATGTGTGCACCTTTAAAGATTACTAAACAGTATTATGAAACACATGTACAATACATGCAATGCAGCGCTCTAACAAACCAGCCTAACATCAATAAGAAATCCTGCAGACAATATAAGTTCACAACAGAATACTTTTCAACTGCTCAGCAAACGATCAGTGCTATAAAATATTAATGACAAAAGTGACGATTACAGAGCCTTTTCATATTTTTGTATACTAAAGACAGTGGAGATGAGAGTAGAGCAAGGTTAACAAAGCTTTTGTTTGCTGTGGTGAACTCTGCTAGCGGCAGCTCTAGTATGTCAAGTTCTGACACTGAGAAGAAAGGTGCAGTGATAAAAGTAACCTGACAGGCACACACAGTCCTTCTCTGAGTCAACTCAGTGACATAGATAAGACTTTGAAACCTGACTTTTCAAGGCAGATGAATTTTAATGCTAAATCGAGACAAGAGAGTCAGGCTGGTGGGTGAGATATGTGATATGTTTTACAAATCTAGCTGCATGGTGTCTTTTACTGGCAACCAACTCTCTAGGCACCCTTGAAGCAACATTCCAGGCTTGATAGAAGTGAAGCTTTACCACATTTATTTTATTACATATCTCTGATTTTACGCAAGCAAGAAGTCCAGGAAATTACTTATAAAGGAAGTAAACAGGGCCACGCACTTCAAGGATTTTGAAGGATCTGAGGGTTTTCGATAACAACCTGAGTGTTTTATTTTAAGAAAGCCACCACACATTGGCACTGTTTTATTGTCTTTTTTTCCATTTAATTTCATAATCATTTATAATAATACTGGGCAATCGATTAATCGCATCCAAAATAAAAGTCTGTGTTTGCATAATATATGTGTGTGTACTGTGTATATTTATTATGTATATATAAATACACACACATGCATGTATATATTTAAGAAAAATGTGTTAAATTTATATATAAAATATTTATATATAGGATAAATTATATAATTATATAAATATTAGGGGTGGGGGAAAATTTTGAGTCTTAGATGCATCGCGATACGGACGATTCTGAATTGATTCACAAATGTCAAAAAAATAGATTTTCTAAATGTTGATAACGTTATGTTGACGGAACGCAAAAGGCACAAACTCTGAAGCGCGGGAAGTGCAGTGGCGTGCACATGACAGAGACGCGTGATGGCTGAGCGAGAAATCCAACCGGCACCCTCTGCATTAAAAGCTAGCGCAGTGGTTCCCAACCACATTCCTGGAGGCCCACCAACAGTGCACATTTTGCATGTCTCCTTTGTCTGACACACCCACATCAGATTTTGGAGTCACTACTAATGAGCTGATGACTTGAATCAGGTGTGCTTGATTGAGGAGACATACAAAATGTGCACTGTTGGTGGGCCTCCAGGAACGTGGTTGGGAACCACTGAGCTAGCGTATGGAAGCACTTTGGCATCTATGAAGTTTAAGGGGAAAATGACCTGGACAAGAGCCACACTATATGCAAGTTGTGTCAAACTAAACTAAAATATTTTCGAAACACGACAAACATGATAAACCATATTACACGTTTCCAACGCTCGGTTGTACCGCTAGTTGCTGCCAACCAGAGGACCACAAACTCTATCACAAATTTGAAGGATTTGCGTCCGTATTCTCTGCAGATGTTCATTTAGTGTTCAGATGTTCATTTCATGAAAGCTGTTTTTGATTGTGGTATACAGAAGAAAAAAAAAGTAGTTTGGAGTCTTAAAGTCTTATTTATTTGTGTATAAGAGCAGCTGTATGTTATAGCTTATGTTACTAGTTATTCAGAATATGCTTTAGTCCACAAGCATTACTTTTGTATGAGAGCTGCTGGTACAGAATTCTATATTTTGGTATAAAAGCTGTGATTTTGGGACAGAACTTTGAATCTATATCTGATATTTCTGATGTGGAGTTCCGTGGAGATCTAACATTTTGGTGCGATGTGATCCTCATAGTTTTTGTTAAACACTTCTTATAAAAATGTGTGCTATTTATAGTGGACCTTTTCACAAGATGTAATATAAGTCTCTGGTGTCCTCAGAATGTGTCTTATGAAGTTTCAGTTCAAAATAGACCACAGGTCATTTATTATAGCGTGTCAAATTTGCCCCCATTTAGCTGTGATCAAAAACACACAGTTTTTGTGCGTGTCCCTTTAAATGCAAAGGAGCTGCTGCGTCCGGCCCCCTTTCCAGAAGAGGGCAGAGCCTTTACAGCTCGTAACAACAAAAATGTAAAATGTCACACACGCAAAATGTCAGAAATTGTGTTCAGCCTTACATGTTTGAATCGAACACTGATGGAGAGACTTTTAGAGAAGTGGAGAGAAGTTACAACTTTTAGAATGCAACTGGACATTACTAAATGGTTAGTGGATAAATGTATGTAGTTGCTGTGAAGAGGATTAAACTCATTGACTAGCATATAGCATATACTAGCATATACCTCGTCTTACGCAAGACCGTTTATAATTTATGGCGATTATAAAAAAAGGGGTGGGTGGATTTTTACCATAATAGTCTGGTTATTTACACACACTGTGGACACACATCTGTGAATATTGCTTAATAGGTTAAACTGTAAAGTTGTCTAAATCAATCGAATACTGTTTTTCCATGCAAGACATTTTCATGTATATCTGCATGTAACGTGCAAAGGTTCCTGTGTTTAATGACTTAACATGGTTATGGAACATTTTTAAGGTTGTTGGGAGGACAAATTGAAGGAAATATCGGGTTACACTTTATTTTAGGGTGTAATTATATATTTAAGTACTGAGTAATATTGATTAACTACATGTACTTACTATAGGATTAGGGTAGGATTAGGGTGGTTGAGGGTTAGTTGCATGTAATTATGCATAATTTACTGTTATTACTATGGTAAGTACATGTAACATATGTAACAAGGACACTATCAAATAAAGTGTTACCAAATATTGTCCATCTAGTGTTATTACTTTCAATCTAAGTCCAACACTTATGCAGATGTTTACACATGAAAAATAGAATATTATGATACTTTCATCTTGAAAAGAGCATCACATTAAAAAGAAACAGCAGGAATGCATGTGTGATTAATCTTATTCAGGGAAAAACATCAAATGGGAAATAAATTGAAAACAGGTATTGAAATACTTACAATGAGAGTGGATATGATTTGTGGAGTGATAAGCCAAAAAGCCTTTGAGCAATGCTCTGGAAACTGACAACAGGAGAGCAGCTTTATAAAAGTCACCGCAGACAGAACTTCCTGTGAAAGAAAAACAACAACTCATCAGTGCACACTACAAGCGTGCTTAGAAAGAAAAAGGAATGGATTTTATTGTAATGTTTTCATGTCAACATCAATCATCCATTTCACTTTGTAGAATAAAGACATATTCAAAGAATCCATCAAAAACAAGCGGCAGACTTTTAAATATTAGACGTAAGGCTGTCATTCATTGAAATGATTGTTAAATCACATAACTCTATGTAGTTAAAATGTAAACATTAAGACATTCAGTTCATTTTTTAAGAAAATACTAAGATCGTTATGTGATTATTAGATTCAGTAATTTTAGTGTTCTTAGACTCTCTCAAATTGCATCAAAACCCTCTGCAAATGCAAAAACTGAACTATTCTCTGCAATAATTCAATAATAAAACTTTTCCAACTCATTACTGATGTAATTTGACATTCATTAAGATGTTTTTGCCCTCTGACCTGAAGTCCTCCACTGGTGTTCGTATCTCTTTTTCAGCTCAAATTCAATAATACTTAAATTTCACCATATAAAGAATGAAAATTATTTTACTTTTATTATTCGTCCAGTCTGGGTTTTATCACTATTGGGTGATATTTCACTTCAGCTCAAATTTAATTTCACCATATAAAGAATTATTACCAAATAAATTACATAAAGAGTACCTTTTTCAATTATTCACTGATAATGGGTTCTCTGCTAGGGACTTCCCCCCCCCCATTTTTACAAATTACACAACACCATGAAATGGAATAAATAACCTTGTCAATAAATTAACAGTAATAAGTGATACATTTATTGCATACATTACCTATTACAGATATAAAAAGAATGCAACAATAAACACTCAGACACTATGAGGATCTTACAGTAGCGTGGCCTCCTTCAATCTTTGCCGGCACAAGCCCTTCTCTGAGCATCAGCAGTAATAGATGGAACTGCTCTTGAGAACAGTTGGACACCAGCTGATTAAGCACCTCCTTTACTGGCCCCTCCAGCTCCTTTATATCTGACAATGACATCCAAGTTCCTGATGAAATGATCGAGAGACTGTTTTTTTTAGACTGTTTTCAGGGTTAACAAAAATTTGAGGCATCAATTTTATTCAAGTCAAGCAAATGTTTTGAAACGTTTTAGGACATCGTACCTGACAGCAGTGCGTGAACACTCCGCAAAATCTCAATATGGACTTCTTCAAGATCTGCGGCTTTGGTCTTTTCCACAGCCGTGTAAAAAGCAGAGAGATAGTTAACTGATGAAATGAGGAAATCCATAGGACGAGGTGACGGGAACAGTTCCTTTAAGATCTGCTGGAAAAAACTCTGGTAGAACGTCATTCGGGATATTTTCTTCTGCTCGACGTCCTCAAAGACTGAGGCTCTTGCTAGTTCACTCCTGATCATGACCGTTACCACTTCAACAGAGAAGGACTGCCTGAGGAGACCACTTCCCTTGCCCATCAACACAGCCAGAATGGCTGGCTCCATGACAGAAGTGGCCTTCTCTAACAAATGAGTCAGAGTCTGATCCAGCTGTTTGTTCTTGCCGAGAGTTGTGATTATTTCTTTGCAAAGCATGCTTAAAGTTACCAGATGGAGCTGTAACGAGCAGAGATCCCCTGTGTCTACAGCCAGAACTCCTGCGGCAATGTTACTTTCAACCATGAAGAAGGTAAACTTCTCCAGATTGAGGCACATGCTGCTCTTCCTGTCGATTATGAGCTGAATTAGAGACTGAATGAAGTCTTGAACTGACTGAAGGAAGGACAACCATGTCGGGCCATCCACACCTTTGAAGAGCCCCTTGCTGCTCCGAGAGAATAGGGATATCATTGTTGCCTCTAAGAGATTACTTCCATGAACAACTTTCAGGAGTGTTTGAGAGTTTTTAACCAGCAGAAGTGAAGCCATTACACTGAAAAGCTCTTTAAGCAATCCAACAGATGCAGAGAGATTGACACTTTCATCACACTGAACACAAGAAGTCAGTGTGAACAAGCTCAGAAAAATTTCGGAATAGTCTTCAGGGGACATTGCGTATCCATTCAGGACACTTGTGATTTTGAGTAGCTGCAGTAATCGATCTACCTGTGTTTTAGATAGAGGTATGGAGGATTTCATTTTGACAGAGTCTAACATCTCCTGTCCAATGGCTTTCAGTCTATTCAGAGAAGGTGTCATGTCTGTTTCTCGATCTTCTACGCCAACCACTTCCACACAAGATTTCAAAAACGAAGGACTGATTAACTTCATATGTGATGAGTCAAGCAGTCCAAAAAATGCCTTGATGATGCACTTCATCACTGCTGAAAAAATCTCAGGGAGCTCACAAAGAAGAGGACTCTCGAGTAATTGTCTAGATATTAGAGAGACAGAGATCCCAGTGTTCTCCAAATTGCTTCCAGAGGCATCCAAGCTCTTAAGTAAAGACTTCAACATGCATTCTGCAAAATCAGACATGTCTTTTGGTTCAAGATAAGGGGCAATTAATGAAAGGTTGGAGGTAACAAGAAACCAGTGAGCTGCCTTGTAAGTGTTGGTGTTTACACTACAAAATTGAAAGTCCCACATCTGTTCAGGGTCAGGCATTATTGAAAGATCTTGCCTGTTTAGAATAAACTGGGCCAATTTTTGCATCTCTGATGCATCTGATGTTATAGTAGATGATTTGAGCAAGTGTATCTTCAGCTTGTGCAGTACAAGGAGTTTCTGTAATAATTTACCAAGTGGACTGTCTACATCCATTAGTGTCAGGGCTTTGTCCACTAAAGCACCACTCTGTGAGGCAGCCGGTGATGTGTACTTGTTAACACAGTGTATCTGGAAGAGAGTATCCACCTCAACCCAAGTATGAGTAAGCAGAAGGGTCACCTCTTGGACCTTCTCCCTCCAGGCACCTTTGGTGACAAGGTTCTGCTTCAACAGGTCTTCAACAACCTTCAGTATCTCTGTCATCAGATTCTGAGTTTGCTTTACGATTGGCACCGGTGTGCTGTTGTCCAGGGTCTTAAAATTGAAGAGTACAGCATATAGGAGCGAACTCACAGAAAACACTTTCAGAGCCAAATCCGATGTTTCATCTTGGATGTGGGGGAGCAGATAGCACTGCATCCTATTTAAAATGACCCAACAGATCTCAAGATTTTGGCTCGGAGGATTGTCTAGCAAACACTGACTCAGGGTCTTTTGTATTGTTTCGGGCAACAATGCTGGTCTCAATTCATCAGCTGCAGGCCGACACACTACATCAAGCAGCTCTTCGATAAGTTTAGGCAGCTGTCGAAGTTTGCCATAAGTTTGCAAGACGGCAGATACGAGTGCTTCTCTGGCTTTCCTAACACGCAGTTCCATGTTGTCTGCATCAACCCACACAGCCGAAAGGAGCTCGTCTAAATCTGGCTCCAGGATATGGTGATTCAGTGCAAGCAGAGTTCTGAGACAGCGGTACCAAGCTGGGATGCCCATCTGTGTATTGTTAAATAATAGGCGAGCCAGTTTCCTGTAGAAATTCAGTTGCACCTCTCCATGTTTTATTTTGTCTGCAGCCACATTATAGATATCACCAGCCAAACAGGAGTTTATGATGTTCTCAAGAGCAAGTAAAGCAATACCCCAGTTCGATGCACTAAATTTCTCATCAATATCCAGTTCATCTGTGAACCCCAAAGCAATAATGAGCTTAGTCATGAGGTGGAAGATCACTTGCTTGTTCTCTTCCCCTTTGCTAAATGAGTCTAGGGCAAATTTAAATAGCAGGGCAAGAGAGTTTGACTTAACAGCGTAAAATAATGCCTCTTCCTCTTCGTTAGCTCCTTGGACGCAAAGTTTCAAAAGGATAATATTGACTGGGCCTTGCAAGCCCTTTCCTGCGTGGCTCTTCTTAGCCCGAGATTCATCCTCCGAGGGTAAAACTTCATCCTTGTACGACTGTAAATGATCAGGAATGAAGAGCGCTGACTGAAGGACAGCGTCCACCTTGTTTCGGATATCCTTGCTCAGATTCTGTCGAATCTTGATGTCATCATTCTCAGTCCATACTCTAGTGTTCAGTAAGTGTCTGAGCAGGAGAAGTGGATGAATAAGGTGTGCCGTTACCTGGGAAAACACTCGGTTGGAGTTCGCCTGCTGTTTCTGCACTGTAAGGTAGGTGCTGAGAACAAGAAGCAGGACCTCAAAGACTTTGAGCGAGAGAGGCTCCTCATAGTTTTGCTGCCTGAGCTGCATGCTGGACAAGCCACAGAGTCGAGTCAAGAGCTCTACTAACAACTCATACTTAGCGGTGTAGGCCACAGAGAGCACTGGGGAGGTCAAGATGCCATGGCAACAGCTCAGAACAGTGTGGAAACTGACAGATGCGAGTCCTGTAGAATATTCCAGAATCCTGTCATTGATCATCTAGGATAAAATAAAACACATGAGTAATGCAATGGTGCCAATGTTCCTTTTTGCATGTTTTTAGTCTTTTTTTGTCTGTATATGTATATTTCATGTCATATTAATTCATTTTAGTCAGTTTTATTCTTTAAGTTAAAGTTCTATTAGTTAAATTAACATGTTTCAGATGCAAAATTAAACCAAATATTCAAACGTTTTATCTTTTAAACACGTAAAAACAACTCCTTGTGTAAATAACACATTATTACAGTACACTATTGTAATACAATATTCTTTATGCTTTATTTATTGTCCGTGTCTTAGAGCGCATTCACAACTTGGCTTTGGGTTATTTGATACAACCATATTCTGTCTAAATCCTCTTAAACATAGTTAGTACATTGTTAATAAGCTGAGGTAGATTTTTCTCATCATATTTTTATCAATAGCATGTTTTAAATGAAAGAATTTAATAATCATCAGTATAATTATGAAAACAATGTATAATTTTGATTAACAATAGACTAAATGAAAGAAACTTACAAATAAGAATAATACAAGTAGAAATGATTCATTATTATTACAAATTACATTAGTACTATACCTAACATTAATTGAGGGATAGTATAGTACAACACTACAGTAAGAGTGAAATTAAGTACTGGTAAATACCTGTGCTACTGTGAGACGAAGGCTAATCGCTTTCCCTTGACTTAGCACATTATGAAGCTTCCTGCTGTGAAGAATATCATCTAGGTAGGTCCATAACCCGTCCACCACCTCCGAGGGCACCTCCATTTTCTTATTGTAAAACCTGTAAGGGCATGACTTGTCCAGTCAAACAGAACCTATGATGGGGAAAATGTTACATGCTTAAAGATACATAAACGTTTAAACAACATGCATTTAAAAACACTAAAATCAATTTGTTAGATATATCCAAATAAAAGAAGAATTGTATGAGAAATTTTGGTAACACTTTATTATATGGTTCAATTCTCACTATTTACTAGTTGCTTTTTAGCATATTACAAGGATATTGGCTGTTTATTAGTACTAATAAAGCACATATTAATGCCTTATTCTGCATGACCATATTCTACATCCCTACCCAATACCTTAACAACTACCTTACTAACTATTAATAAGCAGTAATAAGGAGTTTATTTAGGCAAAAGTTATAGTTAATAGTTACCAGTGAGAATTGGACCCTTAGTGTGACTGAAATATTATGCCGTGGTTTATTGTTATACTCTGAAAATATATTCTTGAGAACAAGTCTGTATTTCAATAGGATAAATTACCTGCTCTTTGTTAGGAAGAAGGCATTGTGTTGATATCCATGCGAATCGAGCAAGTTTCAGTTTGTCCGGCCAGGGTGTGCGAGGGTTTTCAGTTTCAGATGAATGCCAGAGTAAATGGCAGCCATGTCTATATACCTTTGAGTCTAAAGGATCAAAACATAGATTAATTTATCAAGCTATGTTTACACCAAATACATGTTGCTAGATGGTTGATACTAGAGATAAACCGATAATCAGTTTGACCAATATATGCTTTTAACCAATATTTTACCAAAAATTTACAATTTTACAACTTAATCAGTTATCCAATTAATGGCACCCTTTGATGGCCTATGAAGAATAGAACCCAACAGTAATCACAGGTATTGCAACTCATTTTATCTATAGTTTGGATAAATTACTAAAGTTTTGAAATAACAGCCATCTTTAGGTGAAGAATCTGTAGTTTGAAAAATAAAAAATACATTTCAGTCCATATCGATCACAAAACTATTTTGCTAGCCCATTGTTATGCTGTAAATAACAACAACGTAATAATAATAATAATAATAATAACAACAACAATAACAGTAAGTATTGTCTATTTGTATTATTATGACATGGCTAACTGTTAAATATTATGCATACTAATCTGAATAGAGGGAAATTGAATACTAGTATTTTATAAACATGAAATCTTTGAAATCCATGTCACATAAAAATCATACAAAAGTGTGCGAGATTGTTTCTCTTTTGTAAATATGTCTTTTGTAACAGTCTAGCAGATATCTGGCAGCCCCTAGCGAATCACATGGCAAAACAATCTCGACAACAGCGTTCTGGATCGCATTGAATAAAACGTACCGTAATAAAACAAGTATTATAGTAAGCAACTTTTTATATAATGACGTTACCTTTCAAAATACTTACAATCTCATCACACACGTGCTTACCGCTGCGGAGGCTGTAACGACCTTTAACCTTTTCACTTTAACACCAGACAGTAATAATCGAGAACGAGCATCAACACTTGAAACTGGTTCATTGCTAGACAAGATAATTAAGTTAAGTCTTAGCATCGGTGGATTCACAAAGAAATGCCAGAAACCCACAACGGTGGCTAAATAATAAGTAGATGTCATGTAAACAGATGCAGCACTTGTTGTCTGATGCTCTACGGTCAATTAAACGTTTTGACTTATCATGTCTGAGAATGGTTTCGTCAGAGATCATAGAACTGATCATAGAACTGATAAGTAGACTCCGCATTAGCTGCCGTGTCCGCAGGTCCGCCATATTGGAAAGGTCGAGATATATCCGTGTGTGCAACAGGCAGCATCAGCCCTTCCCAACCGGTTTTCACAAGATTTGGTCGACCAGTTGTGCATGTTATAGAAGATATAGACCTGAGTATTAGTGAATAATACTACTACTACTAATAATAATAATAATAACAACAACAATAATAATACAGCTGATCATAAGCATGTATGATGTCTTTAAAGCTTACATTTTAATACGTTGGAGTGACAAGGTCATAAATTAATCTAGCTATCCAAAAACATGCATAATACATGTATTCAAATTGATGTGTTACTAAATCACAGTAAATGGCAACATATATCATAGTAATCTATCTCTGTGTTCTGTACTTAAAACAGTTCTTGACCTTCCCAAGATGGCGATCAGACCAACGCGACATCTCCGTGTTAATATCTATGACGTAGATAGTTTAATGACGTAGTTGCACTTCGCTCCCTCGGAAGTCAAGGAAATCACTGGGGTCACCTTTTTATTCTTATTTTATTGTAAAACACGTGAAATGCCACTTTTCTGTTACTGGAACAGCCATTGACGTTGTGCTGAGTAAAGACCGACAGATGTCGTGCGGCAGGTTTTTGTGACAGGGCGCTGCCAGTGAATGCGCGGGGCGTGTGTGAAGATAACGCAAACAAGGGCTGGATGTGAAAACTGTCAGGAACAGATAAACCTCAGTAACCGTCGACCCCAGGCCTATAATAAGTCAGTCTTTCTACTGACAACAGTGTCATGCAGTCAAAAGTGTGTCCAGACACTCCACTGTTTACAGCACTGCTCGATGATTTGGCCGTCTGACTTTATGCAGTAAGTTTCGACATATAATGATTAAGTGAGACTCGTAAACTTCGTTTTGCTCATCTTTTTCCTCCAAATGTATGGGACAATGTTGCGAATGACAAGGTTTACAATCGGGAAACTGCATCAGTGTAACATTACCTGCTCTCGATCAGATACATTTTATCATTTGCCTAATCGGACATCAAGAACACCGTGGAAAAAGCAATTGTGCAAAAATGGATCATTTGATGTCCTTGTGTTGCCTGTGTATAAGGGAAGGAACATGTCCAGTCTCTCTTGTCTCCGAACTGGAGGGTTATTTTTACCCAAGAGTATGTGGATACACTCCAGACACACGGTTGCTCTCTATACCACATCTACGGACTCCAAACAAACCTCAAAAACTGTGGTAAATCAGGAGAGTAACGGTAAAACCTCAGAAAACACGTTACCTGTGCCCTCAGAAGATGTCAAGAAGTTGCTACAGCTGGCGTATCCTCAGCGATGGAGACTAACAGGCAAGTCAAACAATGCTTGTGTTCTGACTTTAGATACATTCGGAGGTACTTGATTGGTTTTCTGAGATTAAGATTGACCATGAAATATACATTTACAAAGAGTTCATATCATGATACTGAATGATTATTACTAATGATTGTCCAAAACACCATACTGCAAAGAAAAAGAAAAAAAAGCAATTACTTAAATATTAGTCACAAGTGTCAATATATTAGTTATTACAGCTTTTCAAAATGGATATCTATAGTGTGTATGTTTTGTAAATATTATTGATGAAAATAAAAAAAGAATGTAAATGATGTCATCAAAAATGTTATTTACTACGAAGAGATACATAAATGTTCGAAGAACATGCATTGAACAAATTTGCTAGATATATCCAGATAAAAAGAAAATTGTGAAATTTCATGGTTTTAATGTTATACTCTTAAAAATGATATTAAAGGTAAACCAACGTTTTCTGGGAAAAGTATACTGTGTACATTTTGATTGGATATTTTGTTTGTCCCTTATGACTTGCTTTGTGAATAACCTTCTGACTCTCCTCATAGCTGCCGTGGGCTTTCTGGTGATCTCCAGCTCTGTCACCATGTCTGCACCATTTTTTCTGGGAAAAGTGATTGACACCATCTACACTAGCTCCACAGAGGACTTCACCGCCTCCCTTACCTCCCTGTGTTTAATGCTAACAGGTGTCTTCCTCTGCGGAGGTGCTGCAAATGCTGCACGTGTCTACCTCATGCAAATCTCAGGTGAAGTCTCCATGCGCATCACGTGAAACAATAAAGATGCTTTATAGAGAATTTTGTGGCTTACGTTACCGTTCAAAACTTTGGGGTCAATAAGATTTTTGAAAACATTTTAAGAATGTTTCAAAAGATATCTGTTTCAATTAAATGCAGCCTGCAAATCTTATTGACCCCAAATTTTGAAAGGTAGTCTATGTATTTATTAATTGAATATATTTGTTCTGTGATGCTTAGGTCTAGTTATTCTTTACTCCATTAATTCAAGAGTCATTCCATGTGATTCAGTGAGTTGACCAGCATGCATTACTGTGCTCTGCTTTCACAGGGCAACAGATTGTGCGAAACTTGCGCGAAACACTTTTCTCCTCGATTTTGAAGCAGGAGGTGGGATTCTTTGATAAGACCCGAACCGGAGAGCTCATTAACCGGCTTTCGGCAGACACAGCCATCGTTGGACGCTGCCTCACTGACAACCTGTCTGATGGGCTGCGATCCCTTGCCCAGGCGGGGGCCGGAGTTGGCATGATGGTGAGACGCTTGTGATAGTTTGACATTTTAGCAGCTACTTCTCTTTATGAATATCACATTTGAAACTAGCCACCATGATTCTGCTTTATATTAAAACATTTCACTCTAATTACTTCCTCGTCTGTTTCTAAAACAGAAGACTGCAGTGATTCTGGTGTCATACTCATGTTTTGTACTCATAAATGCATCTATGTTTATCCTCACTGACTAATTGTGACTAATTCAACTCTTTCTCTTTCTCTTCCTCAGTTATATGTGTCACCTAGTCTGGCAGCCTTTGTGCTGATGGTTGTTCCTCCTATTGCCTGCCTGGCTGTAATTTTCGGTAGATTCCTAAGATCCATATCAAGACGCACACAGGATGCATTGGCAGAGGCCACACAGGTAAGAGGTCATGTTTCCTTTTAATGGGGCTTTATTGCATCATGTTTTATTGCAGATATGAAGCCATGCCTTGGACAGTAATCATTTGAATACTAAATTCATAGCTCTATTGTAAGTGTAATGACAGCTAGTGGCCAAGGGATTCTTTTAACTTTGTAGCTGCTCTACATCTCCTAGTTGGCAGAAGAGCGGATCAGCAACATGCGGACAGTCCGAGCTTTTGGAAAAGAGCTGACAGAGGTGCAGAAGTACTCAGAAAAGGTTGACCATATTTTTGAACTAGCTAAGAAAGAGGCTGTGCTTTCCGCTGGATTCTATGGAGTGGTGAGATTCATCTTACTTGTTGTGTAAATGTTTCAGTTGTATTGCATGATTATCAGAAAAGTAGTATTTAATCAGTAAGGTAGTTTAAGATCATTTCCCCAGTCCAATACTTCTGCTCTGATGCTTTCATTTCTGTTGCAGACGGGACTGAGTGGAAATGTCATCATCCTGAGTGTGTTGTATAAGGGAGGTCTGCTGATGGCCAGTGAGGCAATGACCGTTGGGCAACTCTCTTCTTTCCTAATGTATGCCTTCTGGGTGGGCATCAGCATCGCAGGTGAGGATGTTAGCTCAGAGCAACACTATATGAATATACACTACTGTTCAAAAGTTTGGGGTCAGTACGTTGTACTTTTTTTTTTTTTGCAAAGAAATGAATTCCTCTTTCCAAGTAAGTGACAGTAAAGACATTTATAATTTTACAAAAGATTTCTATTAAAAAAATATATATATATTTTGACCTTTTTGTCTAAGAAACTTGAAAAAACTATCACCATTTTCCACAAAAAATCCAACAATGATAACAATAAGAAATTTCTTGAGCACCAAATCTGAATATTTTTTTGAATTATTTCTGAAGGACACTGAAGACTGAAGTAATCATAGCTGAAAGCTTTCCCATCACAAGAATAAATTACATTTTAAAATATATGAGAAAACTGTAATAAACTAGTAATAATATTTCACAATATTTTGACTGTATTTTTGAGCAAATGAATGCAACCTTGTTAAGCATAAGAAACTTCTTCCAAAAAGGTAAAGAAAATCATCATACGACCCCAAATTTTTGAAGGGTAGTTCATGTCCCTCAACATATATTAGTTTCTGATAACTTTTCAGTTCAGTTCAGCCATATCCTGGACTTCATTTTCAATTTCCACATGAGCTGGTTTACATACCCACGGTTTCACGGAACAGGCTTAAGCCTAGTCCAGACTAAAGTCAGTGTCTGCGGTTTTCCAGCGGAATTGGGCTATTTTAAGTTGTTGCTGCGGGCGCTCCAGCACACAAAACACCCCCTAGATGTACAAATTCAGTGGATAATTTGGCCGCCCGATAGAGGACAAAATTGACTACTTTTGTTGTATAGACCTGGCAACCCTGACTAGCATGTTTGAGCTGTCTTAAGTGAACGCAACTTGCACTGACATATCTTAAAATATGTTAGTGCCATTGTTTTGTCTCAAGATGCACACCAGTAATGTTTTTTTTCTAAGGCATATTTATAAAAGCTACTTAAATGTCCTAATTGAAATAAGGCCTAATCCTGATTTAATCTAAAATTCACTTAATGTAGGTCATTGGGTCCCATATAACTTGTGTAGCCCATGTACAATTGTGTAGCAACATGTAGAAAAGAATAGTGTTCTTTCAACACAGTTCTGTTGGGATTTCCCAACAAAACCGCTCTTGTGGGGGTATAACACTGGGCCTTATTCATAAGTAGAAACCTGTTTAGCTATAATCGCTGCTGTGTAGAAGTTTTTAGAGTACTGTACAACTTGTCATTTATTTAATGTAGAAAATGTGGATTTATTTAAGGTTTTAGTTCATTCTACTCTGAGTTGATGAAGGGGTTTGGTGCTGGGACTCGTCTCTGGGAACTCATGGACCGAAAACCTGAATTTCCCCTCAATGGTAAATAGAATTTCCTTTTAAATAAGGCCTAAAATGCACAGCACTTTATCTTTTCATATGTTGAATGGAAGTAACATAATTATCTTTTTGTTGAATTTTTTTTCTTGTTTAGAGGGGCTTGTGTTAAAACCAGAGCAGTTAAAAGGAGAACTGGAGTTTCGTAATGTGTGTTTTGCTTACCCAACGAGAAAGGATTCGCCTATCTTCCAGGATCTAAGTTTGTCTGTGCCGGCGGGGTCAGTAATGGCAGTAGTGGGATCTAGTGGCTCTGGCAAATCCACACTGGTGTCATTGTTACTCCGGCTGTATGATCCTGATTCAGGTGAGAGCTAAGCGTAAGAATATAGTAAAAAATGTTGATACTCTGTAATAATAACTAAGATATGACAGCAGTATGAAATGCAGAGATACATGTGTAGTTTTGATTTAAATGCAGGTGTGGTCACTGTTGATGGCCGTGATATACGAGACTTGAATCCTTACTGGCTGAGGAGTCACATCGGTACTGTAAGCCAGGTAAGAAAAGCCACCAGATGAAAGAGAATTAGACCATATCCTTCCTTCATTTGACTAATTTCTGCATGTGAATATCTTTTTGTAGGAGCCAGTTCTTTTTTCCTGTTCCATTGCTGAGAACATCGCTTATGGGGCGACAGACCCAAGTGAGGTCAGAGTAGAGGACATCTACAGGGCAGCACAAATAGCCAATGCTCATGACTTCATCCAGGAATTCCCTAAGGGCTATGATACAGTGGTAGGAGAGAAGGGGGTACTGCTGTCAGGTATGAAAAAACCTCCAGTGAAACTTGTGTTTGTGATGGGACAAATCTGTCTGTTTGTGATTCACAACAATTAATGCATAAATGCATTGATTTGTTGAATGCACAGGAGGACAAAAGCAGAGAGTCGCCATAGCACGAGCCTTGCTGAAGGTAATATGTCCTCTTTAGTATTAGACTGAATTTTAAATATTTGTTGTTTACCTTTATCTCATGCTTATTTGATGCTTTTCACAGAATCCCAAGATACTTTTATTGGATGAAGCCACAAGGTGAGATGTTGTTTGATTACTTCAGCTTATAATATATATATATAATTTTTTAATCTTTTGGCTTGTCCCCACCACCATTTTTCCAGCTTTTCATTTTATATTGGTATTAGGAAATACATTTTACCATGGGCGTCGGAACCATTGTATGTGGGTGGGACGAGACCCACCCACTTTTTAAGACCAATGATATTGGACCCACTCACTTTTATCATCTCTAATTCAGCATGTCTGTTTACCTATCCCTAACAGATAAACACTTATTATAGCCGCTTTACTTTTACTTTTCTAATATTTTCTTCATTTTCTGACATGATATGTGATTGGGAAAATGGAGTAGAGCGAGTTCGGCAAAAGGCGAATTCGAACCTTGGATTGATTTGCGTCAACTTGATGCCATGCATCTTACCCCTCCACTATTGCTGCTGTTAATGATTCTGTGTTTTCCATAATTTTGTCTGGCCCAACCAGACGTTTAGTAAACAAGGTGATATATTTGTACTTAATGTAAATGGCATCTACTCAAATAAAAAAATTCTGGGAGAAAAATTTACATAGAAATAAAAGATTTTTAGGCCTAGCTTTTTAGAGTCTGTATTCTTTGTCTATATAATATTCATGTTAGTTAACAATGTATTATTTTAAAGATGTGTCCTCAGGTTATGTATCAATCTTTTACAATCTTTCCATTTTTAAAATAATAATGAAGTACTCAAAAAAACATCATGACATCATCCTTTCAGGGTCATTTAAGGAACCTTGATTTTATCATCACTTTATCTTTTTTATTATGTTTGTCAGTACAGTACTGTCTTTAAATATCGATCTTGTTGCCATGTACAGATCCTTAACCACAAGGCCTGTAATTAAACTGCCAATTAATTTTTATTAATTAATTTATCTTGATGTGCACAATGCAGTTTGCTTTAACATTATTTTTCGGAACAAATGAACAAAAGACAGAAATTACCTTTTTCAAAATTGAGAATTTATCTGTTTCTAGAATATTGGCTTGTGTCATATATGTATATATATATATATATATATATATATATATATATATATATATATATATATATATATACACACACACACACTCACCTAAAGGATTATTAGGAACACCTGTTCAATTTCTCATTAATGCAATTATCTAATCAACCAATCACATGGCTGTTGGCTGTTCATTTAGGGGTGTGGTCCTGGTCAAGACAATCTCCTGAACTCCAAACTGAATGTCAGAATGGGAAAGAAAGGTGATTTAAGCAATTTTGAGCGTGGCATGGTTGTTGGTGCCAGACGGGCCGGTCTGAGTATTTCACAATCTGCTCAGTTACTGGGATTTTCACACACAACATTTCTAGGGTTTACAAAGAATGGTGTGAAAAGGGAAAAACATCCAGTATGCGGCAGTCCTGTGGGCGAAAATGCTTTGTTGATGCTAGAGGTCAGAGGAGAATGGGCCGACTGATTCAAGCTGATAGAAGAGCAACTTTGACTGAAATAACCACTCGTTACAACCGCGGTATGCAGCAAAGCATTTGTGAAGCCACAACATGCACAACCTTGAGGCGGATGGACTACAACAGCAGAAGACCCCACCGGGTACCACTCCTCTCCACTACAACTAGGAAAAAGAGGCTACAATTTGCACGAGCTCACCAAAATTGGACAGTTGAAGACTGGAAAAATGTTGCCTGGTCTCATGAGTCTCGATTTCTGTTGAGACATTCAGATGGTAGAGTCAGAATTTGGTGTGAACAGAATGAGAACATGGATCCATCATGCCTTGTTACCACTGTGCAGGCTGGTGGTGGTGGTGTAATGGTGTGGGGGATGTTTTCTTGGCCCACTTTAGGCCCCTTAGTGCCAATTGGGCATCGTTTAAATGCCACAGCCTACCTGAGCATTGTTTCTGACCATGTCCATCCCTTTATGACCACCCATTCTCTGATGGCTACTTCCAGCAGGATAATGCACCATGTCACAAAGCTTGAATCATTTCAAATTGGTTTCTTGAACATGACAATGAGTTCACTGTACTAAAATGGCAAAAATCCTGGTCTCTGTTTCAGTGCTCTGGATGCAGAGAACGAGTTTCTGGTACAGGAGGCATTAGAGAGGCTGATGGACGGTCGCACCGTGTTGATCATAGCTCACCGTCTTTCCACCATCCAGAGCGCGGATGCCGTGGCTGTGCTGGATCAGCACCGTGTGATGGAGATCGGCAGCCATGCCCAACTCCTTGCCAATGACCAGGGGCTTTTCCACAAGCTGATGGAGAAGCAGGCCTTCCTGCAGCAAAGAGAGTGCACACATCTTTAAATGCTTTTGATATGTTTGGTTATAATTTTGGGCACTCTGAAACGACTAAGACTGAAATGTGGCTATTTAGCCTTTACAGTATCATAAACTGCCAAGTAACTGGAAACCAGTTGAATACTGATCATTGTTATTTACAATGGCAGACAGTCACAGCATACATGCTGTGGATATGATTTAATACTCATCAGAGTTGCCAAAACACTGCTTTTAAAATTGTTTTATGCTTTCATAGCCCAAGACAACCATTAATAGATTTGAATGGAAAAGCTTGAAAGGGATATGAGGTAGAGACCAAGTTATTGATGCTACTACTACTTGTAATAAATCATGTCAGTCCTTTATTAAGGAACAGGCGATAATCAGTTTATTGCAGTGTACATAGGGCCTTATTCATGAAACATGAGCAGAATTCATTTCTGTGTAACTATACATAAAACCATTAAGTAAATTGTTGCATTTGATTTAATGGGAAAATGTACACAAGAATGATTTATGAACAATTTACACAAATTATTCTGCATATGTTTTGTAAGTAATATAGATAATGAAGGTGTTGGGGGTTTTTGGAGGGTGACACAGATATCAATGTATCGTGCCTAAATCATAAACGGCAATGCTTTTACTGGGATGAAATCCAACTCCATTTTGTTTTGTCAGTAATGAAGATAGTGTTTTAGAAGGAGCACCTGTATAGACTATTGTAAAAGAAAGATATATTTTATTGTTGTATTTGAGAACAAACACTATAAGAGAAAGATTTTAATGTAACTTTTATTAACAGACAATATATATATTTATATATGTACCATTGGGACAAGATGAAATCTATTCAGAATTTTAGAAGGTTTTAATATTTTGTGTGGTAACTTATTAGTTTTCAGTTAGTGGAACGTGTATATTTGTCTGTTGTTTATTTTCTATTGTTTTATCTGCACTCTTAATAAATTACATTGAAACATTACTTGCAACACTGCCCTGTCCACATGCCTGTCTTCGAGAACATTTAAACAACTTCAGTTGCCAAAAGAGGGTGCTGTTGACCCTTGAAAATAAATTACAAGCTATTCTTGAAACCAAGAGGGTCTGCAAAAGTGGGTTAAATGAAAGGTAAAAACTGTCTAAAGCAGAAATGGACTATGGAAAATTGTTGTTGATGCAAGAGACTGTAATCTATCGGTCTCCAAAATGGTTATAGTCACTCCCTTAGTATAAGCAACTCTACTACTACACCTCAGTGATAAAGTGATTTCATTAATTGCCCTCATTGTGCCCCTCTCTTAACCTCAGAAACTGAACCACAAACTGTGATTAAATTCAAGCAGGGAGATTGTAGCTCAGGCTGTGTTTGCTGAAGCAGTAAGCTGCTTACCCCCAGTGACTGTGGCTGCTCCCGTCATTGACTCAACATAAGCTCTAGGGCCAACTATGGCAGGATATCTGCTTGCACAGAGATGGGCCTCTTGAGTAAAGCATGCAGAGCAGCCACACCTCCCAGCACTGGGGGGAAAGAATCATCACCAGGAATCAAAAGGAGTTTTTTTGTCTTGCTTTCCAACAAAAATATAAATACGTATTTAAAACAAGATTTACTTTAGAAGCAAAATAGCACATTACGATTTAAGAGACAGAGCATATGAGCATGACCAAAAGAGATTGAAAAATATATAAAATATATAAGCACTTACAAACCTATCAGGTTATCAATTAAATTAAATAAAGTGAATATTTAGAAAGCGGACATGAACACAATCTAATTCATTTGCTTAGAAAACTGGCTGTAGTGAAGTTGTGAACAGATGGTCCAAATGTCTAAAATAGAAAATGCAAGTCTTAAAAGATCAGACTAATCCACATTTAGAATATTAACATAACATAATTATTGTAAATATGCGTGTTAGCGGGGGAGGTGTTTTATAACATCACTCACAACAAATGAAGCAATTATATCAACTGCTAAAAAGACGGTTTAGGCTACAATCAATACATTTTTGTACATATTGTTCATATAATAATAATAATGATGATGATGAAATAACCTGAAATACCATTATTTTACTTGTCATTGTTACAATGTAATTATATATTTAAGTACTGAGTAATATTAATTAATGTACTTACTACAGAGTTAGGGTAGGATTATGGTTTGGTTGAGGGTTATTGCATGTAATTATACACAATGTAGCCTACTGTTATTACTATGGTCAGTACATGTAATATATGTAACACTGTAAAATAAAGTGTTACCCACATCTCTTTGTTCAGGATTTCATTTCAGACCACCACTGCGCAAAGTATAAGAGAATGAGATTACATATTGGCTGGGCACAAATCTCTAAACGTATCTTACAATTGACAGAAATATACTAGGAAGCACCATGTGGGAAAAGGCTAGTAACAACATTAACACCGCCCCCACACCATATCCAGCGTATGCTCTGGCCTGGAATGATGACTATCAAACCATAAAAGGACAGTCATGCTCACTACGAACCTGGGGATAGCGGGAGACACGCCGCTTCTCTAGGAAGTCACTCCTCGCTTACCCTGCAAGAGCCTAATATGGTTGAAGGATGGGGAAAACTCCAACTGAACATACAGATATCCTCAATAGTGCGCATGGTGACAAACACGAAGAGTATATAAGGTTTTCATGGGTCAGTTAGTCCGTGACTGGATCCATCAGCGGTTGTGTTCTGCACTGAGCTTCATCAGAGAAAGGTAAGCTGACCCTACTAGTGTAGTTACGCGACTAACAGAAAAACTTTTAGTCAGTGTATGTAAGGCAACTCCATTTATTTGGCGCACAACGTCTACGAGATATAGATCACGTGTTTGCATTAACTGATCGGGCATAAATAATATTTGCATAATTACGTTTCCATAAATGAATAATTGAAAGCATTTATAAAAGATGATTTGTATATTTTAAATTGTCATTCGTATACATTTGTATACTTGACGTGACAGCATGTATTAGAAAATATGTATTTAAAATGTGAATATTATAAACATTTCTAAGAGTTATACTAACAATATTACTTTATTACTACGCAATCACAGTTATTGATTTGCTCATTAATGTTGCCATTTCCACAGCACTTGTACACTTTAAAAATAACAACTGAAATTCATTTCATATTAATTGCTGACATAAATGTTAACTGAAATATTTTAACCAATTTGAATTATATTATTGATTCATAAATGACAGAAAATATTATGACAAGTTAAATGGATGGAAACAAAGATGTTATAATGATGAAAAAACTGCAGTGTAACTGATACATGCAATAGAATCACTTATTAATATGATTTATCTTTTTGCACAAAGCTGCACCAAATCCAATATTTTTCAATGTTCAACCCGAGAAAACGCAACAATTTTACAAGGTGGTTTCGTATGAATTCATACAATGTGATTCATTATGGAAAGACTTTTTTTTTTTTAGAAGAAGAAAGTAAGCATGAAGGTCCACCCCTAAATGTAACCATTAGTGAGGAGTAAGCAGAACATACAAAAACATAAAAATCAGATTATACGAATTCATATGAATTATTCACCAATTCACCACAATGTATAATTACAATTCACCATGAGAATGTGTTATGTCCCTCATTAGAATCCATCAAGATGTGTGACGATGAGGAGACTACCGCCCTGGTGTGCGACAACGGTTCAGGCCTGGTCAAGGCTGGATTTGCCGGTGATGACGCTCCCAGAGCTGTCTTCCCCTCCATCGTTGGTCGCCCCCGTCACCAGGTATGTTGCATTTCGCCATTTTTAAAATAATTACCATGGATAAGATTAAGCTATTGTAACATTTAAAACATTCAACATTAAAAACACCCTTTTTCTTCTTCCAGGGTGTCATGGTGGGTATGGGTCAGAAGGACTCATATGTAGGAGATGAAGCTCAGAGCAAGAGGGGTATCCTCACTTTGAAGTACCCCATCGAGCACGGTATCATTACCAACTGGGATGATATGGAGAAGATCTGGCACCACACCTTCTACAACGAGCTCCGCGTGGCCCCTGAGGAGCACCCAACTCTGCTGACTGAAGCCCCTCTTAACCCCAAGGCTAACCGTGAGAAGATGACCCAGATCATGTTTGAGACCTTCAACGTCCCAGCCATGTATGTGGCCATTCAGGCTGTGCTGTCCCTGTACGCTTCTGGCCGTACCACTGGTGAGACAATTATTTTAATACTTTAACACTCCCACTAATCATATATGTTGAAGATCTAATGTACAAATAATTTTATGGGATCTAACGAAAAATATGTGCTAATTTATAAGCCTTTTCTGACCCGTTTTTTTTTTCTATATTTAAGGTATTGTGCTGGACTCTGGTGATGGTGTGTCCCACAATGTCCCCATCTATGAGGGTTACGCTCTGCCCCATGCCATCATGCGTCTGGATCTGGCTGGTCGCGATCTGACCGACTACCTCATGAAGATCCTGACCGAGCGTGGTTATTCTTTCGTCACAACTGGTACGAAAATGCAATTTTTTTATTTCACAGTCATTTCTGTGTTTTTTTTTTCTGTTTACATAAGATTTGTCACAACTCATCGAATTTCTTTTCAAACGGATCTTTCAACTCATATTTGTTGCATTTGTTGAGGGATGCACAATAATTTAGTACCATAATGGTTATTGGCCAAAGTTTTGTTTTTAATTTATCATTGTTGGATACACACTACTGTTTTTAATACTGTACCCTTTTTTTAAAGAAAGTCTTACTTTTATTCAGCAAGAATGCAATAAATTGATCAAAAATGTCAGTAAATACATTATAATGATTTTGTATGACACTGAAGACTGGAGTAATGGCTTCTAAAAACTCAGCAAAGCCAATCAGTTGTAATTGTAATTAAAAAAAAATAATAATAATATTTCTCAGTTTTACTGTATGTTTTGATTAAATAAATGCAGCCTTGGTGAGCATAAGAGATTTCTTAAAAAAAAAAATTACCTACACCAAAATTTGTTTTGTTATGTTGGAACAACTGACTTACTTATAAAGTCTGTTTACAGCTGAGCGTGAGATTGTCCGTGACATCAAGGAGAAGCTGTGCTACGTGGCTCTGGACTTTGAGAATGAGATGGCCACTGCCGCCTCTTCCTCTTCCCTGGAGAAAAGCTACGAGTTGCCCGACGGCCAGGTCATCACCATTGGTAACGAACGTTTCCGTTGCCCAGAGACCCTCTTCCAGCCTTCCTTCATTGGTGCGTAAAGACAAACACTATTAGAAAATGCTGCATTTTTCCATACAACTATTAGTTTGATTAATAAGGTGTTTCTGAACAGGTATGGAGTCTGCTGGAATCCATGAGACCGCCTACAACAGCATCATGAAGTGCGACATTGACATCAGGAAGGACCTGTATGCCAACAACGTCTTGTCTGGTGGTACCACCATGTACCCAGGTATTGCTGACCGTATGCAGAAGGAGATCACTGCTCTGGCCCCCAGCACAATGAAGATCAAGGTAATGCATCTGTGGTTATCTTTTAACATGTTCCCTATTGATATAGCAATATGCATCACTGACATGCTCATGTTCTGACAGATCATTGCCCCACCTGAGCGTAAATACTCCGTATGGATCGGTGGCTCCATCTTGGCTTCCCTGTCCACCTTCCAGCAGATGTGGATCACCAAGCAGGAATATGATGAGGCAGGCCCCAGCATTGTCCACCGCAAGTGCTTCTAAATCCATCACCTGCATCTGTTTGCTGTGGATCACGCAATAATGGAGAATACTGTACATTCATCATTATGGGACAGCTTTGGTACAGATTTATTTTGTACCCATGTGTTACATACCCCGGATTACCAAGCAGGAACACAATGAGGCAGGCCCCAGCATCTTCCAGACACAATCATGATCCAGAAAACCATTATACCATGTTGTCTATCACAAGACTGTAATCTGTACATAAATAGTCATTAATTTATTAAAGTCCATTATTTGGTATTTGGTTTTTGTGACATGTTTGTGTTAATAAATTGTTTGACTTGAGACTTGAAACGTAGTGATCTAGAGTGTTGCTGAAAAGTAGATAAGTATAAAAAAGTATGATCTAATTATTTTCAGGAAGCATAGCTAATAAAGTTCAAGGTTATTTATAAAGCACATTTAAAAACAACAAATGTGCCAAAGTCCTGAACAATTAGGAAAATACAGTAAAAGAAACACAAAAAACTGAATTTGATCAAATTAGCAAAGTATAATAGAAAAACAGACTCTAAAACCACCTATACATCTCAAGCAACACTATAGGCTAAAGAGAAACAAATGAGCCTTCAACCTAGGTTTGTACATGGCCAATGTGGAAGTGCATTCCACATCCTGGGGGCCGCAACTACAAACGACTGATCACCCCTAGTTTTCAAGTGGGAACAAAGAATAGAGAGGAGTAAATGATTTGATGAACGAAGAGACCTTGGTACAGAATGTGGTTGAAGGAGATCAATAATGTACTGTGGGGCTAGACCATGCAAGGCTTTATAAACATACAGAAGAACCTTAAAATCGACTCTGTAGCTACACTAACTGGTAACCATTGTAGGGAAGCAAGAACAAGAGGTGATGTGCTCTCTCTTCCTTGTACCCCTTAGAAGTCTAGCTAAAGTTGTAATGGTTAGAGAGTTGGATTTGTAAGCCGAAGGTCACGGGTTCGACCGGCAGTAGGTGGGGGGAGTGAATGAACAGCGCTTTCTTTTGCACAAATTTCTCACAAATTCTGAGTATGGGACACACGTCAGGTCACTTCAACTTTTTTAAAGTAAGATTCATAGTGCAGTTTGCATAGTGTACAAAAACCAAAAAGTCATCATATGGTCACACATAAGATTATAACATAACATAATATTCCTATAAAAAAAAGTGAAAGTTGACCTCAATCTGACCTGACTACACTGTGCTACATTTTCCTCCTGGAGAACCAGGGTAGGATCCAATTCAATGAAAAAGAATAAATAATAAAAAATACAATTTCTTTAAAAGGATTAACGTTTTCAAGCACATGCACATAATTTATTTCAGGTTTCAGTTTGCCATGAATGAGTCAAAAATCCTCAAACTATGATTTGAGGTCTGGTCTGGTCTGGTCTGGTTTGTCTTATTAACGTCTGAATAGAAAACACGATAGATAACTACAACAATATGGTTACTTTCTGGCACAAGTGTTTAAGACCCTTAAACCCTCCTTTGAGAGGTCAAGTTTTAACCGTAGACAACACCACCTGTTGATGCCTTCGAGTGATTTCCACCTCCTTCGCCACAGGGCGGAGCTACAACCGTGTTTTACAAAGCAAGGTTGACGTCTGCAAACAACAAGCGCCGTCTGTTTACCTTCTCGGCCCTACCTTAATCAAAACGGTAAGTAAATATAATATCAAAACACTGCTCATGTTACTGTCGACAGGTTTTTATGGCGTGAATCTTCTTTGAACTTGCTTCCGCTCATTGCTGTCACATGACACTCGCTTTAAATTCTAGTCGACGCTCTAATGCAGCTTTAACATCTATTTGAAGTACTATACTGCACGCCGTTTGATTGCATTTAGATAGTCATTGGGTCAAGCGCTGATATTTAACGTTGACTACTTACAGTATATAAAAAAACGCTTTTTCGTTTCTCTGTTCAGTCGCACTGTCGATGGCAGCACATATATGCTACGTATGAATATGTAGTAATGTGCTCCCCTTATTCGTGTGTTTTGGATTAATGAACTGTATTACTGAAGTCGGCATTCACGTTTATCGTCACCTTATGAACCCTAATATGCAAATGCGTTAAGAGGTTCAGAGAGCTGCGAGATGACGCCATGGTTTAAGTAGGTGTGTACATGAAGGGGGCGTGTCGAAGAGCTGGTCAGCGATTGGCTTTCGCTTACGTATTAGAATTCTGTTGCCATAGTAATTTGGTTTAAAAGTCTGGCGGGAGAAGAGAGCTGATTCGGAATAGGATTGCATAATTTCGTTTCAACAGACTCTGTTACTTCTCATAATGTAACATTTCTCTCCAGTCGGACGAAAGTGAAATATGGTGACGAAGAGAATTAGATCCGAATACATGAAGAAATTTAAAGATCCGAGATGGGACACTTACGCAAAATGTTATGAGGATTTGCTGAAGTACAGACTGTCAAGACGGCTGTTGGAGCAAGCGCACAAACCTTGGTTTTGGGGAGAATGGGGGAGCGAGGTAGGCTCCAGTGGCAAATCTACTCCTCTAAGCCGAAATAAAGTCGAACCTCAGAGGCTCCATGATGAGAAACAAGAACGATCTACATGTGTGACGCCAGAACCAGCAGCTGAACCAGAACCACAGAGAGAAGACACTACAGACACCAGTAAGTCCTGAGCTGCAGGTTGTCATCATCTTCTATTGTTTAGTTTTTTCTTTTATAGTATCTGCTAAAATAGTTTGTGTGTTCTAGTGTTGTTATTGTAAACTAAATCTAAATCTTCGTTAAATAAAATCGAAATATTAGATGAAACATTGAATGAAATCGTCTGGGCAATAAAATGAACTGACATTAAAATAAATAGAAAACTAAATAGAATATTCTTAAAACCAAAAACTTTACTAAACTTTACAAAAAAATACTAAAATTTAAACTAAAACGAAAATATAATAAATATTATAATAGTGTATAAACAATACTAAAATAACTAGTTCATAAGTTATAACTGTTTATACGGCTCACATTCTGCAATATGCAACTCAGTGTTAAAGGGTTAGTTCACCCAAAAATGAACATTCTCTCATCATTTACTCACCCTCATGTCGGGACACAAATGAAGATCTTTTTGATGAAATCTGAGAGATGTATGTCCCTCCTTTGAAAGTCCATGTAACTAGCACTTTAATAACTTCAAAAAGTTCATAAAGAGATTGTAAAACTAATCCATATGAATTGAGCGGTTTAGTCCAATTTTGCTGAAGAGACTCGATAGCTTTATATGATGAACAGATTGAATTTAGTTTTTTATTCACATATAAACATTGATCAGCAAACATAAACAGAAGCTCAACCGAACTGTTTGACACGTGAGAACAAACCTCATTGGTTCTTAAGGAGGCTCAAATGTGACGGCATATGAGACGAACAATGAGACGGCATACTTGGACGAGGTGGAGCATCTAACATCATGGTGCCAGGACAACTGTCTCTCTCTGAATGTTGGCAAGACCAAAGAAATGATTGTGGACTTCAGGAAGAGACAGCAACGGACATACTCCCCCCTCATGATCAGCGGGTCACCAGTAGAGAGAGTGAGCAGCTTCAAGTACCTGGGTGTAAACATCTCCGAGGACCTGACCTGGACTGCTCACATTCAGACACAGGTGAAAAAAGCCAGGCAAAGACTGTACCACCTGCGCCAGCTGAGGAAATTCAGGGTTTCACCAGCTATCCTGAAAACGTTCTATTTAGGGGCGATAGAAAGTGTATTAACAGCGTGGTATGGGAACAGCACCAGTCATGACCGCAAAGCCCTGCAAAGAGTTGTGCGCTTATCCGAGCGTATCTCAGGGTCAGCTCTCCCGTCTCTGCAGGACGTCGACACCAAACGCTGCAAAGGTAGAGCTACTAAGATCATCAAGGACTCTAATCACCCTGCAAACCCTCATTTCACGCTGCTGCCATCTGGTAAGCGCTTTCGAAGCCTGATGGCCAAAACTGAGAGACTCAGGACTCAACTGTGTATGTGACAAATAAAACTCTTGAATCTTGAATCTTGAATGTGCAGCGTAACACAAGAATGAACCACATTGGTTCTCGCATGTCAAGTAAACATGCTTGAACTTCCGTTTACCACAACTGGGGGGGTATTCCAGAAAGCAAGGTTAACTTACTGTCACATATACCTTGAACTCTTGGTTGATTAACCCAAACCTTGCTTACTCGAGGTATGCTGGTAAAAAAACGCGTCCGGGAGTAAGTTCAGACAGAGTATGTTCCCGGTTAAAGTCCCAGTGAACCGGAAGTAGCAAGTGAGTTTTCTTCAGTGCTGTGACATATTTCTGAGTGAAACGGAATATTGAATAGAGGTCAGGGTTTTACTTCAGCTCCTCTTCTCCATCTCGTGCTCATAGCAGACTAACGGTTGGAGGGAAGTGGTTAAGCATTTTCAAACCTAAGCCGTCAAACTGACATCATCTGAGAAGCAACGCCGTTTCCAGACCGGAAGTTACTTTTCAGATTTTGATTAAAGATTACCGCAACAAACCATTTTTTTCTGTGCATTAACTTGCACAGATTAATTGTTCACCCTGAGACCTGTAATGTGTGCTAACAAAGTAAATAGGGTCAATTTTGATTTCATGAGGACTTTAACACACAAGACTTTCTCAACAGAGCGAAGAATCGATGATTCACCATGGAAACAGACGGCAGGAAAAAGTGAACCATTCTACTTCCTTCTTTCTTTAGTTTAATGGCGATTTACATAACCTACTCAATCTATTCTAAAGATGCTGCGGCTAAAACTGCATTTACAGTAGATAACTTTATCAGTGAAATATTTACATCAGCACAATTTAGCATCAGCACAATTTAGCATCATTTTCAAAGTAATGTTCAAAACATGAAAAACTAAATGGCAAGGCATAAAGACACAATAATCTGTGGTACTTAATTAAAATGACAAACACTTTTTAAAATGCAAAATCTCTGTCTTTTCTCATCAGAGCTAGTTACCAGAGTTGCTGAGCAGAGTCATCAAGAGGGGGAGGAAGAGAACGCCAGACAATGCGCTCCTGCTCTCAACCCAGAAACTGACACACATATCCTGAACACACCAAAAAGCAAACGCCACCCTTCACACAAGCATACAAGATCAAAGGTCAAACCTCATGTCACCAAAGAAGCTGACAAAGAGAACCGTCACCCTTTTGCCCTGTATGGCTCAGGAGAGAAGCAGACAGATATGGCTTCTAGAAAAACCCATAATGTTGGTCCTGCAACATCAACCGCAGAGGTTAGAATCCTTTCAGGAAGCATGTTCTTGATCAGTAAGAAAACTACTTTAAAAAAAGACTACTAGAATAAAACAAACATTACAATTTGATTAATATAAACATTCCTTATAGATTGAAATGAACAATTACTAGCATATTTAAAGTCACCATGAATCAATTCCTGATGGCCAAAATCAAGTCCCGCCCTACTTTTTTTCTTGTTTGAGAAGCAGTTTCACTCTGATAAACATCACAATAGGGAAGAAAAGACTATAGACCCTTTTCACATTTCCGGGTTTCTCAGAGCGGAAGTTGTCATAGGGTTGGGTTAACTTTTATAGCGCTGAATGAGAGAATACATTAAAGGAACATGCCGACTTTTTGGGACTTTGGCTTATTCACCGTATCCCCCAGAGTTAGATAAGTCCATACATACCATTCTTATCTCTGTGCGTGCCATAACTCCGTCTGACACACCCACCGCTAGCCTAGCTTAGCACAAAGACTGGAGATAAACGGCTCCATCTAGCCTACTGCTCAATAAGTGATAAAATAATGCCAACATTTTCCTATTTACATGTTGTGATGTGTAAAGTTACATTGTGTACTAAGACAGACGGAAAATGAAATGTTGTGATTTTCTAGACCGATATGGCTAGGAACTACGTAATAATCAAGGAACTTTGCTGCCGTACCATGGATGCAGTGGCGCAATGATATTATGCAGCACCTGGAAATAGTCCTCAGCACGCTCTCTGTGCAAGCAGGTTGTCACGTTGGGTATGTTGACGGAAGTTAGCCTATTTTCAGGCACTGCGTAATATCATATCACGGAGTTATGGCACATACAGAGATACAAATGGTATGTATGGACTTATCTAACTCTGGGGGATACGGTGAATAAGCTAAAGTCCCAAAAAGTCTGCGTGTTCCTTTAAATATATTTTTTGTGTGCCAATTTGCTCAAATAGCAAAAGAAAAAAGCCACAATAGTAATTTCACAACTTTCAAAAAGAGGGAAAACATAGAGTGAGATTGATAACAGCAGTGAAAAGAGTTGTTAATTTGTTAATTTTTTTCAATCACTCCCATAGACGCTGTATTAGAGACACCCTCACAGCAGTGGTAACTTGTTTTTTGTAATTTGATGCAAAAGTAATAAAATACAAAGTATTAGTGTTATAAATGTACATGCATTTAAAATTTTTTTACGATTTATGATATTGATGACCGTTAAAACGCATCATCATAGTCTGTGAAATGGGTCCATTGCAACTTCCATACTTTAAAGCGATGAAAATTCTGTCATTATATTGCTATTATTTTAAAGAATGTTTCAACTGCCCATTGTCCATGAAAGTCAATGTGGTCTAATGTTGTTCTGTCGGTAAATGATGACAGAATGTGCATTTTTGGGCGAACCAACTCTTTAAGTATTAATTTATCATTTTTCATGCAAACTTCACACAGCCTTTCTTCTGTCTAGATCCATGAGTCAGCGTTGCGAGCAAAAACCAGACGGGAGGTGGAAAAACAGATGAAGAGATTTGACAAACAAAGAGCCAAATCTGCTGACTTCGGAAAGAGCAGCAATAAGATTGTCCCCGATTTCAACCCCTGGATGACAGAGTACATGCGCTGCTTTTCTGCACGGTCTCGGTAGTATTGCTTTCCGAAATCTTTTGAAAATGTCTGACTATCTAAACCTCTCAGGCTAGACAACCCAAAACACTCCACGTAATGACTGGGGCACCTGTCCGGTTCACTTGCCATCTTCCAGAATGGGTCACAATGAGTTAAACTCAGATCATAACATAAGAAGTTTTTTTTTAGTTTTTTTATGGGTTTATTTACACCATGGATATGTTGCATTTACTGGTACATATCAAACATGAAAACACAATTCATTGATGCTGCAGGGCAAACTGTCAAACCATCACATGCCTTGTTGATTTTGTAGATTTACAGGCCATGAGATTTACCAGTGTCTCTTTACACTCTAAGCCAAACAATTACTTAAGTGTTCAGTAATTGTCCGACAATTAAAGACATAAGTGTTGTAATGTTGTGTACTATCTATTGTTTATATTGATTAACATTTATGGTTAGTGTAAAGAAATCTTTACCAACATGAATCTTTGTGAAGTGTTAAGCAACACTTGCTTAAATAGCCGTTCCATTAATGTTTTCTTTGATATGAGCTAGATTACATTTTACCTGTACATTCATTCTAATGGTGCATTCCATGTGTATTGTATTGTAAATAAAGTGTAAAAAGTCACTGGTACCTAAAGCATGAAACGGCAAAATTACAAATCATGTTTCAGTGAGATCACACACAAAGCCATTCCAGCTGTTCATCATCAAGAATAGCTTTCATTCAGTGTGACATTATTTGGTTTTTAGTAGCACTCAGGTATTTAGTGTTGTAGTTTCTGTAATTTATTTTTGAGGATATTTGTACACTATTTATATAAGAATATTGGACTGTAGTTATTATAACTAATAATACCCCCAAAATCACATCTTTTAGTCAGTGCTGGCATGTATTATGTGAATAGCGTTGCTTTAGTGTAAAAGTATTGAAGCCATAATGTTTATGAGGTACATTAAGATGATGAATATGCACTCAACTGTCTTGAGTTGAAAGCCGGTTTGAAGGGTATTAAAGTTTATGCGTTTAGATTCCGGCTTGTGAAACAGATGTTTAAATGTGTTGTTTCACCACACTAATATTGATGGGATTTTTTAAAAACGCTTTCCTTATTAGGACACAGTGTGTGGTAACAAATGTTAGTTTTCAGTCTTAACATTTTTAACAGGTTGTTGTTTAGAGGAAGCTATTGATGGATATGTTAAAGTAAAAAAAAAGTATAAAACTTTTCTTGAGCATATTATCGATGTAAAAGTCTTTCTTATGTTTGTAGTTAAGGATACTTTTGTTAACAGACCTGTCATTAATATATGAAACTATTCTCACTAATGCACAAGGCAAATATATTATATCTCCAATTCATTAGAGTATGCGGTTACTGGACATTAGGATTCTGCAAGCCTGCCAAGACCTTATCCATGTGTCAGACCCAAGGAGCAATTTAAATATCTGGCATTGTCTCCTTATTCACTTTAACTGAATTAATTTAATGATTTGTTTTTATTTAATAACTTGACTGTCCAGTAAAATAGGATTGGAAGTTTTATACAAATTACATTGATTTTACAAACACTGATTTTACATTCAGCAGCTAAAATGTACTTTTGATTAGGTGATTTTTGAATCACATCTCAATTCTTTAGATCAGTACTACAGAATTACCAGAATTATTTTGATCATGTAAAGTGAAGACAGCATTAATGAAAAACGAGGAACTACCATTCAATGCATTGTTAAACAAGACTATGACAGCAATCTGTCCCATTTCAAATTTGAAGAGGGATTCGCAATGATTTATCGCTTATTTTTCGATGCAAGCTTGTTTGAGCTATGTCCATTTAAAATGTATAGGAGAAGAACAGGGGAAAGTAGAAGATTTAAAAATTTCGAAAACAAGGAATCACTTTAAATACGTCAGTATCATTCCCATAAACACCTAAAAATGGGACTGCAGCACAGAAATGCTTTACAATAAATATATAGCATGTAACACTGATATTTAAGCTGTTCATACTGACAGTGTATTACAGTGTGATATGAAGGCAAGTGTGTCCTGGCTGATATTTTGAATGTAAATTATAATACAAGAGCAAAAACCTATTGACAAATGTCAAAAAACACTTTTCTAGTATCCTTTCCTAAAACATAATAACAATAATGGAAAATATAAACCTAATTAAAAGCAAACAATGTTCTAGCGAGATAATGCACATCATTGATAAAAAAATTACAGGTGCGTGCCATAGAGCAGTGATGCAGATATATACATATATATATATGCTGTATATAGTCATTTATGAATATGTTGTAGTACTGCAACCATGAAACATGCTCCAAGGTGATAATATCTCTAATAAACTCTTCTCTACACAACATCTACATATGGAATAGGGAAAGATGGGGCAGGGGCTCAGTGCAGTATTCTCAGGGGCAAGGGCCAGATCTTTTAACTACCCTGAGGGTTTTGGGTACCACAGATGTCTTTGCCTGGGCCCGAGGGGGACAGTAAACATTTTCCAGATCCTTCTGGAGTTCAATGGGGTCCTCGGCATGTCAGAACAGAAGTAAAACTAAGGTGAGGGAAACAGTCGCTCCACCACGATGAGCCGTACGTCACATGCCCCACTAACGTCCTCCTCCTTGTGTTCACAAAACCTTGGCCAAAGGAAACAGAAAAAGTGCAGGTAATCATATAGATGGTCTTTTCAGACTGCTTTCTTCATGTCTACAAATTGAAGGTGTAACTTCCTTATCAGCCTTGATCTTCTTCAGACACCTTGAATCTCTATTTCTAGCTCGCATTCCAAATAAGGCACCTCAGAAACCTCGGAAAGAGCCTGGGAGGGCCGTGCATCTAAATATATCCATTCCCCTGACACTGTTTCCCGTGTGGCATTTTAACTGATAAGAGGGAGAAGGGGTTTGGAGGACTTGTCTGTTCTCAAGAGGGGGGTGGAAGGTAAAACATTTGACCATTTGTGTGTGTGTGAGCTGGTGCTGTGTCATCATCACTTGTACGCAAGGCATGCAGAAGCAAACTCGAGTGGCATTTGGTTGGAGGCAGTGACAAAAATAGCACCTCTTCTTGAAGAGAGCTCCTCCCTCTAGAGCATGCCAAATACAGTAGAGATGCTGAGGGGCGGCTAACAACATCCTTTTACAGACAACGGGTTTATGACAACACTTTGACTGAAGCTAAAATTGTCACCAAGTATGCTGGTATCACTTTAAAATACAGTTTAGTTCATCACTATTAGTTAGTAATCATAAACTAAAAAACATTTTTAAAGCATTTATTATTTTAGGTTAATGTTAATTTATAAATATACTTTTTCTTTTCATTGGTGTCACTGTTTGTTTATAATACATTAATGTTGCTTTATACAAACTGAAATGTAAAAACTGAATTAGTATACATGTTTAAGTTTTTTTGGTGTTGTTGAAAGAAGCCTTTTATGCTGAAATATTTAAATATTCAGAAATATTATTTAAATTTAAAATATCTATTTTCTATTTGAATATATTTTTAAATGTAATTTATTTCTGTGGTGGAAAAGCTGAATTTTCAGCATCATTACTTCAGTGTCACATGATCCTTCAGAAATTATTCCAATATGCTAATTTGCTGCTCAAGAATTATTATTATTATCAATGTTGAAAACTATTTTATACTTTTGAATGGTAGTTTATGTAGAAATTAACATTATTCAAGATGAATAAATGCTGTAAAAGTACTGGGCCACATTTCCTGAAACCTTCTTAACGCTACGTCATTCTTAAGTCATACCTTAAGCTGGACCTTAATGTTAATATGCGTTTCCCGAAACGTTCTTAGTTAAGTATGCCTCCTGTAAGTCATTGGTCTGGACCACTCTTTGCTAAACCTTATCGCTATTGACAGTTCATTACGATAGTGTCCACCACTGTTTCTTTACATCTCAGTCTATACAAATACAATTCTGCTAACTGAAGTGTATTCATGCAAATTGTCATTACATTGATGGTTGTTAGCTTTTTAATTATATTATCCAAAGGTACATCAGCTGGCAAACCATTATGGAGTCTGTTTAAAAGGAATGATTGTGGAGGGGAGTTTTGTCAAACTATGGCAGCGATACAGCGAATACAGTTGTGCTCAATCAAAGACAATCAAAGACATTTAGTCTATGTGCACTACTTCATCCGTGAAAACTTTAGTCTCCTGGCTAGTCAGAAGCTGCAATTCAAAATAAATTGTGCCTGCCACGGCAGCAGATTCAGCAGCTTTTAGATCTTGTTGGTGCGAAGACAAACTTGACGGAGCTAACCCCTCAGCCCTGAAATTCAGCTGCTGGCGGCTCTTCTCTTCCTTTCTTTTTTCTCCGCCATAGTAGCTGTTGATTATATGTTTCATGTTTTTTTTATTTTTTATTGAGTAGGTCATCCAATAACAGAAATTAGTGATTTACACCAATAATGTGATGCGGGAAATGAACCCTGTTTGTGGAGTAAATGAAGTCTATGCAAAATATATTATGATAATATAAACGGCATACTGCCAGTTAGTGAAGTGGGTTGATGCATGATACGTTTTGGCATGAGAGGTTGCGGGTTCGCACAATCATTTCAAAATTATATAAAATATCCATGTTGGATTTAGTTTGCAATTTGGATTATAGTTATAAGATCTCATGAGTCCTGATAAATGCAATTTCAACTATTTCTGAAGTGCTTCTATTATAAAGAATACCGCTTTCTCACATAACGCAGTTAAACAGCCCCTGCATAGAGTGAATAATCGATGTTTGAGCCATTGATAAACCGATTCAACACCACCGCCAAGGACAGCACCTGGTAACGTAGCACTTAAGAAGGTATACCTTAAGCAACCTCCTAAGATATAGTTCGGGAACACGCCTAGAAATGGTATACCTTTAGTTAAACTATACATTTAGAGTCTTTGTAGTGCGCTAAGAGACAATGTTATTGGGAAATGCTAAACAAAAATGGATGCAAAATAATTATGTTACTGGAGATATTGGGAAATATAATTAAATAAACAACCAGTAAAAGTATGTGTAAATTAATTTGTGCAATGTCAGATTCAATTAAATGCAACAATATATACAAGAATGTTCTATGTTTGTATTTTCAGACTCTCAGACTTTCAGATTCAAAACTAAAGACTATGATATTGAAATATGATTAAATTATTGAATAAAGGTCAAGGACACTGAACAGAAAAGAACCATTAGCACACTGAACATGACACTTAAATCTAATATGCAGGGAATGATGTTGTGAGCACAGGGAACAACTGTATCTGATTAAATCTGAGGGCAGTGCAGCTATTTTTAGTAGATGTTGCCATTATGAGTGGTACATAGGGCCATCAGAGGAAGAACAGCACCTTCTTCTTTTAGAGACCAAGGTTATAATATAGCAGCATGAAGAAAATTAGTAATAATAAACATTGCACATTACAGTGTTAAGGAACTGCTGAACCCCCTCAGGACAGAGCTTGGACAGCCTTCTAATATTAAAACCTCATATGTGAAAAGTAAGCAAAGAGAAGTCAAGCCTCTAGACCTTCACCTGGTTGGTCAGTTGTCTGGGATCTGTGTTAACAGCCACACTCCGGCACGCTCTCTGCCTGAGCCCGTCTGGGAGAACGCAGCTGCCGCAACGCTGCATCTCCGTACTGGATTCCTGAACCCATCCGCTCCGGGTCCAGCTCTCCTACACGACCAAATGACAAGCACGGCATGTTGATTCAAATGTCTTAATAAGCTTATGAGTAACAGCATAAGGCACTGGTCTTTTTGTACCTGACTCTATTTTGTTAAGGATTTTCCGAGCACACTGGACAAAAGCTTCCTCCACATTCTCCCCTGTTAGAGCACTGGTCTCCAAAAACATGAGCTCTGAAAGTAAAGATATAAACAATTACATCTGTTTTGTTAAATTAATATTTTTAATAAAATATTTTATATTTTTTGGTTAAGATTTAGTCATTTTATTATGTGCTTTTGCCATTTTTATTAGTTGTTTTATTTAAATATTTCTATTTAGCTCTAATTAATATTTATTGTCGTTCTTCTAGTACTTCTGCGTATACATTTTATTTCAGTTAGTTACCAAAGCAACATTTACATTTTTCATTTGTTTTTTAAGTTTTCAATCTAATATTGATATTTTATTTTATTTCAGTTAATGCAAACCATTTTTAATAGTTTAAGTTAACAATAACAACACAGATCCATAGACACAATGGCAATGCACTAATAGCCAATCACTGTCTCTGAATATGCCCTGGTGATCTCAATGTAGCCAGTTTTGAGTCTATACATGTTCACTAGTGGGCTCATGTTTGTTAGCAAGTCTATCATGTAGTGACCTCTAGTGGCACAGTCACAATATGCAAGCAGATCAATGGTAACCAGCAGATAACTATGTCTAGTCTGACATACACACCATTCTCTTGAGCGAAGCGCGAGGCCTCCAGGAAGGTGACTTCACGGTCAGCATCCAGATCCTTCTTATTTCCACACAGTATGATCACTATGTTCTGGCTGGCCAACATCCTGGCATCTGTCAGCCAGTTAGTCAGAGCGTTGTAGGTTTCTCGACTAACATCCAGAGACAGATAGTGTGAGAAATCAATACACTTAAAGATCTAGAAATACATATCAGTCTAGCTCTAGGCAAACCTCCAGAAATATATGAATCTCTGAGAGAACAGAGCTACACACATAATAGTATGCAGAGACACTGGATACACAAGTGTGAATTTACCTAGTGATGTCATACACAAGCAGAGCCCCTGCTGCCCCTCTGTAGTAGCTGCGTGTTACAGACCTGAGGAGGAAAAAACATTTGTACAATTAAACCTCAGCTGGTCAAATCTAGTGAAAAACCAATATATCAACCAACCATATTTGGTCGTTTTAGAGCTACCCGGCATTGGCAATTAGTCAATAGATAATGGACAATTTTGTTTAATTTTTATTCAGCAGGGATGCATTAAATTGATCAAAAGTGACAGTAAAGACATTTACATTGTTTAATATTTCTTTTTCAAATAAATGCTGTTCTTTGGAATTTTCTATTTATAAAAGAATGAAAATGCATCACGGTTTTTCAAACATTGTTAATAATAAGAAACGAGCAGCAAATGAGCATATTAGAATGATTTCTGAAGGATCACGTGACACTGAACACTGGACTAATGATGCAGAAAATTCAGCTTTGCCATCACAGGAATAAATTAACATTTTAAATATATTATTTTTAGTGCTGGGGAAAAATTAATTGTGATTAATCGCATCCAAAATAAAAGTTTGTGTTTACATCATATATGTGTGTACTGTGTATAATTATTATGTATATATACACTCACATTCATGTATATATTTAAGGAATATTTACATGTATATACTGTATACATAATATATATAGTTTTTTTATTAAAAAAAAATTCATACATGCATGTGTGTATTTATATATACATAATAATTATACACAGTACACACACATATATTATGTAAACATTAACTTTTATTTTGGATGCGATTAATCACGATAAATTTTTCCCCAGCACTAATTATTTTGAATTGTATTAATATTACGCAATATTACTGTTTTACTGTATTTTTGATCAAATAAATTCAGCCTTGGTGAGCATGAGACTTCTTCAAAGAACATTAAAAAATTCTTAACTCCAAGCTTTTGAACAGTAGTGTATATTTGAGTTCATTTTGAGTCAATGTTAGTACTATTATTGATAAAAAAATAGTTAAAATAATTACTTGTCATTCACAAACACATTTAACATAAAACAGAATATTCAATGAGTGGAAAATAAAGGTTTTATACATCTAGAATTGATTGGATTGTTAACAGTGGGCGTGAACAGAAAGACGAATGAGAGTTTGATAAAACACTGACGTCCAAATGAGGTTACTGACATTAAATAGTACTCTGGATAGTATACTGGTTATTAAATTAGCAATCATCCACCGTGCTCTCAGTCTAGATAACGTCACTGGGCACTGAAGAATCAATATTAACTGAGCATCTGCTCACAATAGCAGGACTATATAACTCAGGCCTGCTTCAACATCAGCTGCTGACACGTTTCTGGTCAACCTATAGCATTTGTTTCCTGAATGACTACAACAGAATCTTATGTGAGATATTAGGCCTTGTAATTCATAAATGAACATGTAGGGCAAGGTTTTAGTGGACACGACAGGCTACATATAACTGATCCAACAAATCAAGGGGCTCTTTAATGTACAATAAAATGAGCTGCAGTTTGAATATTGATGACTAAAACGTTTTATTTTAAATAGTTTTCATTCAATTAAATTAAGTTGAAATAAAAAAATATATGATGAAAAATTAAAATGAGAAATTATGCCTTGGAAACTAAATGAAACAAAGTAAGAACTGAAATAAAAAAATGTATTAAAGCTAAAATAAAAATATAACAACAGATAAGAAAAAATATATATTTTAATCTTTTAAGAAGCCTCAAAGCAATGTATAAATAGACAAAGAAAAAACTACATTACCAAAAACCGGTTTGTGTGACATTAGCATATTTTCATTCTAAATGTAGTTTGGCTCTAAGAAGAAGCTGCTGGCAAAAGTTCAGTGCAAATTAAGCATTATGTTGACAGCGCTGACAAATTAATCTGTGCAAGGAACTATAAACTCCTACATGCAATCTGGAGTTGAATCACTCCCTCACCAAATGCTCCACCATCTGACTGCCTGAGAACAAACCTGGAAATTATCATAAGTCATATCTCACAGTCAGTGGTCATAACAAACACGCCCTATCTAAGAAGGAAGCCGTTTTAGAAAAATAACACAGCCGCTTAAACACACCTGAAACGTTCCTGTCCTGCTGTATCCCAGATCTGGAGTTTGACAAATTTATTGACCACACTGATTATCTTTGAGCCAAACTCAACCCCGATAGTGTGATTCGAGTCATCTTTGACTGGAGAAACAGGGGAAAGACATTAGCAACAGAACATTGACGGGTGTAACGTTTCAAACTAGTTTCTTAATGTTTAATGTTTATTGGTAGGATAACAGAAAATTGCATACATCTTTTTTCTATAAACTGATGAAGCAGACAAGATTTTCCAGTTCCTGCATTTCCTATCACAAGAAACTTAAACAGGAAATCTAAAAGGGAGGAAAACAAAAACAAAAAGATTTTTGTAAAAATGCATAGAAATTGTAAATAACACAAATAGGACAGTATAGGAATGTATGTTACTATATCATAACAATAATCAGACTATAGGCTATCAATAATCTAATCTATAGACTAAAGAGATTTATCATAACATCTTTATATCCAAATAAATAACGTTCTTTTCCATAGTAATTATTGCTGTCAGAACTGTTTTGAATTATAACACGTAACGTTATAAGACTGGCGTCGTGAGATGAAACATATGGCAGACAGATAGCTGCTGCCTAGCTGGCACTAAACACAGCTTGTAAGCAAATACTGTGATGGATGAGCTCGGGACACCTGCTAAAAACATGCTATGCTGTCGATAAGAAGAGTGGCAAGAGAAAAGGAAAATTAGTCACCCTACCGTATGTCTCTGACATGACTGGCGCTGTGTTTCTAGTCTTTTAACACTGCGTTTTTTCTCTTTCACGGCAATCAACAAGGATATCAAATAAAGGGAAATCCCTTACAGGTTTCGCGCATCCCTGTCGGAAGTTTGTGCAGCGACTACTTCCTGTTGAGATTTTCAAAATAAAAGTCAAGTATTCTTTAAAAAGCCTAGTGATACAAAATGCATGACAAGAATCAGAATTAACTACCCCCTAGTATCTATTAGTGCATGTATTGCGCATTTTTATTATTTGAAACTCTTTTATACATATTGAACGTTTAGACCTTGCTGACTGAAAATGTGCTTTCAAGTAACCACTTGGGGGTGGTAGTTAGTTAGTTGTCTGCATCTGTTCTGAAAAACCACGCTAACTCATGATAATTTGTACCAGATTGCATAGGGCTGAACTCTTTGTACCGTTCACAAGTTAACTAATAGATTATATTTTGTTTTTATATCCACATTTTATAATTGTGAATGTATGTTACCCTTACATTAACCCATTCTATAAAACTCTGATTGCAACAGACTACACAGGATTGATCAAGAAAATTGCATGGTGATGAGTCAAAACTTTCTAAATGAAATCAAGATTCCATACATGAAAGGATATCATGGATGCTTGGGCAACAGTTATTTATGACTTATGTAAATTGCTTTCTATAAATTATAGACCACATGTCATTCAGTAATGACTGATGAATGTTATTACACACAAACATAATGTGGAGCATATTAAACAAAGGGTATTACATGCATTCGTTTTGTTTCATCTTTTCATGATGGTATAATCAGTTCCTGCTTTTCTTTAATTTATAAATTAGTTCATTTATAATCAAGAGGCAAAAAGGTCAAAGAGTTCTTATTGGAAGGCCAACAGTCAGTGTCATCAAGGCATTCCATCTGAGACACTTGAAGCTGTTCTATAAAATCTAAAATCATGTCAACACCCAAGAACAGGACTGCTTGCAGAATAAGCGCCACATATCTTCTCCAGATGTCTGTGCATTGGTTCTGCGTTTATTGCATAATGCCTCAGGATGTATAGGCTGCAGATTTCTGTTCTGTTCACATGTCTTGTTTGTTTTAGATCTTTCCTGGCTCTCTCTATGTCAAAGATACATGACTAAACAATGGGATCTGATCTTAAAGAACTATGTCAACATAGAAATAAATACACTCAGTTAACATGTATTTATGTATACAGTCATATGCGTATACTACAAGTCAAAAAACATTTGGACACATATTATATCATACCATATCAGGACACAAATGTGCATAATGACGTATAATGAGAGGGTAACTTTACCCATAACATTACCCATGTCCCCATTTTTCAAAAGGCTTATAAATCTTACAGAATGAGTTTTTTTGGGGAGAAAGTAAAAATGTGCAATTTTCTGTGATGGGTAAGTTTAGGGGTAGAAAATATGGTTTGTACGATATAAAACCTATTACACCTATGGAATGTCCCCACAATTCACAAAAACAAACGTGTGTGTGTATGTGTATGTGTATATATATATATATATATATATATATATATATATATATATATATATATATATATATATATATATATATATATATATATATATATGCAGTATATGCTAGATACAAATGCATTTAAGCAAAATATTAAAAGATTTTGCACAATTGTTTGATGGAAAAATGTTTAATGTTAGTGTGCTTAATACAGTAATACTTAATACTTAGTACAACAACGTCCCATAAACTTTGTGTCTTGCATATAAAAGTTCTTCCTAAGCCATTGTGAGTTTGTGGTATAGAAAAAGGGGGGTTGCATTCATCCCCGAGGAGCTCTGCTATCACAAGAGTACAATGGTAACCAGGAAGAAGGGAAGTTAACTGTCCTTGGAATCTAAAATTGTCATCACACTGTCTGCACCAGGATGTTATTTTGAAATGTGGGAGGTTTTTTCAGCTCAAACCAATGATTAGAAAAGCTTGCATCTGTGCCAGGTTAAACCTTAGGGCAGAGAATGTGCGATAGCGCAAAAACAGTATCCCAACTGCTGTCACGTCAGGGCTTGAAATGCTATTGTTTAGTTTGTTTTGCCCAATTTGGAGGCGTGCTGACACATTTCATTGAAGGAATGAGATACTAAATGTGAATGCAACTATTTATTTGCAGGTGTTGAAGAGTTTGTATGCTGTAGATGCAACATACATATTCAACAGATGTTGTGGTACTTCATGCTGCAGTATATTAAAGGTTTTCAATTACAGGTTGTTTGGATCTGAGCCCTTAAATATGGAATCAATTCATTCTTTATGATACTAATAGCATAAACAGCACAGAGACAACCAAATTCCTGATTTTTTCCCCCTGTGCTTTGCAGAACAACATATGTCTTGTTAGTTTAAGGTGACTGGGAAAGCACACCAGAGAGCCATGCATTCAGGGATCAGTGTGTCAGTGTTTCTGTCTTTCAAATGCAGCATGCTGTTAAGCAGTTGTTTATCCTGTAGCACAGTATCCTCTATACAGACAAATGCTAAAGATTTAACTCTGGGACCAAGTAAAGTAGCACACTCTAAATCACAACCACACTGAATACTGCCGTTGTGTTGCCTCCAGAAAAAGGAGAAAGCTGCTCAGAGACTTGACAGATTAACGTGGTGAAAAAGAAGAAAAGCTTCGCTAGACACTAAGCTTACATGAGCCCTGTGTTGGATATGTAGGCCTAAAGTTGTTAGGCTTTTTTCCTTGCGAGTTTGGGTTGTAGTGTTCATTTTTGTGAACAATTTGTTGTTTTGAACAAATTATTTTGGTGAACTAATCATTCTTGTTCACTTGGTTCCACAAACTGATTCATATTTTTTGGTTCACTGAAGTAAAATATTCTACCAAAATTGATCACTCCTTCTCACATTCACCTTATACAGTGAATGACACTTAAATTCCACTATGGGGCAATTTCACAGCTTCTGCCTTTAGAAGTGCGTGACTTTTCCGCATATATAGCATTTGGAGCATGTCATTGGTTGGACTTAATGAACATACACGGCATTCATTGAATGATTCTTTAAAAGACTGAACAAACAATGTTTTGGCAAATTGCTTGTGGGGATTATTCAATGACTCACTTATAACAAAGAATTCATCTATCGCCAACTACTAATAATGTACCCTGCCGAAAGGGTCTTTTAATTAACAGATTCAAAACAGCAGATTTGGGATGAATCAAAAGACGTGCTTGGTTTTGAAAAGTCTAGTTTTGTTTTTCTGTTATTATATTGTATCATTCTATGCTTTAAATTCAGACTCAAATTTAGACTCAAACACAGCTATTAAAAAGGTTCAAGCATTCACTGATGCTCCAGAAGGAAACACAATGCCTTAAGAGAGAAAGTATATATATATATATATAAATATATATATATATATATATATATATATATATATATATATATATATATATATATATATATATATATATATATATATATATATATATAAAGGAAAGGGTTCAAATATGCACAAGATGCTGGAAAACTGAAGAATCTGCAGGACCTGAATGATTTTTCTGAAGAACATTGAGCAGTTTAGCTGCTCAGGACAAACAAGGTACTCATGAACAACCATCACAAAACAAAAGAAAACAGCCGTGGATCATCCAGGTAACGACACACAGTATTTAGAATCAAGGGTACATAAACTTTTGGACGGGTCATTTTTATAAATTCTGCTGTCTTGTGGACTATATAACAATATTTGCCATCCTGGTCTGAAAACATGGCCTGTGTTTTAAAGTGATTTGTGGCCAGCTCTCTATTGTCAGCATGGAGCAGCCAAACTCACTTAATAATCTGACGTAATATGAGGGAGCTTGGTCATTGGACATTCAACCTAAAGGTCACAGCTGAGCTCAGCTGAACAGGAGTTGATGTTAGCTACCTACTATCTCAATTATCTCCATAATGATGCATGGCACACTTGTTATCAGAACATCTAATATGCAAACAAGCTGCAATATTTTAGCAGAAAAAAATTTCTCCCTTTCTAAAAGGCTTTTCATTGAAAGCACTCTTTCATGCGGCCCTGCCTCCATAGCACTTCATGGTACAAAGAGTTCACCATTGTTCCCAGCACATCACTATTGGAGACAGACAGCCTGGGAGGCAGTGGACAGACGAAAGAGAGAGAGAAAGAGAGGGATGGAGGAGGTGGGACTTGGCCTTGTTTTGATCACTCCAGCGTTCATTAACGTGGCACAAAGCTGAGATCACTTGGCATGTCTGCCTTGGGTCAATGTGATTCAATGATCGCTGCACTTCTACATCACTGCGCTCTGGGTTAGAAGATGTTAAACATTCACCTTACACACAGGGCATGGCAGTTCATTATGATGTAGCTTAAATGAAAAAATTGTCATACTCACCCTCATGTCATTCCATACCCGTAAGACTTACTTCTTGAAACACAAATGAAGATACACTGAAAAAAAAGTGTGTTGGATTTGCATGATTTAATTGTGTACATCAGTCCCACATGAATCAATTAAGTTAAACAAACATAATTTGTTAATGTAACTTCAACATCATGGGATGAATACGTTTTAAGTGACCCAATTAAGTAGTCTCAAAGTGAATTTTATATGGCTCCCTGACATGATTCAGGCATTTAATTTTATATTCATTCATCCACTTCAATTTCATATATTTTAATGTTACACAACTTAATTATAATACTGCACTAGCTAGTTGACAAACTTTTAGCTAGCAAAAGCGCACATTAGCATCTTAATTGCTAAGCATTAAAAAAGCTCCTTCAACAAAGTCATAATGACATCAGTTGTTTTAGAGTACAGCCTAAGCAAATGTCCTCTTCCACAGCCTCCACAGCCTCTTCTCCACAATGGTAATCCACTGTAATTTAAATTCTTCTAATAATTCCAACATAATTGAATATTAAACACTATTAAACAAAATCAAGTCTCTCCCTTTCTCATCTTGCTCAAAAATACATAAAACATATCAAATAACAACATTTACTCTCTCTTGATTTAGCCATATGCAAAGCATGGTGGGAACTAACAAGCCCCGCACAGTTTCAGTTAATGCAACACAAATCATTTATGTAATCCCAACACAAACAGATTAAGTAAACTTCAATTTGACTTATATTTAAGTGGAATGAACACAATCAAATTATGTTAGGACAAAATGTATAGCAATTGTGTTGCTTTAGCTCATTTTAATTAAGCAATTTGAACAAGCAGTACAAATCATTTTTTTTCAGTGTATAAATGAAATCTGAGATTTCTGTCCCTCCATTGACAGTCCACGCAACTACCACTTTGTCACTTAAAAAAAAAAAAAAAAGATATTTAAACAAAAAAATAAAAATTTGGACATCTCCATTCACAGGTAAGCAACGCACACACACCCGGCCATCCACAGGATGTAAAAGAAACATGATTCATCAGACAGGCCACCTTCTTCCATTGCTCTGTGGTCAAATTCTGATGCTCATGTGCCCACTGTTGGTGCTTTCGGTAGTGGAGAGGGGTCAGCATTGGCACCCTGACTGGCGATGCACTGTGACAACTTTCTATCAGAACCAGCATTAACTTCTTGAGCAATTTGAGCTACAGTAGCTCGTCTGTTTGATCGGACCATACACACTAGCCTTCACTCCCCACGTGCATTAATGAGACTTGGCCGTCCATGACCCTGTCGCTGGTTCACCACTGTTCCTTCCTTGGACTACTTTTGATAGATACTGACCACTGCAGACCAGGAACACCCCACAAGAGCTGCAGTTTTGGAGATGCTCTGACCCAGTCGTCTAGCCATGACAATTTGGCCTCAAACTCGCTCAAATCTTTACACTTGCCCATTTTCCTGCTTCAAACACATCGACTTTGAGGACAAAATGTTCACTTGCTGCCTAATATATCCCATCCACTGGATATAACAGGTGCCGTGATGAAGAGATAATCAGTGCTATTCACTTCACCTGATAATGTTATGCCTCATCTGTGTAAATGATGAACAGATTGAATAACCATGAATCACCAAGAGTCGGATATGACTGAAATGGTTAATGAATAAATGAAATAAGCTAATTTGTGACAGCAACTGTATGAACTTTGTTGCTGTCATTAGGTGGACATAACAAATACTTTGAAATATAACAAATAATATGAAGATAAAAAAATATATATATATGTGTGTGTGTGTGTGTGTGTGTGTGTGTGTGTGTGTGTGTGTGTGTGTGTGTGTGTGTGTGTGTGTGTGTGTGTGTGTGTGTGTGTGTTTCACTCCAATTGCTATGCAGATAATATAATTTGTAGTGAAAGATTTTGTATTAAATAAAAAAAATTAAAAAAATGCATTTTCACTAGTAGTCTCAGACTCAAGTACTTTATCAGAAATGTTATCTTTATCTCTCATTCTCTCAATATTTGCACCACACAGCCTTTGAACCAGACTGGTAAATGTTTGATGGTCTAGGGATGGTCAGGACCAAGGACACCATGATAGATGGACTTGATCTGTGACAATATGCTTCAGTTGAATGTGTGTCTCTCTAGGAAAGTGGTTGTATTCACCAGGCCTTGAATTGAATACTAATGAGGTTAGCCCAGCTGTCATGATCCAGATGCACTAGTCAATTGTTCCACTGCATGACCCTTTTTGAGTCTCCATGGGGACAGAGATTCTGTCAGAATGTTATGTGCACTCAAAAACACAGAGGCTATAGGACCATCTCTCTCAAGGTACCAGTGTATGAAGTCATAAATACACACCAAAAAGAATAAGGTCAGATAAAGCCCAGAAGCATGCAATAAATGTTAATGTGACTCATAGCTGTTTTTTATTCTCAACAAATTAGCCCAGCTGCTGTATCTATTACAGCTGCAGTCCTTATGATGTCCTCGGCAGAAGACATGGGAATTTCAACAGTATTTTTTATTGTTAGAAAATCAATTGTAAAATTATACAATAACAAACTACTATAAACTTTTCAAATCCTTCCAAATGAAAGGGAAGAAAAGATCACATTCTCTCAAAATTAGTATCAGATTATTCACACATGGACACAGTCATACTTGAATTAAACAGTCTGTACTCCAATGTCGACTAATCTTCCACCTCCCATGGACCTTAGAAAAATAGAGATCTTTTATTCATTGTGTCTTTCATGCCAAAGGGGCGAAACACAATCGCTGATAATTAGAATATAACGAGTTGAGCTCCGGGGAGACTAGCAGAGTGTGGACAAGAGGAGATGGAAATGTTTCTTTTGAGACAACAGGGATTATTGAGGATTAGATTGTCTACCACACTGCAACTTATTCACCAATACAACCTCCATCTCACTGGATCTCATGTCACACAGTCTGGCCATTCGGTCATGTGGGAGTAATAGTGAATAATTTGGATTAAATATCAAAATATCAAATGTCATTTACATCCTTTCCCCATGCAACGTATACATTTAAAGCGTATTATGCTCAGGGTATTGAGGACTTGTCCACACCTAAAGCTAGAGTACGCAATAACAACTTTTTGTTATACTGGTTGAAACTCTCTTCACATCCTGATGGCATTCAATAACAGAAGTGGTAAAAAAATGTTTCACATATATCTTCTGTTTTTTATTTTTTGTGTATGGATTACATGAATGATTTTAGAGAATTTTCTGTTCCCAACGTGTAATTTAACACCGTCTCTCTTGACACTTTGTAGACTCTGCTCTGGCTGTGCAAGTTCATGTGTTTTGGAGAGTGCTCTGAAGGGAGGGTGGGATCCTATGCTTTCAAAGCCAGCTTGCAATTGCTAACCTCTCCAAAACTGTCTACTCTAGCTTTAAATTATAACATAAACACATTTGAATCCATGCTACAACTTATCACACATAGGCCTATATAGAAAATAGGGACCCACTTTATATTAGGTGGCTTTAACTACTATGTACTAACATTTAAATTAATCATTTGATACAATGCACTTATTGTGTACATACATGTGTTTGCATTGTACTTACATTAAAAAAATTACCTGCATGTAATTATATCTGTAATTAATTTCTGTATTTACATTCCACTGTTGACACTTCCCTTACACCTAACCCTACCCTTAAACTTACCCATACCACCACACCTGTCCCTAACTTTACCCGTATCCCACCTCAATATCAGCAGAAGTACATTGAACTTATTTTTTGATGCTAGTACATATTAGTTAAGGCCACCTAATTTGGGACCAAAAATAGTATGCTTAATTTATAAGCAAAATTATAATTTTAATCATAATTTATTATCATAATATTTAAAAATGCAAACAACTGAGGTTCAAGTCCTAATACTGATCAATAGTTTGGGGTCAGTAATACACATTTTGTTTTAAAGGAATTAATACTTTTACACATTAAACTGGTCAAAAATGACAGTAAAGACATTTATAGTGTTAAAAATGATGTCTATTTTCAAATAAATGCTGTTCTTATGAACTTTATATTCATCAAAGCATCTTGGGAAAAAAAATGCATCATAATTTCCACAAAAGAAGCGGAGGTCTTTTCCACATCGATAATAGTAAGAAACGTTTCATGAGCACCAAATGAAGGATCACTGAAGACTGAGTAACTAACGGCTGCTGAAAATTCAGCTTCACACATCACAGAAATAAATTACATTTTAAAATATATTAAAATAGAAAACAGTTATTTTAAATTGTAATAATATTACACAATCTTGTTTTTCCTTTATTTTTGACTAAATCATTTCAGCCATGGTGAGAATAAAATACTTTTCTAAAGCTACACACTGACAAAGGCAAAGAGCCAAGACGTTTGTACAGCTTTATTTCCTATTAATAAAGTATTTTTAGAGTGCAGACCCTTTTCACATTTTTGTAATAATATATTATTTTTGTAATAATATATATATGTGTGTGTGTGTGTGTGTGCGTGCGTATGTGTGTGTGCGTGCGTGTGTATGTGTGTGTGTGTGTGTGTGTGTGTGTGTGTGTGTGTGTGTGTGTGTTTGTGAGATATCAGGACACAAATGTGTATAATGACATGGGTATGACATAGGTATTACAAGGAGAGGGTGACTTATGAGGACATTACCCATGTCCCCATTTTTCAAAAGGCTTATAAATCATACAGAATGAGTTTTTTGGGGAGAAAGTAAAAATGTGCAGTTTCCTGTGATGGGTAGGTTTAGGGGTAGGGGTAGGGGGATAGAAAATAGGGTTTGTACGGTATAAAAACCATTACACCTATGGAAAGTCCCCACAATTCACAAAAACAAACGTGTGTGTGTGTGTGAGAGAGAGAGAGAAAAATAGCAATGTATTTTATTACATACAATAATTACTACACTAAATAATATTAATATTGAAAAAAGATCTTGCAAACGGCTGAGTTCTACACCAGGAAACTGATTGGACTGGTGGTATATGAGATGAAAATAAATAGAATATCCCAATGAATCACCCATTTAAAAGAGCTGGAATTGTGCAGTGTTTTTACAAAGAAATGGGTGGAAGGAGGTAGGGACGGCTCCATGAGATAAGGCAGATAAGTAGAAAATGCAATTGCAGATTTATCTCATTGAGAACGTGCTTGGATCCCTGTCATAAGCCACTGCACAGCCCTCGCACATTCACATGAGACGCAAAATGGGAGGCAGGTCATGCATGACAGACAATCTGCTGTCTTCATTATACGCCAGTGATTTTCCTGGACATTTTGGATGTGAGTCAGGACTGAAATACTGTCTAAAACAACAGTGTGATGTCTTTATCATTTCCTTGTCTATGTGCATGTCTGTGACCCCTCAACATGTTTTTGGACGCACTTACACAGTTTGATACCACGCTGTATTTATTTGAAAATGCCATAAGCTACTGATCATAAGGTTAAACTAAATAGTGGGTAAAATGATAGCCATATATTAATATGTTTTCCCATGCAATGTAATGGATAGACCAGGGAATATAGCTGAGGTTTCCATATGCTGACGTATTCTTCTTGACTGTCTCCAGCAATTACATAACTTATTCCATATAGCCTTTTTATTGGCAAAAATAGTTGACTGATGGTCATTTTCTAAATTGTACTGAATTCACTGTAGCTTGAGTATTCTGCCTGGGCAAAAAGCCGTACCTACAAGAAGAGCACTGGAAAGATGGCTACTAAGTTTTTAGATTAAATTTGTATTTATTTGATATCAATTTACACGTTTTCTCTAAATATGAGTAGCCAAACTCATCTGTTACAGAACAGATCATAATCTAATGTCATCTTTACCCCGTAAAGGTGGCATAATTGCATGTTCAAAAAACATTTGAACATAGATACCAAGTACAAACCCGATTCCAAAAAAGTTGGGACACTGTATAAATTGTGAATAAAAAAGGAATGCAATAATTTACAAATCTCATAAACTTATATTTTATTCACAATAGAATATAGATAACATATCAAAAGTGAGACATTTTGAAATGTCATGCCAAATATTGGCTCATTTTGGATTTCATGAGAGCTACACATTCCAAAAAAGTTGGGACAGGTAGCAATAAGAGGCCAGAAAAGTTAAATGTACATACAAGGAACAGCTGGAGGACCAATTTGCAACTTATTAGGTCAATTGGCAACATGATTGGGTATAAAAAGAGCCTCTCAGAGTGGCAGTGTCTCTCAGAAGTCAAGATGCTGCACAGAGCCGGCTTAAAGGCACAATTGCAGAAATAATGTTATGAATTTTTTTTTTTTATGTAAAATTATGTATATAGAAAAAAATTATGAAAAACTTAATTCCAATACACACACACATATATATATACACAGTATGTTTTTAAAAAGTTTTGTAAATCTATGAATCAATATCTCTGCATTAAATTAGCATCTAAAGCATGTTAGCATACAATATTGTGAGTGTATGTGTGTGTAGCCTATGTGATATAATGCTTTTCTTGTTTATTGCATTTATCACTCTCTGAGCATTCATAATGACAACAAGTCTGGTCACAGCCGGTTCTGTGCTGCTTTTCCATGTTGTTAACTCTGATCTGTTCTTTTTCCCTTCTGCCTTCTTTTATCCAAAACATGGCTGGCCCCACACCAACGGATCCCTTTATGTCACAGTGCTATTATCACTGGAGATAACGGCTGCTGTTCCTCTCCGCACAGACATGTTGAATAAATACCGGATCTGGGCAAGGCAACACCAATGAATACAATTATAGATGTGACAAATAGAATAAGACCCAGAAACCAAACAACATTTGGGGAATTGTGTGAGGCTTAAGCTAGAATATAGAGTTTTAAAAAACTAAAATTGAAGGCCATGTTACAAAAAAGTAAAACAAAGTCAGATACTAATTAAGGTTGTAAGCTTTAAGCAATATTGGAACCTATGATCATATAAACCCTTCCATTTCCAGTTTTTTATCAAGTCAAAAAAGTATAATTTAATAATAATAATAATAATAATAATAATAATTTGTTACATTTATATAGCGCTTTTCTATAGCCTAGAAATCTAGACGCACCTTAGCAGCAGCAAATATAATTTGCAGCCAGGGTCGTCTAGCAACTCTCCGTTGGCTTACAAGCTTGAAAAACCAAACTCTGGTCAGGCCAATCACATCGTGTATAGAGTCGGTGGGCGGGCCTAACATAATGATGGTAGATTTGTGACATGAATTCCCTGCTACTTGAAAACAAAGAAGATGGCTAACTTGTAGTTAAGCTTTTCTTTGAAAAAAGAAAATTCTTTCTTAAAAAAGGAAGCTGTGTTCAAAGTTTTGCCGACCAGAAACGAAAAGTTTAATCTATCAACTAGCTCCGCTGGTGGGAAAACGCATGGGACATCAGCCACAACCCGCTTGTGATTGTTGTCTCCACACTGATAGCGCTCTGGTTGGTTGTAGCGCTATCTTATTGCGTGCAGAGGGAATTTGAAAGACAACCATTTATCCCGTCCCTCGGATTGAGCCCTGCCAATGGTGAGTTCCTAGACCCAACATCTTGATGTGGGTCTGGCTTGTCAGTTTAGCTTTTCTGGGTATTCAAAGCACTTTATATATGGAAAGGGAAATCTCCTCAAACCACCAAAGTGCAAAATCCACCTGAATGATGCAACGGTGGCCAAATTGCGCCAGAGCACCCACCACACACCAGCTTATTGGTGGAGAGGAGACAGTGTGATGAAGCCAATCAGTATATGGGGATGATTAGGAGGCTATGGTGGACAGAGGCCAATGGGCAAATTTGGCCAGGATGCCGTGGTTACACCCCTACTCTTTTTTTCCGAAGAACATTCTGGGATTTTTTTTTTTATGACCACAGAGAGTCAGTTTAAAGTCTCACCCGAAGAATGGTGCTTTTTGACAGTATAGTGTCCCCATCACTATACTGGGGCATTAGGACCCACACAGACCACAGGGTGAGCACCCCGTACTGGCATCACTAACACCTCTACCAGCAGCAGCCTAGTTTTCCCAGGAGGTCTCCCATCCAGGTACTAACAGGCTCAACCCTGCTTAGCTTCAGTGGCCAAAGTCTTGGGCTACAGGGTGAAAGCTGCTGGCAAAATTTGCTACTTGCTAGTCAGAAATGAATTGGTTATATTAAATATATTTTATATAATATATATATAGCCGTAGGTATAAATGCGTGTGTATGAGTCCCAAGCCATGCAATGGGGAGGGTTGGGGAAAGACTTGGCAACCTAGCCCGATAGAAAATTGCCACGAGAGATGGCCATAGAATCACCAATTTACCAGAGTGAGAGTATTACAAAGGTGCAAAGCAGACGTCAGTAGGTTGGTATATTAACAATATATCAGTTAATTAAACATTTTTTGTTTTTTTTTAACTGTAAAATCTGTAAAAACCAAAAATGTTGCTACCGTAGTTTTCACTAACCACAGCTGTTTTTTACCGTAAAATTTCATTTTTTTTTTTTTTTTTGTGTTTCTTGTCAACATCATTTTGTGTGAAGTGTGAAGTATGAATATCTAAAAAACCTCAACACTAAATGAAATACATTCAAAAGTTCTGTTGATCAGGGTGTTTTGAGGCAGAACTGGGTCCGTTCTGCTCTGGATGTGTGTTGATTAATGCAGAGAGGGTGGAGAGGTCAGAGAGGGAAGTGAGTGGGAGAGAAACCGTTGTGCTTCAACTCAAATGTCCTATCTGATCTCTCCATCCCATCTCCCCTTTGAGATTTCAACTGTGAAACGCAGCTTATGGTCAAAGTTTTGGAGGACAGATTTCTGGTTACAGTTAAAACGCTTTGGACGCATTCAGTGATGCAACTCACCTGTTAACTCTGGTTAAGTGTAATGTCTTTAAATTGACATTACACAATAAAAGCATAGTTTCTGTATTCTTTACACGCTTCAACTCTCCTCCTCTCATTTCTCATCAGCCTCTCTGTGCAGCAGTGACTCCTGTCTGAACTCTGTGATGTACTTTTTTTTAAAAGGAGGGTTTTAGGCTGAATATAGTCAGCTGATCTGCAGTCAGGGGAGGATTTCTGAGGAAGCCTCTGTTAATGGACTGTATATTTGTTCTCTGGGTGTGACCTGGTTGAATCCACAATACCCAGTGGATGTAATGGTTTTAGACAAGTCTCCCTTAATTGAGATGTTGATGTATTTTAATGTTCTTTTTCTAGTATCTCTAGAATGCATACAAACAACATATTTTTTCTGACAATACAATGGCCATATATAATATAAATATATATATTTTTTAAATAATATTTGTTCTTTTTTACAATTAACAGTAGGACTATAGTTCCTTTTATTTTTAGTGCTGCTCTTGTGCATTAACAACTAATTATTTTAAACACTTCCAGTTCAGAAAATCTGGTTCTAAAGAGTTTCCCCACTAGTAATTATAACTTTAGGATGATGGTGGCTTTCATGGGCACTCAACACATAAAGACGATCATTCTGACAGGACTTGAACGCAGCTTTGGGGTAAAACACAAATGTGCTTTAGCATTCATTCAGCAAATTTGAAGAGAGTCAATAAAGAAATGCTGTATTTGTAAGTGAAAAGAAAGAAGTTCTTGTTCCCGAGAATTATAGCGCTGCTCTTTATGCTGATCATGAGAAAGTATAAAAAGCTGTTTTATTCTCCACAGCACATCTCAAGGGTCATACACAAATGGCTCATCCAAAATGTGTCAGGCTTGGTGTCTGTTTTAATGGGAAAAATGATTTACTGTTCCAATAAAACACTTGCTGTTTTTGTGTCAGCAGAGAAAACCCAAAAACAAGACAAAACACTTTGGATTAATGCCATTCGTCTGACGAAAGCAGTTGAGTGGAAAGAGTGGAAACTCCTAAAATAACATACTACAGTTCAGGCAGTTTTATCATCATATTTTGTGAATGTCATTGCTAAAACAGCAGCTCATGTCCAATCCAGTTGGTATTCACATTTTGTGGGCGAAACGTATATTTGTGGCACAAAAAACACCACAAGACCCCCCACAGACCAGATTTAGGGGCCAGCAGGGATCAACGGACTTAACAAAGAGCTTTCATTGCTCTATACCACAACGTGAAGGTGTATTTGCAAACAGCTGTGTGCAATCATTTGTGGCTTTGGAGGCGTGGCTAATGCTTTCTCTGAGCCTGTGCTTTGACTCATTGGCAGTGAGGGCAGATAGTCAGAGCTTAACTCTTGTTTGGAAGACTCAGAACACCACCAAGCCTTTGGATACACACATACGCATGCACACAGCACACACACTCCATTCACAGCATGCCACCATTTTCACTGTTTAGTATTCACACGCCGACCATCAATCACATCAACTCTCAAAGAGCCCCAAAGCAGTTTTATAGAGCTCAAACTGGGACATAGACACTTTGGCTAAGTCACTCTTTGTGGCTCCACTCACAGTAAACTAAAGGAAGGCAGTAGATGACGTCATTGGTGTCTCATTAAATAGATACTAGATAGGTGGAAATAAAATAAACTTTTTTCTTGAAAGGTAAATATTGACTGTAGGTTTTCATAATGCATTACAAACTCACTGACGTGTATGCTTATTGTCTAATTGGATTTAGGAAGAAACATCATATGAGCCCCTTCCCATTTTAGGTTACATAACTAATCCTTACCTGCAGGGGAAAAGAGTTTTAAAAAAATTGTTTCCTGAACACTACAAGCCAAATGCTCCTCAACCAGCTCTAAAGGTGGTAGTAATTTAATAGTCAGATTTGTTCCAGAGTTACTTTGAAGCCAAAGTATTAAACAGTTTAGAGCTGGACTGCAGTTTGCATCATTAAATTGATGTGATGCAAATGTGGTTTGTCTTTCCATTTTTGTTAGGAATTATATTAATACATTTACAGGAAAAAGTGAACATCAGAAGTTAGAAGAGCCTTAAAAATTCTGGTGGATTTTAGGAACACATGTTCAATTCTTAATAATTAATCCAGATCCTGATCACCTCATATTTTGCTGTAATGAATACAGACTGACTTTACATTATCTTGCTTGTTGCACAACTATAAATAATGGCGTGCAATATAATATTTGCGTGCAATATCCAGTCATTTCAATAGGAATCCATGTGATTAACAATTTCATGTGAGGATGAAGGATTTCTCCATGCAGATTTTGCAAGAGGTTCAAGTTGGTCACATGGATTCACCACCAAAAATCGAATGGTTGGTTTGAGAGTGAGCTATGCTACTGTTGAAAATAGACAATGGATGTTTTTTGCCCTCAAAATTTCACACTTGGTGGGGTTACATTCACCATTACTCAACAAATTTTAATTGGTGAAATTCAGTCTTTCATTTGGAATTGACGATATTGGGCATTTCATGCGAGGGTGAAAGATTTCCCCACGCATTTTACAGCAAGGTTCGCATTTTTCAAGGATTCCGCATTGGCCAAGAGAAAGCTACTTGGTTTGAAAGTGACTTTAGTGCAGGGGTGTCCAAACCTGCTCCTGGAGGGCCAATGTCCTGCAGAGTTTAACTCCAAAACACACCTGGACCAGCCAATCAAGCTATTACCGTGCAGCTTCAGCAGAAGCAAATACCATGGATTAACAACCTCATAGCTCACAGTAGGTCTTTAAAGGTTCATAGGTTATGGTTTAAAATCAATTTCCTTAAGGAGAAGTTTTTACATCTGGAACTGTTGCACTCTAACTAAAGGTGCGTTCACGCCATGTCAGAATTACTGATTACAACTTGTAAACTCAGAATTAGAGCTTTAACTAGTACCACGTGACAGCTGTACCACCTGATCACTGCAGATTCATTTTGGCATTGAAAATGTAGCCATAGAAACACATAATTCCTGAGTCCGAGCTCAGAGTAGAACTTCACGGGTTGTCAATTACAGCATGGGATGGACACTAATTAATTTAACCTTATTTTAAAGTGTTACCCAGAATATTTATTTCATTATTTTAAAAATATTTTATTTTTATATTTTATATATGTAGACAATGGGTGGGATCACATCATATTCTTCACATTTTGCTTCCCTGATCGCAAGCAGATCCAGACCTTACAACTGAAAGGCCTGGACCCAATTATAGTCTATACATGTGGTGTTTGAAAGAGCTGGTCTGTAGCCAGAACTGTTACACATGATGCTGGTCTCTCCTGACCCCTCCTCACAAATAGTCAAACACAAGTGCCCCCTGGTTAACAGCCCTGACAAAAGAGCGCTTACATAAGACATGGGATCAGGGTGTATTTCACCTCTTTATAGTGACATAACTGGCTCGCAGCTGTCCTCTATACTGTAATTACACTGTTTAGAAACAATGCTCCATAGTAACACACAAGTTTTCATTCATTTAGCACGTTCTTATAAAGAGTCTCTCCTTACTCTCTCCCCCCTCTTTCCAGTAACTAAGCACCTTGACTAATTTCAGTGAAAATTTGGGTGACAGTATGTGGTTATGCAACTTAATAAGTGTAAGGGGATTGTAAGTCTACCCTGAGCCATTTTGTTCTGTAGTGCACTCATTCTGCTCTGCCTCCAGTATGTGAAGTTGTTTCAGAGGGAAAAAAAACATGTACTGTAGAAGAAAAGGCTGCACCTGAAATCGAATACTTCCCTACTATATAATATGCAAAAAACATTACGCCAAAAGAGTAGTATGTTCAAATAAATAATATTTGAAAAACAGTAGGAGAAAAGTCCCCAGATGACCTACAACTTCTGCCGAGATTCTGAGGTGCGCATCGATAGACACTATCCCATGAGGCCACAGGAGAGGATTTATGAATGGAAGTGAAGCAACGCAATTGACGCTGGTAGGTCATGTGACAGTAACAACATGGCGGATGTATTAGGGAAGAGCAGGGCACAACCTAACGCTTTTTGTCCTCTCAGTTTGTGTAAATCCACTTGGGGTTCAGAGTATTTATTTTTTCCCACATTAATTTCCCACGTCTAGTACAAATATGTGGTTTTGTTTCATTAATACAGTGTATACTTTTTTCTTGATTTAACCCGAAAGAATGGAAGTGATATTATGACAACATCCCCCATAGGTGGGGTACATTGTAACATGTGAGGGGGCACATTGTATCATCACCAAATGACAGCTTAAAATGTTATCCGATCTAATAAAAAAATCCAAGACAAACTAAAATATTTTGTCAATAAAATACAATTATATATATATATATATATTTTTTTAATAAAATCATGGCATTTTTAATAATTAAAAATATACTAATTTTTAAGTTTGACAACAAACACATCGCTAAATACAGCTATACAGCATAGTTCAAAACATAATAAAACTGAATCATTTCTGAACATTGACACTCAGTCTTTATTTACCCATTTCTCATGGTTTCTCAAAAGAATTCATAAAAGTATAGAATATAATATCATATTTCTAATAGGGGCTCATTGTAACGCAGTGTTACAACACACATCTGTGCAACTGGGATTTAAACCACAGCTTGTGTCTTCTGCTGTTAGATCAACATTAAAGAACGATCTCAACTGTTAAATAACAGATATAAGATTACAATAATATCAGATTTGTCTTATTTTAAATAAACACAAAAAACAGAGATGAAAAATAAACTTAAGTAAGAAATTAAATAAATAAATGTTCAGTGATATCTTCCAAAGAGTTCTTAATTTTGGGACCATTTTTTCTCTAAATAATGTTGATATGGCAACTAGTAAATACACAAAGTTTCGTCATCCTGGCATGCGTGGAAAGTTTTAAACCATGCACAACTAACTGTGTTAGGCTGTGCCTAGCGCTCCCCTACATCCTAATTTCATTCATACTACCCATATTCATACTATATGGAGCATACTTTTTTAACGCCTGCAAAGTAAATTCAAATGTAGTACCTACTCAGACAGTACCATAGACCGTAAAAAAATATGGACGACGCGACTTCATTCTATTCCGCTGAGGTAATTGAAGCCTCCGGAGGTCCGAATATGGCGCTGACATCTTGCAGGTTTGGGACTGAGTCTGCGCAGTAGAGAGCAGGAAGTAAAGGGCGCGATATCAAAATCCCGCCCACACTCTCGCAGATGCCGAACAATTCATTATGTTGGTGTGAAATAAACAGTTATGGAAATGTAGAAATTAAAGTTAAAGCTCCAATATCCTCCCAAAAATCCAGAAAAAAGTCTGTTAGTGTCTCAGCTGTCAATCATGACGTCACAAACCCCGTTTTTATAGCATCAAATAACTTACTAAAACTAAACTTATTTTAAAAAGGAACACTTGAAATGAAAATATCATGATAAAAAGTGCCTACAATGACAGAAACCAACTTTGGGAAGAAAATATTTTTTTTTGAAGTGTACTTTGTTTAGTTTGTCTCGCGTCCATTAGAAAACACGGAGGGGCGGGGGTTATGAGCTATACTGGGACCAACCACCTGGGGGCGATCGAGATGCGGAGGCTTCAGTTTCTGAGAGGAGTGCTACAGGCTTGGACAGTACGCGATTTCCTGATGTCGGCTATTTATAACTTGTTTGTTCAGCACATCCCACAGCCAAGTCAACACCTCAAACTCGTTGTGATCCTCAAACCATTCCTGAACCATTTTTGCTTTGTGGCAGTGCGCATTATCCTGCTGAAAGAGGCCACAGCCACCAGGGAATACCGTTTCCATGAAAGGGTGTAGGCCTACATGGTCTGCAACAATGCTTAGGTAGGTGGTATGTGTCAAAGTAACATCCACATGGACGGCAGGACCCAAGGTTTCCCAGCAGAACATTGCTCAAAGCATCACACTGCCTATGCCAGCTTGCCTTCTTCTCATAGTGCATCCTGGTGCCATGTGTTCCCCAGGTAAGTGACGCACACGTACCCAGCCATCCACATGATGTAAAAGAAAACGTGATTCATCAGACGAGGCCACCTTCCATTGCTCCGTGGACCACTTGTGATGCTCACGTGCCCACTGTTGATGCTTTCGGGGGTGGACAGTGGTCAGCATGGGCACCCTGACTGGTCTGCAGCTATGCAGCCCCATACGCAACAAACTGTGATGAACTGTGTATTCTGACACTTTTCTATCAGAACCTGCATTAAATTCTTGAGCAATGTGAGTTACAGTAGCTCGTCTGTTTAATCAGACCACACGGGCCAACCTTCACTCCACCCGTGCATCACTGAGCCTTGGCCGCCCATGACCGTAGGCTCATCGCCGGTCACCGGTTCACCACTGTTCCTTCCTTGGACCACTTCTGATAGATACTGACCACTGCAGACTGGGAACACCCCACAAGAGCTGCAGTTTTGGAGATGCTCTTACCAGTCATCTAGCCATCATAATTTGGCCCTTGTCAAACTCGCTCAAATCTGCTTCTAACACATCAACTTTGAGGACAAAATGTTCACTTGCTGCCTAATATATCCCACCCACTAACAGGTGCCGTGATGAAGAGATAATCAGTGTTATTCACTTATGTCAGTAGTCATAATGTTATGCCTGATAGGTGTGTGTTTATGTATTTATGTATATATATATATATATATATATATATATATATATATATATATATATATATATATATATATATTATTATTTTTTAATACTTTTATTATTGTAATTTATAGAAAACATAATACTTTTATTATTTTAATTGATTGAAAATTATAATTTCTGTTGGTTTAAGTGTGAGCAAACATCACAGTTCACTCATTGTGCTTAGTTTTCACACTAAAACATATCTAAAGAAACAATAGACTTGGTTTTATATATAACGTGGATAAACCAAAATTGCAATTATGTCCCATCATATTTTCCAAACTTCAGCTGATGTGATAAAATCAAGCTCTTTCTATTGTCTTGTTTCATTGTTTTTCATCCACAAACAGAAAGACTTGCATCCTGCTGTCACTGAAGTATGCTTTGCTCACTGCAGCCAGTACGATAACCTTCATGCACTGTGATAAACCCTCACTTAGCTTTATTCTTTTTATATTGCTCTGAATTGCTGAGGTAAATCCAGTAACCTCCCATTATCCATGGAAGCAAAAGCTATGCGTAGGAGTTAGAAATGATCTGTCAAAGAGCTTTTTCTGTTGTTTTTCTTCTTTTAAAAGAGGTTGAAAGTGAAAATCGTTTCTCTTGGCTACACGGGACGTGGCAATGGCTTTCTCAGACACTGTGGTACTCTGGAATTCCTCAGCCTGTCAGCAGCCGTCAAAAGCCCTGCATTCACAGTGCGTTTAGTGCTTTGTGGGAGCCCTAACACTGGCATGTAGATCCTTCAACCCTGACCCATAATCGCACAAAGCGTCAGGCCGAGTGGAATGGCCACCAGACTCCAAGATTTTTGAATTAACCCTCACCTGCATTGTCAGCAGTCACAACACAATATATGCCAGCGCAGATTTCATTTCATTGTGTTTGGAATGAATGTGTGCAAGGACCCTGATAAACAAAACTACTTTGTGAAGTGATGATGTCACTGAGGGAAGTAACACTGGAATTTTCCCAAGGTTTTGAGCACACATAACAAGCACAGAAGACTGATTTACTTCACGGAAACTATAGATCAGTTGCTGTCCCTGCTACTTCTGTCCCTATTGATAACGTCCTTATTTTTGGAAGATGTGCAGAGGTTACTTGCACCCATAAAGGTCTAATTATAACCAGGCTGAGAGCAATAAATAACCAAGCGGCACTGTGATCGTCTGATAAAGATATCTGTGATCACCAGATCAGCTCTCTTCCTGTCTGTCCTCTTCAGCACTGAAGAATATGACTGAAACTTCATTTCCTGTTTGATCGGGAGTCTCTGGGAGGCAAATCCTCCTGCATCTGGTCTTGCTGTGTCATTATATTCCTCTCATATACACACAAACATGTGCAGAAATATATAGAAGTTTTATCCTTGGAGTGAACAAAAAAAAAAAAATTATAATAATTTAAAAATATATAAAAATGGTGAGAACGAATTTTGGGTAACATTTTACAATAAGTTAATGTTTCTTAACTGTCATTAACGATGAGCAATACATTTGCTTCAGTATTTATTAATTGTTTTTAATAAAAACACAGGTGTTCATTAGTTCAGGTCCATTAAATAATATTAACAGATACATCTTACATCTGATAAATGTTGGAATTATAAGATTAATAAATGCTTTAGACAGTTTTATATCGCTCATGTTAACTAATATAGTTAACAAATAGAACCTTTTGAGAACGGTTTGAGATATAAAGTCACTGTGCGAGACATTCGCAATTGTGATATATAAAAACATGTTGCAAGATATAAAGCCATATTTCGAGATATAAAGTCACAACTGTGTGATATAATGTTACAAGACAGAAACAGGATTCCCCATAAAAGACCAGTTTAGACCAGCTTTAATTCCCCGGTCCGGTTTTTGATGGTCTAGCTGGCGGACCAACACAACTACTGATTAACAGCTGAATAACTTAGTTAGGAAGCTTGCTGGGAAAACCAAAATGAAGACCAGCATCCAAAACAGAACACAAGCCGGTAAATATCTCACTTATCAAAACAAAGGATAGGCTTCAGATCAATAGCTTCATATGAACATCAGATGATGAGAATGTAGCTTTTCTTCCTACAATTCATATTTCGCTTGTGTCACCACAGCTGTGATGAAGTCAAATGTTCCATCATCGTGTTGTCAGAATTTTGAATACCGTCCATCAATGGACACTGAGTTCCAGCTTCCCTGTTATATGATGTATGAAACTCCTTCTTAAAGGGTAATCAGTATAGCTGTCATGTTTGATTCATTCTGGCCCAAATGTTAAAAGCTATTTGTAGCATGAGATCTTTTGGTCGAGAGGGCTGCAAATTGACATTTTCCTTTGTTCATCTGCCACACAGAAACATGCAATATGAAGCAACTGGATAAAAGTGACCCAAGTAAGTCATTGTTAACAGTTAAGGGGTCTAGAGCTCAGAGAGAGCATGTCAGCTGTTTAAGAAAGCAGCTCAATGGAGCTAATGAACCCAGACGCCACTTTAATTGTTTTGAGTACTTGTGGAAATGTGATTAAAAGCCAGATAAAACAAACTCTTGGCAATAAAGCAACCAAAGGCATCACAGAGCAACAACCATAGCTTTCCTGCTTATTAGTTATTTCAACACCTGCAGCTAAAGTCAAGTCTGTTTACATGAAGTATATACAGTAGGATCTCCAAGATTTCCTTATTAACAATTGACTATAAGTATTTAAATATAAAATCACATTTTGAGATAAAAGTTAAATTCTGTGATATAAAGTCACTGATACAAGAAACAAATTTGCCACTGCGATGTATGTCACATTGCAACATATAAAATCATATTCTAAGATCACATTTTGAGATAAAATGTCACATTACAAGATATAAAGGTCACAGTTATGAGAAAGTTGTCATTGCGACGTATAATGTCACAATATATAAAGTCATATTTTGAGGTTTAAAGTCACATTTTGAGCTATAAAGTCATATTGTGAGATATAAAGTCACAGTTATAAGAAACAAAGCTGCCATGGCAAGATACGCAAGGCCATAATTGTGAGATATAATCACATTTTCAGATACAAGGTCACATTGCAAGATATAGTCAGCTATGAGAAACAAAGTTGCAATTGTGAGATATAAAGTCCTATTTTGATACATAGTCACAATTGTGAGATATAGTCATATTTTGAGATATAAAGTCAGTTACGAGAAACAAAGCTGCCTTTGCAATGTTACATTGTGGGGTCTAAAGCACGTTTTTTTTGAGATATAGCCGCAATTGTGAGAAATAGTAAGATATTGAGTAGTAGTCACATTCACGAGATTTAATGTTACACTGCGATTTAAAAAGTTACATTGTGAGATAAAGTCCTAACTGCAAGTCATATTTTAACATATAAAGTCACATTAACATATATAAAGTCACACCATAAGATATCAAGTCACAAATAAATACTATAGAAAAAACAAATGCAATTTCTACATGACAAAATGAGTTCAGGCAAGAGTTCAAAAACAAATTGAATTCTATTTTAGCACTCAATTCAAGCTTGTAGAAATTAAAGCGTAAATATCAACGTTATAAAACTAAGTAGAACCTACTCAACTTTTCTGATACTGGTGTTCCCATCATGCACTGGGGTACGAATAATAAATTTATCTTTGTTTTCTAGCTGTATTTGTTAGGTTTCTAGCTTTTGTTGTTAGGTTTAGTAACTTACCATTTAGTGACATCTAGAATGACACATTTATACTCAAAAAGGATCCAGGAATGTAACCGTCATTGTAATGAGGTCTCTGTGTTCAGGTACCACATTACTTCTATTATGTATATATGGTGTCTAAACAATATCTATTGTATTATTTACTTAGATGTTTCTAAGTAAAGCACACACTTAAAAAGCGTGGTTTAATTCAGTGTTATATTGAGAAAGAAACTAAGTAAAATTACTCAACACTTTTACTCAACTTTTACTGGCCAAGATAAAGTTACTTACTTTCTTTGTTAATTTTGCTTAACTTAGTTAAGTAGAGTTTACTTAATTACATTTACTTAAAAATCTGCGTGCAAAAACTTTTTTTTTTTTTTTTTTTTTTTTTCTGTCTGTAAGCTAACCATACAATGGTATAATTTAAGTATTTATGAAAAGAAAATACATTTTCTCAACATAGAACCCCAGACAGTGAACTGTACACAACCTCCTATGAACATACACCATTAAGCCTCATTATTCCTGCAGGCAAGACAGTGTTTACCAATTATTAACTATAAAATGCAACAAGATTATGAAATTATCCTCTTCACTGATAGCTTTTCATAACATATCCCAAGAAAATGAAAGAAGATGCACACACAATAAGTAGACAAAAAGTATATTTATTCTGAGAAAGATAATAATCTACAGGGAGGTCTCTGTTATTGCATGTCGGCTTTGGCTGAACGACCACCAGATCCTGAACAGTTCCGTCTGGTGGGACGCTGCAGCAATGAGCTCACTCACACAGTAAATATACAACACTGCAATGCAACTCGCGTGCAAATCAAAGCAGTGAATAAACACACTGCGTGTCCGAAGTCATATTTGGCGACTTGTCATAAACCTCTCAATAACTGATCCTGCCTTGTTAAAGTACACAGCACTGTAGCGCTCGTATGCTTTGGTCAGTCTGAACTTAAGGCCTGCTGTTTGAAACACATGCAATTCTTAGATTCACAATAAGGAATGCCACCAAAATACTTCTTGATAAATGATTACAATATCGTTTAAATATCTCTTTGTTTTTTAAGCATGCTTAAAGAGATAGTTCATCCAAAAGTGAAAAGTCTGTCGCCATCTTCTCACCCTGATGTCGTTCCAAATGTGCAAGTATATATTTTATGTAACTGTTCAACTGTTTTTGATCACAGAATGAAAGTCATGACTTTACCACTGACTTTCACTGTATGGACAAAAAAAAAAACGAAACAGAAGAAAGTCATATAGGTTTGAACAAAACATACGGGCAAGTAAATGATGACAGAACTTTTTTTGTGCAAACTATCCCTTTGAAATCAATATGATTGTTTGGTTTGGGGTTCAACTCCCACTATTCCACCTATAACACTTGCGGTTTACAGAACTGTAATCACTTGCTGAGAGTCACTCACTTATTTTTCAACGCCTTGCCGCATTCTGGCACAGTCTACCAGTACAAGTGGCAAGCATAAAACTCATCTTGATTTCATTCTTGGTTCATTCTGTGCTCATGAAAGAAAAATGTTTGCCACTAATGACGTTAGTGATTCTTCCTCTCCTAACCCAGTTTATGCAGTGAAACATTAACTTTTCCTTACTCTGTCATTCAGCTTAATACTCATTCACGTCGCATATAGCAGCAGGCGACTTTTCCAGTTCATCCAACGTGGAAGCCTGATAAAAAGTGCAGTTTGCCCTGGAACAACATTCCACGTATTTTATATAGAATTTACTTATTTATAGGGCTGCAATGCTTATCAAAGCATGACGTGGCTGACATCATGGTTTAGGTGCGACAAATACACAACTAGTAGCTTAAACCTTAAAGGCAATGTAAGTTGCTTTGGATAAAAGTGCCTGCCAAATGCATTCATGCAATTATGGAAGAATTGTTTTTTAAAGATTTTCTGTGAAAATGTTTATGTTAAAGGTGAAGCGTGTCACATCTGTGCCACGTATGTCCCCATTTTGTGAAATAATTTAATTAAATGAACTGAATTAATAATTGAATAATTTTGAAAGAACTTTTGAAATAAAATAACACTAAAATCTCTACCCATTTGCTATTAGTTAAGCATACAGATACCATTGTTTGTGTTGTCATTATGTCCAACTCAAACAAAAAGACCAAAAGTGGGGCAGAAATGACACATTTCACCTTTAAAAAGTGCCATCAATTGCAAAAGCATGAAAATCCTAATTCGAAATTTCAGGCACAAATATTTTTCGCAGCTTAAACGGAAACTGAAAATCAATGTCAACCATTATTTCTGGTTGAAAACTCTAGCCCCAGAGTTTTTCCTTCATCCAAATGACCAGCATACACCACCATTCAAAAGTTTGGTTTAGTAAGACCTTTTTTAAATGAATACATTTATTCAGCAAAGATGCATTAAACTGATCAAAAGCGACAGTAAAGAGATTTATAATGTTACAAAGGATTTCTATTTCAAATAAATGTTTTTTTTTTTTTTTTACTTTCTATTCATCAAAGAATCTTGGGAAAAAATGATCATGGTTTCCATTTTAAGCAGCACAACATTTTTAAATGTTGATAATAATAAGAAGAAATGTTTCTTGAGCATCAAATCAGGATATTAGAATGATTTCTGAAGGATCATGAAGACTGGAGTGACGGACAGGACAGGAGTAAATTACATTTTAAAATATATTCAAATAGAAAACAGTTATTTAAATTGTAATATTTTACAATATTTTTTGTTTTTTTACTGTATTTTTGATCAAATAAATGCAGCCTCGGTGAGTATACAAAAAAAAAAAAACATCCTTCACAAAAAAACTGTACCGACCCCAAACTTTTGAATGTTAGTGTATATTCCAATAAATACCCAAGAATGTCTGAGCCAATCAAAATCCTCCTGACAGCACTGAAACGCTTCACTCAAAACACTGTTTTTGATGAAGCTCCAGGTTCAATGACCAGATATATAATCTAACTGGCCTACTAAGTCTACTTACTTACACTCAAAGACCCTGACCTCACAGTGTGTTTGAGTCTGGACTTAACTCCAAATGTAAACAAGACAGCCAGGAGAGATGTGCCAGCGTCCTGCTGTCTCTGAAATGGACAATCATTCACCCTCACTGGACAACAAGGTAAATGTCAGTGATGTCAAGTTGATAGTGTGTCCAAACATCTGCTTGTACTCTACACCACACTCAATGCTTTGACAGGTACATGACGAAGCACTGGATCCCTCTGGATAACAAAGGCAAGTAATCCTGTTCATGCAAGTAGGAGAAGTGTTAAAACACCAATAAAACGCTATGTTTTTTCTAAGGCCGACGAATAGGGTGCTTTTCACAGTGTCTGAATGAAGAAGGAAAATCTGGTAGTCTAAACTAAATCTTTGATAGAAAAACAGCCCTTAAGTCCACTTGAAACCCTCTTCAACAAGAGATAAGGTGAAAGAATGGCAGATGCCGTGAACTGTTCACATGAGCATTTAAGGTTAACCTGGGACTTTCCAAATGTAACTAGTCTCAATGAATCTTTCCATTTTATGACAAAAGCTTACCGATCTTTGCTAAACTGTCCCATTATTTCAGGGCCACCTGTGGTCCAGTTAACCCACTAACACAGTCTGATAAAGCAGATGGATATGTGTCCATTTCTATCCATAAAAGTCTAAACGAATCCACATCAACAGTACAATCATATTCTCACGTCTACGCCAAACAGCAGTATTTTTTCCACCATGACTCGGAGAGCTTCCTCATTTTATCGGGCGTCCGCTTCTTCAGCCTTTTCTGCTGCTGGCTGTCCGAGTACTGGATGCTGGCCACTATAGCCGCGTCAAACACCTCCTTTAGGTTCTTCTGGGTGAGCGCTGAACACTCCATGTATGAGACAGCCTGCACTTCCTCAGCACACACACAGGCCTCCTGGGGGTCGACCGGCTTCTCCTTGTATTGGGCCAGCTGGATGAGCACTTTGACGTCTTGCCGGAGGTCAGCCTGAGTGCCGACCAGCAGTATCGGTGCCCTCGGGCAGTGCCGGCGGATCTCAGGCACCCACTTCTCCCTCACATTCTGGAAAGAGGAGGGACTTACCACACTGAAGCAGAGCAGGAAGATGTCAGCATTTGTGTAGCACAGCGGCCGGAGCTTGTCAAACTCATCCTGCCCAGAGCAAAGAAAGATTCAGTAGTGATAAACATCAAGGAGAAACTAACACTTGTTATTGTTTTGGACTGTTAAAAGTAGTTTAATGCAAAATGTGACTGGCCCCAAGGGTTTTGTTCTGCTGGTTCTGTGTTTACATCATATATTTTCTTACATGAAAGGACTAACATATAAGTAGTTGCATAGCCTAGCATGGATAAGAGCAGTGAGAGCAGTGACAAACCCCCCTAGGGTAAACAGAACAGAAGCAACATAATGTATTGCAGATAGCATTAATGTCAATATTAAAATGTACTACCTAATTTGGAAATTTAGTCTGATTCAGGGGGAATCAGAATGCCAAATCCTGACTGATGAGAGGAGGAGCTGGGGATGGAGGAGGGTAATTAGCTCCGGAGAAACATGATAGCAGCTGATAATACTGAAGGAGCTTATATATGCATGCTGTGATAGGCATCGTATTCCTATAGGAAGACGTGATCAGCTGACAGTCAGCTGATGCAAGAGTGACTAACGTGACCTGTCAGAACTAACGCTATACGCTTGATTATTGTGAAATATTATTGCAATTTAAAATAGCAGTTGTAAATAACTGTCATTGCCCAGTCTTCTGTCACATAATCCTTCAGAAATCATTTTAATATTTGACTTGGTGCTTAAGAAACATATATATATATATATATATATATATATATATATATATATATATATATATATATATATATATATATATTTTTTTTTTTTTTTTTAATTATATAAAAATTATGGTGGAAATAAAATTAGTAGTGTAAAACTGCTCCTTATCTTACAGTAATGGTACTTTAATATTTTAAACTGGCAACTTCGAGGTCATGCTTATGATTCCATATCTCTGAAATATCAGAACCCGCTGTGATGTCAGCAGCATGAGAGATCAAATCTAGAACACAAATGTGAGATCTGTTGTTTATTACAGCTGCATTCCATCTCTGTTACTCTTCCTTATGAGTTTTCTTCTCATATTAGTCAACTGGACACATTCTAACCTATGAGAAACAATCCTACGCTACAGTATATTTTAGATCATTTCTATGCAAGTATGTTGGTATCTGGTTTATGAAATTAAAAATTCTGGCTGACAATTATTTTCATCTTATGACCGATACCAAATTAATAGCTCATATTAAAATTCTATACCATTTTCTATAAATATATTACAAATAAAATAGCCAACCATTTTACATAATTTAGGCACCACAACATTATATTATACAGTATGGAGAACAAAATATTCAATTTGAGATTTGCTAAAGATTTAATTAAATTTTTAATTTTAAATAGTGTTTGATAAAGCAAGGAAAAACACAATTATATATATATATATATATATATATATATATATATATATATATATATATATATATATATATATATATATATATATATATATAAACACAATCTCTCACAATATATATATATATAACACACACAATCTCTCACAATCTCTCAAGTCTTTCTGTGTCTCTCTCTCCTTCTCTTTCTTCCTCAATTTCCACTGGCTTAAACAGGACTGATCCAAATCTCTCTTGGCTTGCCTCCCTTCACCGTCTCCCCTTAGCTTGCTAAACTCATCAAAAACACACTGATCTCACGTTTCCAGTGACTAGCCCCAGCTGTACCCCGGCTGAAAGTAGGTCTCCCTTTCCCTCGGATCAAGCCCAATTCATCACAATTAGACTGCTTCCCATTCGTGATTCCCTAGAGCTGGTTTCCCCCTCCCACAAAGGAAGAGACACTGAATGACCTATAATAGTGTGTTCCCATAGGATGAAGCATATACTTCCTTATGATGCCTCCTGGACAGCAAACTTCAGCTGAACTTTACCAGAAACTCTTATCATGAGTAAGCAAAACAACACTAAATCACTTTCTTTCTTATCTAACAGATAGGCAACCATATGACTAATTAGGACATGACTCACAAGTCTGTTTACAGTTAAGAGAGGAGGGCTTCGACCAGCATGTGTTTGTGCGAACAATATGTCATCCTTATACAGCGACATGATGAAGTTGCACTGCCTTGAATGTGTTTGTGTGAGGTGGTTTGTTTGGGTCTGGTGGTGCTGAGTGGGCTCACTGGACTGACCTGACCGGCTGTGTCACAAAGCTGAAGTTTCACAGGCTTGCCGTCCACAGCTACAACCGCTGCAGAGGAGAACAGATTCAGTTTGACTTTTTAATATCTCTTTAGTTTAAATGCACATTATTAAGACACATGGACTGTGATACATGTTATAGCTGTTTTAACTGAAAGCTACTTGCACTGACACATCTTAAAATATGTCAGTGCCAATGTTTTGTCTCAAGATGCACACCATTAATGGGTTTTTTTGTTGTTGTTGTTTTTTTCTACCGCACGCTTATAAAAGCTACTTAAATGTCCTAATTGGACTAATCCTGGCTGAGTCTAAACCCTGTCTGTGAAACTGGGCCATGGACTGTGAAAAATGAGATTGAAATGGGTTAATGAACTCGCAGGCCTTACAAAAACTCACCATGCTAATAACTATATAAACACACTGTATTTGTGATTAGCTAGTTTTAGCTGGTTATTAGTTGGTTGTCTAGACATCATGTTGCAAAAACCAGTTTGACCATGTTAAATTAGAATGACCAGATGGTAGCTGGTTTGTTGCTGGTCTAAGATGGTCTATCAAGTAGGCTAAATCAGTCTGGACAAGCTAATGGCCATCTTAGACCTGCAATAATCCAGCTACCCAATACATAGCAGTACTATCTTAAACTGGATTTACTAGCAGGTGGTTAGAGTAAATGTTAGTTCATTTTTTTATTAACCTACATTTAATCTTTACATGTATTTTTTACGTTTTTGAGTGATATTTACCTGCAAAGTTGTCAAACGCTGTTGGGACATACTCGGTGGGATATCCATTGGTGGTATAGCTCACAATGAGACTTGTTTTACCCACTGCTCCATCACCAACCAACACGCACTTCACCCTGCGCTCCGCCGCAGACCCGAAGCGGCTCTTTACCGCGGATGACAAATCTTTGCCCCTGAATCTCCTCGGGGGTACCGGCGGCACAACAGTACCAGGGACAGGCTTATATTCTCCACCTCCCTGCGGAGGCATCGCTGAAAACACTGACCGTCCAGGAGTTTTATCGCCAGGTTCAGCGACTCATCTCGCTTGTGAATGAGAGATCGGAGCGCCAGTCTCCGATTTCACCGCGGTGTCCATTTATTTTAGAGGGGTCAAAAAGTCCGCTAAAAGCCGCATTTCAAATCAAGAAGTGTTTTCTTTATCTGGGCACAAAACAAAGAAACTCTGAAGCAAAAATAAATAAGAAGCCCACACATACACTGACGTTATGCCCTCATGAGGCAAGCCATCCTCCGCCCTCTCTAAAACTGATCTGAGCACTTTACTCCTTTACTCCCAAACACTGTGGCTGACTGCGTCTCAATACTAGTCAGACGCTTACTACACAGCGTTTTGAGGCGCGCTCAGCATTTTTGGCCGTACCCTAGGGTAGGCAGCTGAGTAGGATTTGGAACAGAGCCCATGACATCATCCACTGAGCTGCATTCATCCGTGAACTAAAGTTCAGCAGACCTGTTGTCATTACTGATAAACTCAACTGAACTGGCGCGAATAGGCGCGTCAGCATTTTTATTTGTTATCAGGGATAATGTCATTGAAAATAAAAATGGGCGAAATGCATATCAATTTGTGCTTGACAAATTGTATTAACAAACACATTATTACATTGTTTATTACTCTAGAAGAAGCAATATGGATATCGACACCATCATAAATCTTATTAAATTCTTCAAATAATAAAAATTAAAGTAAATATAATTAAAGTATATATAATGTATATATACATATAAATGCAGTAAATGGTTAAATATTGATTTTTTTTACCTATTCATATAAAAACTGCTTTGTCTTTAGATTTTTTGTGGTGTGGTGTGACTGTCTCAAATATGGTTCAATAATTTACAACTTTAAAGAAAAGCATACAAATGTTAATAAATATCTCAGGCATAATTTTACAAGTGTCTATTTGAGTAAATTACAAACTTTTTTCCCATCCATATATTTCTAAAAGCGTAGGAACATTTTGTCACTGAAAAACATGTCCTCCGGTGTGACACCATATCCTAATTTTAAATCGGGCAATTCCACTGATACTGAATGTCAGAATGGGAAAGAAAGGTGATTTAAGCAATTTTGAGCGTGGCATGGTTGTTGGTGCCAGACGGGCCGGTCTGAGTATTTCACAATCTGCTCAATTACTGGGATTTTCATGCACAACCATTTCTAAGGTTTACAAAGAATGGTGTGAAAAGGGAAAAACATCCAGTATGCGGCAGTCCTGTGGGCGAAAATGCCTTGTTGATGCTAGAGGTCAGAGGAGAATGGGCCGACTGATTCAAGCTGATAGAAGAGCAACTTTGACTGAAATAACCACTTGTTACAACCGAGGTATGCAGCAAAGTATTTGTGAAGCTACAACACGTACAACCTTGAGGCGGATGGGCTACAACAGCAGAAGACCTCACCGGGTACCACTCATCTCCACTACAAATAGGAAAAAGAGGCTACAATTTGCACAAGCTCACCAAAATTGGACAGTTGAAGACTGGAAAAATGTTACCTGGTCTGATGAGTCTCGATTTCTGTTGAGACATTCAGATGGTAGAGTCAGAATTTGGCGTAAACAGAATGAGAACATGGATCCATCATGCCTTGTTACCACTGTGCATGCTGGTGGTGGTGGTGTAATGGTGTGGGGGATGTTTTCTTGGCACACTTTAGGCCCCTTAGTACCAATTGGGCATTGTTTAAATGCCACGGCCTACGTGAGCATTGTTTCTGACCATGTCCATCCCTTTATGACCACCATGTACCCATTCTGTGATGGCTACTTCCAGTAGGATAATGCACCATGTCACAAAGCTCGAATCATTTCAAATTGGTTTCTTGAACATGACAATGAGTTCACTGTACTAAAATGGCCCCCACAGTCACCAGATCTCAACCCAATAGTGCATCTTTGGGATGTGGTGGAATGGGAGCTTCGTGCCCTGGATGTGCATCCCACAAATCTCCATCAACTGCAAGATGCTATCCTATCAATATGGGCCAACATTTCTAAAGAATGCTTTCAGCACCTTGTTGAATCAATGCCACGTAGAATTAAGGCAGTTCTGAAGGCGAAGGGTCAAACACAGTATTAGTATGGTGTTCCTAATAATCCTTTAGGTGTGTGTATGTATATATATATATATATATATATATATATATATATATATATATATATATATATATATATATATATATATATATATATATAATATAATATAATATAATATAAATTCCCCAATACATTATCCCCTGTATATTTATATATAATGTGTAAACATCAATAGCCCAACAGTGAACCTGTATAGACTTACAACTGGATGCATTGCCATTGTAGATATACTGAGTGTTTATGGATCAGTGTTGTTGTAACTTAAACTACTATGGAATAACTATGGAATATATATATAGCTTTATATATGTGGATATAGACACAAATTAGAATTTTTGTCTCTAATGTTTTCTACGTAATGTCTCAGTGGAACGTGTAATTTACGTGCAATTTATGCAAAGCGTACAATTTAATTGAATTGTGACGCCATCTATTGGACAAACTCTAAAACAGTTTAAACAGTTGTCCTGGGCCTCATTTCCAACAACAATGAGACGGCATACTTGGACGAGGTGGAGCATCTAACATCATGGTGCCAGGACAACTGTCTCTCTCTGAATGTTGGCAAGACCAAAGAAATGATTGTGGACTTCAGGAAGAGACAGCAACGGACATACTCCCCCCTCATGATCAGCGGGTCACCAGTAGAGAGAGTGAGCAGCTTCAAGTACCTGGGAGTAAACATCTCCGAGGACCTGACCTGGACTGCTCACATTCAGACACAGGTGAAAAAAGCCAGGCAAAGACTGTACCACCTGCGCCAGCTGAGGAAATTCAGGGTTTCACCAGCTATCCTGAAAACTTTCTATTTAGGGGCGATAGAAAGTGTTTTAACTCAGTGCATCACAGCGTGGTATGGGAACAGCACCAGTCATGACCGCAAAGCCCTGCAAAGAGTAGTGCGCTTATCCGAGCGTATCTCAGGGTCAGCTCTCCGTCTCTGCAGGACGTCTACACCAAACGCTGCAAAGATAGAGCTACCAAGATCATCAAGGACTCTAATCACCCTGCAAACCCTCATTTCACGCTGCTACCATCTGGTAAGCGCTTCCAAGCCTGATGGCCAAAACTGAGAGACTCAGGAGGAGCTTCTTCCCCAGGCCATCAGACTCCTGAACTCAGTCACTTAACATCACGTGACTTCACGTCCAGGATAAACATCGATACACTGACATTGCACTGCACTTTCTGTTCTCGTTGTTACTGTGTAACAACCTGTTATAAACCTGTTTGCACATTATACTCTTTATACATTTGTTAACCACATATTTATAAGTCTACAGTTTACTCACTGCAAAGTCAACTTCAATTATTTTATTCCACTTTATCCTTATTTGTTACCTTTTTTTTCTCTTGACTTGATTATTTATAATTCTACAGATATAGATATAGACATATATATATATATATATATATATATATATATATATATATATATATATATATATATATATATATATATATATAGATAGTACTTTTTTTATATCCTATTTCTATTATAATTTCTTCCTTGTGTTTTTAACTGTGAATTTGCACTGTCCATGGAGCGGACCTGTTTACATTTCACTGCCGGTTGTATATTCTGTATATAACTGTGTATGTGACAAATAAAAAAAGGAAAAAAAAAAAAAAAAAAAAAAAAATTCACTCAAGAACAAGATAAAGACGTTTAACTCTTGTTAATAGAGAATATTAGTTAATTATGTTAATTATTATTAATGTTAACTGATATAATAAGTCATATATGGTAGGTTTCATCCACATTATGTGCGTTTTTATTGCTCTGACTGCTTATTTTTGTGTGGAACGTTAGTCGCAGCTCTTGTTTGACCCGAGCCTCGGTCTCAGATGAACAGACACCCGCACATGATTCTGAAACGCTTAGCTTTATTAGAGTTTGACAGATGGCTGCAAAAGTAAAAGGACCTAAAACAAACCGTGAGGTCGTGTTGGGCTTTTTAGAGGAGGCAGAATCATGGCAGCTTCTTAGCAACCAGTTTCCAAGTAAAGTCGGAGGCAGGCCTGCGTGGTTAAGCCAGGTGGATTTGCCAACGGTGTCTGAGTTACAGTGTGAGAAGTGCAAACTCCCAACAGTGTTTCTTCTGCAGGTGTATGCGCCTGTTACGGAATATGATCGATGCTTTCACAGAACACTCTTTGTGTTCTGCTGCAAGACACCAGCCTGCTATACAAGAAATGACAACAAGTGTTTTAAAGGTAATTCATGAGCTGCCAAAATTTGTCGAGTAGAATTTGATTACGCATTTGCTCTTTGTATTTATATTATATGTGTGTATGTTATATTTTAATTAAAGAAGTATTAATTTGGGCATTATCACAAGATTTTTAGGAGATCAAGCAGTGTAGAATTAGTCCATGCAGATGAGCTATTATTTGAACTATTATTTATACTAAAGTTTTGGGTCAGTAATATAATTAAATCAAAAGTGAGAGTAAAGATGTTTACAAAATATTTCCATTTAAAATAATTCCTGCTCCTTTCAACTTTCTATTCATTTAAGAATAATGCATTATAGTTTCTACAAAGTAAAGCAGCTGAACTATTTTCAAGATTGATTAAAACATTTTTAGTATTAAATAAAAGTGCTTTAGTTTTAATCATACAAGCCTCTGTATAACAGAATCATAAAGTTGCAGTTTTCTGCTTTATCCCCATTTCCAGTGTTCAGATGTCAACTGCCAAGGAAAAATGACTTTTACCCTTTTGATCCACCTTCTGATGAGAAGCCAGACCACCTAGTGGAAGATCATCAGGTTCTGGGATCTGGGCTCAAATTGTGCAAACTGTGTGGCTGTCTTGGACAGAAAGCCTGCTCTCGATGTCACTCTGTCACATACTGCAGTAAAGAGCATCAGACCATAGATTGGAAACACCGGCACAAGAACGAATGTTCAAATGAGGGTGAGCAAATGCTTTGATTATGCATTATTTCTAACGATTGCAACTTTAATGTATGTGTGTTGTCTTCATATTTGGATCTACAGGTTCTCGGAGTTCAGAGAAGCTTAATTCATTTCTCTTTTCTGAGTGGGAACTGGTTACTGAACCAGAAGAGCTTCCAGCAAAAGATGAGGACCTCCATGAATCCCACAGTTTGGATCAAGAGAGCATGGCGTGCGTAAATAACGGTATGCCTTTCAGAACAGATTTGGCAGCTTGATATTTCTTGTCAAGGATTTGTCATTCACAGCTTTTATTTACTCTCTCAGGTTTGGCGGACAGTGAGCTAGAGAGTATGGCGCTTCATGAAACACAAGACACTAAAGTGTTTCAAAAGTTCAAGAAGCGAATTGCTAATGAACCACAACAGGTCAGTCACAAGAGCCCGAATAGCAAATGCTACCCATGGCTTATGTCTGTTAAATGGTTCACCGGCTATGTCATTTATATATGCATTTTTTTTTAAGGTTTTGCGGTATTGTAAAGAAGGATCTCCTCTTTGGGTGTCAGCTGAACATGTGCCACGTGATGAGGAAGTTCCAGAATGTCCATGTGGTGCTAAACGTCTCTTTGAATTTCAGGTAATGTTAAATATAAAAAGAACATTGTCATTTTTACGCTACCATCAGAGAATCAAAGTTTTTTTTTTTTTTTCAGGATTCTATCAAAAATATTAAAGCATCACAAGTTTTTGTAAGCACCATAATCATTTCTGAAGGATTATGTGACACTGGAGTAATGACCGTTGGAAATTAAAATAATCCTCAATTTAATATCAAATAAATTGGTGAACAAGAGACTTCTTGAAATATTACTGAACCCAAACTTTTGTTTAAATGTCTAGTGAATGCATTGCATGGTTTAAATTGTTGCCGTGTTTATTTCAGATCATGCCTCAGTTACTTAATCACCTCAAAGTGGATAGGACAGATGCCAGCATAGACTGGGGGACAGTGGCCGTCTACACATGTGCTGACAGCTGTGACCAAGGCACCAAATATTCTGCTGAGTTCATCTGGAAACAAGACTTTTCAGGAGATCAAGGAGTGTAGAATTAGTCCATTCAGATGAACTATTATTTAGACTTGTGCATCAAATAACATTTGTAATAAAGAAATGTGAACAAAGGATTGGTTCTTTTGAGGCTCTACATACACCATTTCTGTCCCTAACTGAAATTAAAAGATTAGTCTTCATAAGGATTACCAAACATGGTATGGTTTAGAACAGTTTTGGGTCTTTTACAGAAATTTATTATTTTATTCATCAAGGATGCATTAAATTGATCAAAAGTGACAGTAAAAAAAAAAACATTGTTAGAAAATTTTCCATTTCAAATAAATGCTGCCTTTTTCAACTTTCGATTCATTAAAGAATGCATTATGGTTTCGCCAAAAATAAAGCAGCTCAACTATTTTCAAGATTGATAAAAAAAAAAAAAAAAAGTTAGCATCAATTAGCATATTAGAATGAATGACAACACTTGTTAAATTCAGCTTTACAAGCACAAGAATAAGTTACTTTATAATACAAGTTATTTTAAATTGTAATATTTCACAGTGTTTACTGTATTTGAGTTCTGTATTCTTGTTTTAAAATTATATATAAACAAAAAGAACCTTACCAACCCTAACCTTTTGAATAGTAGTGACTCAGAGTCTGTTCTTGCATTAAATAAAACCTGCAATTTCTAAATCAACATCTTAAGACCATTTTCCTGCCCTGTTATTGTAATACGATGGTCATTATTTGATACATTTGGCATAGACCTGGAATGAAATCCAAATTTATCTCACATTACCCAATTCTTCCTGTTTGTAAAAAGAGTCATCATAACACAACCAAAATAAGATGTCTTACTGCCATACCAGAAAAAAATAACATGTAGAATAATGTAATAAGTTGAAGTTGTCAAACATTTATTTGCATTCAAATGTAGCAAAGTTAGTTACAGACAAACAAATTAAATTAAGATGTCAGTGCTTTACAGGGGGCTATTGGGAGACTTACAGCACATCATACAATGAAATGTGAATTCAGTTGTTAGATATGCCAGCTGTTACATCTTATTCAAAACTGTAACCTAAAGGTCAAATCCACATGATGATTTCATCAACTGAGGGATCCGCAAACTTGTTTGCAAAGCTTTGTTAGAAAACTTAAATGCTCTTTCAAACATAATTTTTCCTTGCACTGGTCAACATGGGCATTACTTGCCACAGACTGATAGTCAACAGACAATCAGAAATGCAATACACATAAAACCTGCTAATAAAAGGGAATGTGAAACAATGAACATTTTAACATCATAAAACCATAAAAGAATGTTAAAATGATCAGACATGGATAAAACCGTATTTTGAAAACCAAATGGCAGGTGAGAAACATTTTTAAAAAGGTAAAATAAAAGCATTTTATCCTCCATTCATTGTCTGAGTGATGAAAAAAAGTGTCCTTCATATTTACAAGCTTATAAAAGTTAAATGAAACAGCGTAGGTCACCCCAGACATACCGGTGGGCTCAGCAAGTAATTCACCAGCGATAACAGAATGGTGCTCTGCACAGAAATTACGTTGTCTTCCTGAATCCTTTTAAGATCGGGTATATATTCTCAAATGCTTCATAGATTTCTCCTCTAACCTTTGCACCTGAAAAAATAATGACATTTTCATTATGCAACCTCAATATCGCTCAGAATCTCATACTAGTATTGAAAGGTACTTTTTGTGCCATTTTAAATATAACAATGACCTCACCTGTGAGTACAACTTTGCCTGAAACGAATATTAAAAGGACGATTCTTGGTTTGATCATTCTGTAGATTAGTCCTGGAAATAACTCTGGTTCATAGCTGGGGAAAAGGATCAGCAGGATATGAGGTTTTATATCAAATGGGATTAATGTTTTTCCATCTCACAGCCAGAATGATTCTTACAACAAATTCAAAAGCACAGGGAATTAAATAATACATTAGTATAATAAACCAATAAGCATAACTTGAGTGGTACAAACAGTAATGTAGAAAATTCAAAATGTATTCATAAGGCATAGGCATTCAATTTATTTAGAGATGTACTATATAAAACTATTAGATTGGGTAAACCCAGCCTGATCTGCCAGCGATTTGATTTCGCCCTGCAACTCAGTCTGGAAACTTGTACATTAATTTCTACTTGTTCTGTTACACTTTTGCGGGAACCAATCACAGGCTGGCTTATCCACCTGGCACACTATTGGCGGGGTTTAACACGATGACAGATAGAGAAGCGATGGATCAATGCCCGTTGATCACACCTCTTGTGGTCTGATTGGTTGAAGGATATTCCAATTGCGTACAGTCATTTAATTTATGCTCGTTTATCACGCCTCTTGTGCAGTAGAAAACACATAGCAGACTCCCCAGACCAATGTTCAATCTTAAATTGAGCTTGTTCTGGTAATAGCCAGACAATAAAACTATATGAATTAATGATAAAATAATAAATAAAACAAATAAATAGACAAACCTGCTAAACTGCTGGTGTGTAAGCACCAGGCCCTCTAATCGGATGGGAAACTTGACGTCGCAGCTGCCCACCATGTTCTGAATTTTGAAGTCTAAGAATTTGGCAGGAAAACCCAACTTCTGCACCACTCTGGCATATTTTCTGGCTGCCAATCGGGACTGTTCCTCACTGCAGAAGCGAGTGCACACAAGAAAGGCAAACACACACTGCTGTTTGTTCTACAAATGTGTGTGTATGTGTGACAACAACACAGCAAGATAGTATCCGTACCTTTTGGCTCCTGTGCACACCATCTTCCCTGAGCTGAAGATGAGGGCTGTTGTTCTGGGTTCTCGTATTCTCATGATGACAGCAGCGAAACGCTGAAATAGTTAACGAATATTTAATTTCAAATAAGGCGTTGCATGAAATGCTATTCCTTAGAAAATATCATACACTTGCACACATGATTTAGATTTTTATGAACTGTTAGACTAACAACAGACAAAGTCCTTTCTAGGCAAGTCAGCTCATTCTGTGTTTATATTTGCAACAACTCCAGGCAGGTATTTCAGGCATGCAAAACCAACTGTTCTCTACTTTAAACATTTCAAATCAGAAAAATCCAAATCTGAAAACATTTTTTTTTAAATGGTCAAATGGCATTGAAAAGGTTGTGGAAAAACCAAGTCATTTTTAAAAAAAAAATGAAAATCTAAGTCTTACCTTTGGATTATATTCAGCATTTCTGGCTCGAAGTGCTATCGTCTTCAAGTCAAGTTTGCACCCCAAGTTTACAGTGGACACAATGTTCCTTAAATAAAATTTCATACAATTAAAATTTTCAACATAACAGTTGTTCAATTCTAAAGGAGAGTCATGTTATGAGCTTCTAGATGATTTCAGATATTTTTAACAGCTCTCAAAATAATAAAAATAAATCAACCGTTTCTAAAAGGATTGTGCAGTGACGACAGCCAGAAAACTCACTGTAACTGGGGAACGATGCCAGAGCTCTCTGAGGCCGGTGTGGCAGGAGTGATGGGGGTCATAGGGGTGAGAGGTGTGGTATAAAGTGGCGTGTTGCCAGGCAGTGCCGTGGTCGTGGAGACCTGTGAGTGGTACAGCTGGGGTGTCTGGCCTGAACCTCCCACCATCCCACCCTGCTGTTGCGAGGCAGCCTGTTGCTGCTGCTGCTGCTGCTGCTGCTGCTGTCGCTGCTGTTCCTCCAGGAGGGACAAGCTGTTGGTGTTCTGCACTGGCTGTGGTGTAAGACCCGTGCCATATGGCATCATAGGACTGAAAATGGGCATGCCAGGCGTCATGGCTCCCTTTAAATAGAGACGTGGTGAATTAACTTGAATGTATTGAATAATTTGATTAAAATACATCTTATTATGTAAGGCCTGGAATACACTACATGACTTTTGCACCGATTTACAGTCTGGAGGAGTCAACACTATTTGCCAAAAGTCAAAGCCGTATACACACACAAACACAGTGTATGAAGGGCACAGAATCAAATGTTTTAGTTTCAGTCTATGACTCCATCCAGTGAAAGGATATTGAACATGTTTGATTTTTTGGGCCTATTTTAAAACACACATTATTTTCATTTGTCGTGCATCTCCTAGCTACAAGGCGCTCGTTTCTGTGTGAGTTTGTGTTCAGAACAACTTTAAAGTCTAGTAGCGTGTGAACCTCAATCGTTTGCCCATTTTTACTTTGTAACCATTTACAAAGTTGATAAATGTAAGACACCTAGGTTTTAAAATCGGTGGAGATTTTTAAAGCTGCGTATTCCAGCCTGAACTACATTTACTCAACACTCCTTTACTCACCTGCGGAGATGCCAGCCCTTGAGGGAAAGGAGTTAAACTGTTATTCTGCTCCATATTGACAGGTTATGAAGCAAAACAACCTAGTAGTGATTTCAAGACTAACTTGAAGACCTCAATGGCTTCAAAAACACCTGTGCTGAAATAGAAGAAGAAACAAAAACACTTACACAACAATACTTCTGAAAAACTTGCGTGTATTGTAGACAGATAAATAAATAAATACATCTGCAACATAATTGCAGGGTTTGGTTGTAGAATGAAAGTAATGCGTGTAATTACTCCAAGTTTATTAGGGAAGTTAATTTAAAAGGTAAACAACAAAACGTATCAAACGTGCCACTGTCAATACTGTACACACCAAGCGTAGGGTATAGGCAAAGGCTGATGCTTTTTTTGCAGTGGCTCAATGTTTTATAACATTAGCAAAACCCCTTAACATAACATGTCACAGTCAGTGGAAAGCGACAACAAGTAGTAGAGTTGACAATTAATCAGGTAGTAGTGATCAGAACAGGACTAATATCTACGGAGCAGACTGAAGCCCAACGTGGCTAGCTTGTGGCGCTAATCTGTTCGTTACAAACTCAAACAGTTCATACTAAATATATAACAGACATCTTTCCATATATAGTGTCATGAACTGTGCATGGAAAAAGTGCAAAACAAACCGATAATTAGCAGGATCCCCTACGGCTGGCTGTGAGTTTGAGTGGAATAGTTCCAGAAGCGCAGGGAGCGCGCACAACATGAAATTTTACAACAACTTCCGCCAACTTTTTTTATGCGCTTCCGGTGCATTATGGGCTATTTTAATTTATATGAACATTCATATAAACAACACTAAAATTTAGTATTTGTTTATCACTTTATAAAATATAGGGGAACTTACTCAATTATGCAAAAATAAAATAAGTAAACGTAAAATAAGTGTAGTAAAAAGTAAAAAGGTGTTTCATCTCTGAATAAAATATTTAAGAATGATATTTCTAATATTGATAATAATAATAATAATAATAATAATAATAATAATAATAATAATAACAACAACTAGACGTTTTGATCATACATTTTTTCAAAACACTAATATTTGTAATAATATATGAAATTAAAACAAAACTACAAAGCCAGACCATTTAATTTTATGTAAATACAACTTCCACAGTAATATTAATAATTCTATAATACGTGTTTACTTTTCTCTCTTTCTCCTATGGCCATTAAAAAAATACAAAATAAAACCCTCATTTTCAATTAACACCTTGACTTTTATTTTGAAATGTTGTTTTAACAACCCTCGGGCTGAAGGGAGGTTAAAAGCATAATGTGGGAGTTGGGACGTTGTACACTAATTAAAACTCTTAAGATGATAGGAAAACACCAGACAGGATCGTGTGAGAGATGTGAAGAAGAAGAATCAGTAGAGCATGTAATCATGAGGTGATGAGGGAAAACCTGAGGGAGATATAGGGCTGCAGGTGTTCACGTTAAAATGGTCACTGAGCACAAAAGATCACAGTACTTATGACGTTTTTAAGAGAATCGGGGGTTTTCAGTAGGATTTGAAGTATAATTTGTAGAATGTGAGGGAGGTGTTCTAATGGTCTATAAGGAGAGTATAGAAGAACAGAGATTTGTATTTTGGAAAATTAAGTAGGTTACTTTTTTCTCTCTTTTTTTTGTTTTTTTTTTTGTTTTTGTTTTTTTGGGTATGTGTGTGTGGGTATGAGTGACTGGGTACATTTGAGTGTATTAGTGGGGAAAGAGGGTAAGGAAAGTAGATCGTAAACCTATTATCTGATCCACGCTCCGGAGCAGAAGGTGGCGGTAATGCACCAGTTAAGTTGGTCTGCCAACCGCCATTAACACCAGCAGAAGAAGAACCCTCGGGCTTACATTTGAACTCTCACTAAAGAGGGAACTGAATGTACATGGTTACATATTTTAATGCACTTAAGTGAAATGGCAGCTGTGGGGACATGGTCGTTCTCTCGTTCTGCAGTGGAGAGAATGAGATGTATGCTGCTAGCTAGACAAAATGCTACAGATGTTGTAGAAACCGCAATGGCAGGTAAATGGACACTTGTGGTCTTCATCAATCCAATACTTTAACTTTTATTATTTTAAGATGGCTAATAAACAGGTCTGGCTGGACCTTCAACGATTGTTTATCTAACTATTTACTAGAGATTCAGTAATTATAATTAAGATCATTTCCTTTTTTCATATTCATTCCAAGAGTATGTTGTAAATGTTAGCAGACTTTGCTTATTTAAGGTATGTATAATTTTAAGAAGAAAATAATGACTAAATATGCTATACATATTAAAGAGTTTTCTATATCATGGCATCTTTCTTTAATAAATAAAAATGCTTTTCTGATTAAGAATAAAAGGTCTGTTCTCTCAGAGGTTGAAGATGATGTAGACACAGGACGGCACATTGTTGGCAGAGGAGGATATCCAAATTTCAAGGGAGTGGTTGAATGTGATGCTGCAATAATGGAAGGTGTGCCAGGGAGATTTGGGGCAGTGGCTGCACTGCGAGGGTAAAATAAAAGTATTTTGAGTTTTTTTCCCTTTGGTACAATGCTTTAATTTGCAATCCACCCCTTGGAGAGAGGAAAAAACAAATCAGTTGTTCTTTCTATAACGCCTGGCCCAGAACCATCTTGTATACTTTTGTTTTCATTGCTAGTATTGCACAGCCATGTCGCGTAGCTCGCAAAGTAATGGAGAAGAGTCCTCACAGCTTGCTTGTTGGAGATGGAGCAGAAGCATTTGCTCAGGATCTGGGTTTTACATCTGAGGCCAATGACAATATGCTCTCTCACCATACAGCTACTGCTTACCGGGTATTCGCACACACATGGTTACTTATTTCAGTCCATAGAGAGAGAATATATATATATATATATATATATATATATATATATATATATATATATATATATATTATATTTAATTATATTTTTGTTTTCTTTTTTTATATATATACACCAAAAGGAATTCCTTGAAAAAAAAATAAACCTGTTAGAGGTGGGCATGATACATTAGGTAAGAGTTTGATATAACCTGAATTTTTTCTCGATGAGTGAATCATATATCGGGCTAACCCCTTTTTAAGTGAGATGACTCAACCAGGTTGTGGTAGTTGTCACTTGGCAAGGAAACATCTACCATGACTCAAATTATTTTTGAGCTGAGTATGACATACATTATATAAGTGTTTCAATTTTATGATTATGAATATAATTTAAAAATGTTTAATTCTGTATATTACAGTAAATCTAATTGCACTAGGATAATTTAGAATATTAAAACTTTTTTTCAAATGTAACCGCTCACTGGTTGGATTTTTAATTTACGTTTTTGGAGAGCTTTATAGTTAGGCATTGCATTTTGTGCAAATTTCAGGTTAATTTTGTTCACTTTCTCATAGGACTTATTGCTCTCGATCTAACTGGGAACATAACAGTAGGTAAAGTTGTAAAAGTTTACACTTCCTGTTATGTTTTTCTATAAAAAATATTGTTTTGATGTTTATTGTTTGTGTTTATATTTCATAATTATACCATGATACAGTATCTATAGAGTCTAATTATACAGATGTGATATTTGCCATGTATTTGTCAAATCATTTGTATGTTCCTAAATTTACAAATATTGCGCAGGAGTTTCTACATCAGGTGCTCCCTTCAAATCACCAGGGAGGGTGGGGGATTCTCCACTTCCAGGCTGTGGTCTATATGCTGACCATACAGTAAGCTTTTTTCATTCAACTCATAGCCTGTTTCTTTACTATCAAGTTATATACATTTTTGAAAGTAAGACAAGTTTCAGTTTTATTCAGTTTTAGTATGATTGCTATTCTCTGTATTTTCAGGTGGGTGCTGCAGCAGGTAGGTTTTTATTTATTTTTATTTATTACATTTGACTTTTTTTTTTTTACATTGCATCTGAGCTTGTTTCTCAGATGTTTTGTTTCTTTATTAGACTAGATTAGATTTTACATCTTTATTAGATTATACTATTGAACAGTATTGGCTATAGATATTTTGGAGACTTAGACCTGAAATACAATATATGGACAAAAGTATTTGTCTTAATTATTGAGTTCAGGTGTTTCAATCAGACCAGTAGCCACAGATGCATAAAATCAAGCATCTAGCCATGAAGTCTGTTTTTTCAAACATTTGTAGAAAAGTGGGTCGTTCTCACAAGCTCAGTAAAGTCAAGACAGGAGGCCAGGTTTGTGAGAAGTCAGGTTTGTGAAATTTCATCCCTGCTAGATAAATCTTGTGGAAATCCTTTCCAAAAGGGTGAAATCTGATATAGCTGCAATGGGGCACAAAGTCCATATTAATGTCTATGTCAGTGGTTCCCAACAGCGTTCTTGGAGGCCCCACCAACAGGCTCCTTTGTCTGACATGCCCACAACAGATTTTGGAGTCATTACTAATAAGCTGATGACTTGAATCAAGTGTGTTTGATTTGAGGAGACATGCAAAATGTGCACTGTTGGTGGGCCTCCAAGAACGTGGTTGGGAACCACTGGTCTATGTATTTAGATTGCAGTGCCGTTACAGTCCCTGTTGGTGTTATGGTCATGTGTCCCAATACTTCTGTCCATATAGTGTATGTACTTTCAAAATGTATATTCTCCTGTCTACAGCTACAGGTGATGGAGACAAAATCATGTGCTACTGCCCAAGCTTTCATGTTGTGCAGCTGATGAAACAAGTATGTAACTCTGTTTTGGTATTAATTAAATTATCGCCTTGGATGAACATACAGTTGTGTATTTATTTTAGTATGGGATTATATCAAGGTATCCAAAAGTGGAGGTGTAATTTGTTTTAAGTAGTACATTTCATGTTGAATACTAGGAACATCTGGGTATCCTGATGGTTCTGTATATTATATATGGTGGTGAAAACGATCAATGAAAATCTCATTAAACCATTAGCAACATGTTTGTACTTTTTAGTAAATTAGATCTGGCTCACATTTCTCTTATCTGTTTGCTACCAAGGGCTTATCTCCTAATGAAGCCTGTCATGCTGTGCTTGCTGACATACAGAAGAGAATAGGTGACGATAAATGCTTTGAAATTGGGATTATTTCTTTGAATGTGAAGGTAAACACCTTTTATATGGTATACTGTATTTCCTTTACTCAATATAAACATTATTAATATTGTTTGCCGTTTCTACATTTTATCATGCTCAATGTGATTGCTGTACTTATGACTGAGATAAAATTTTATATTCCATTTTATAATAAAGTCCTTTTATTGTTACTTTTGATCAAGTTGATTTCTAGCAAGTTTACTGCAACTGAATCCAATATTTCTATCAGCTTCATTGAAATATGGTCTTCTCAGGGAGAGGTTGGAGCTGCATCTTCAGTGGAATTTCCATACACGTTCTGGAAGCAAGGGCTGGATTCAGTGGAGGAGCTAGTTATTAACCAACCAAATCCCTAAACATTTCATTTTTACTCATTAATTTCATGGGTGGTCATATGCCTTTCTAAGCGTTCTATGAAAAAGCACGTTGTTCATTATTCTTCATAATCAATAAAGAGTTTGTGGTTTGGTTCACGGTCGTCTTTTTGACGCGTATTGATCATTGACTCACACTCACATTAGCCAATGCCACGTTTCACAAATGACGTAATTTTCTACCCCTCATGATAGGGGGCAGGATTTCGCCGGTCCTTAGCATGAAGGATTCAAGTCACTATGAACTCATCATGATCGTTTAATAAATAGATGTGGGTATTGTAGTCCTTTATACATGCATATTCCATTAGCGCGGGCCAGATGATCTCTGAATTGAACTACAACTTCCGCACAAGTTCTGATGACGACATTGCCTACGCAATCTGTTTAAGGAGTTCCTATTTCCTGGTTGAAGAGTCAGCCATTTTGGGTTTCAACCGACTAGACTTTGCGGCTGCAGCTAGCCAGCTAGTTACTTTTTAATCGGGAGAAAGGTTATTGTTTCTAGTCTCTTCACGCCGCGGAATTGATTTGTTAGAAGACAAGCGGTTTCACAGTGTCCAGTCCACGATGAATCCCGAATAGTAAGTGAATGAGTTATTGCTCGGCTTGTTTGTCGTTACTGTGCTCATAATTTACCTGTAGCTACTTTTGACAGGCAGCAGCAATGATGACTAGCTGTGTGTTCAATCTTACCAGCAATCAATATCATTGTATTTGATATACTTCACCGGTCAAAACCGGAAAGCGTAGTGATTTTCAAGACCAACATTTTTAACTCCTTACTTTGTCTAAAGAAGTAAAAACTTTTGTAATTAAACGGCTGTTGTATAGCGGAGCTCAGCCAAGTTAAATATCCATCCGCGTGACATTTATGACAAGTAGAGCGCATTAGTTAGTCATACCACACCTTTACCACTTCTTATATTGTGATTATTTTCATTTCCACTCGTTAAAAGCATATGTTAGCTGTCAGGTATCAGTTGAAATGAATATGGAGGCTAATTTAGCTGATGTAAGCTAACGTCTAGAGGTAGCATTTCATGTAACGTTAACGTACTTTTAAACGTCTTGACGAACTTGTTGAAAAATAGTTACATATCGTTAACCTCTTTAGTAACCTGTTGCTGATCCCCAATTTAATCTGAAAGAGGGTTTGATTTTAGTAGCTAGTTTTTTTTCAGTGTCAGGAAGGTGAACTTGTAAATTTACTTGTGAGTAACGTTAATCAGAGTCGCGTTTATGTATTTGCTAAAACCGCTTTTAAAATAGTCCCAATGTAATTTATCTTATTCATGCATTTTTATTACCTGGAGTTGCTACACACAGAAATACAATCACGTGCCTTGTTGTTTAACCCTAAATTTTTAATCACAGGTGTATAATTACTGCACACTTTTGACACTAAAGTATAACAAAATGCAGGGTTTCTATATCTGGTTCTTAGAAATAAAAGATGGTTTAGCTAGATTTAAAAACCACATTTCCACACCTCCAGTCTGCTATCTTTATTTCCTTATCAGTACTTGTCTACGTTATCTTAAAAGGTGTTTTGCCATTGATTCCATGTTTCCTGTGTTCATTGACACTGAATTGTGAGGTTTCTATACTCCTGTCCAAATGTATGAATGTGCAGATGTGAAGTATGTCTCAACTGAACTGAACTGAACTGAAGTGCCCAGCCCTTCCTTTTGCAAGGTAGTCATGTGTAGGTCACATGCCAAATGACAAGCTACATGGTCTATTACAACTATCACAAGTGTGAGTGTTGAGTAACTCTGTTACTTGACAAATATCAGCTATTGCATGTATTTTACATTGTGCAGTATAGGGGTAAAATATGTTCTATGTTTTAATAGCTCTTGCAATGGTTTTTGTTTAGTGGTTACCACTCATAAGTAGTTTCTCTTTCGGTTCTTCACAAATTGTATCAAAGATTCAACACTAAAGTGCATACAGTCCTTATTGTGGCTTCCTAACATTACGTGAAAATCGTGATTACATAAAGAGCGTTTGCAAGTAGGACCTCATGCATACTGTCTCTTTCTTTTCTGACTGCAGTTTTTAACGTCCAGCCTAATTGTAGGACTTAATGTAGAATTTACATTAAGTTTTAAGTCCATACTTAACTGTAAAGGAACTTTTGCTACAGCTACTTATTCTGTTTGATAGAAATCAGTAAGTATTGGAGTGTGCACTGTGCAGTCCATGTATAAACGGAGTCTTTACATGCAGTTTTTTTGTGTAGTGGCTCCCTACACAGGAGCGTTTGTTGCAGTCGACCTAACAAGGAGAGCATGACTTGAATTCAGTGGCAGGATAGAGAGGAAAACATCAGATCGTTCTGCTGAGTTGTCGATGAGCTGGTCTTGACCAGGCCTATCCGCTGAATTTCCTTCCTATGAACTTTTCTTACTAGGCCATGTTGAATAGGGCCAGAGGATTTAGCGCAACGGGCAAAATTCTCTCTCTGTGGAATGCTTAATCAGCTTACTCAAGTTTTCCCGACCTCAGAGGTCCTCAAGCACATTGTCTCTGTTAAACAAACATTTTATTTTCTGCATGCAAAACAAAAGTGGTCCAGTGACTGAGTTACATCAGTATCAACAAGCAAAGGTCTGACCTATTTCACATGTTGCAGGTGTATTTTAAGATTCAAGAGTTTTATTTGTCACATACACAGTTATATACAGAATATACAACTGGCAGTGAAATGTAATGAGCTCATGTATACCCTAGAAAATAAACAATGCGAAATATACAGTGAGAAAGTAGCAATTGGTTTCATGCAAGTCTTTTGAGATGTACGTCATATTGTTTAGATCAGTATAATGGGTACACTACCGATCAAATGTTTGAGGTCAGTAAGGATACATCAAAGTGACATTTTTAATGTTGCAAAAAATTCTATTTCACATAAATGCTGTTCTTTTGAACTTTATATTCAACAAATAATCCTGAAAAAGTATCAAGGTTTCCAGAAAATAATAGGCAGCACAACTGTTTTCAACATTGATAATAAGAAGTGTTATTTGAGGAGCAAATCAGCATATTAGATGATTTCTGAAGGATTGAGACACTGAAGACTGGAGTTATGAGTGGTAAAAATTAAACTTTGCCATCATAGGAACAAATTATATTATAAAATATATTAACAAAGAAAATAGTATTACAATATTACTGTTTTTACAGTATTAATAATAAATGTATCCTTTGTGTGCGCATAAAAGATCTCAGATGTTTTAACGGTAGTATACATGCATCTAATGTAAATGAGGCTTTGGCGAACATAATAGACTTGTGTCTCACCAATTCAAACTTTTGTATGGTAGTGTATATTTCAGACAAATGCACTGTCAAATATTGATGATCTAATGGTTTGTTGCTATTTCTCTTGTCTTCTTGCAGTGACTATTTATTCAAGTTGCTCTTGATCGCGACTCTGGTGTTGGAAAGTCTTGCCTTCTACTCAGATTTGCAGTAAGTTTCCTACTCTTACCCTCATGGAGACATTCCTATAATTTTTGTTTTATAATTAGTATTTCAGGTCAGAGGTGGCAGAGATTTAATAATCAGCCTTATGTCATGGATGAAATGATTTTTGTATATTAAAAGAATGTTGTATCACATTTATAGTGAATTAAATTAAACTGAAAAATAAGCCATTTATATTTTACTTAAAAGCACTGTAGGGAGAGATTTGACTTCTGAAACATTTAATAATTCATCTGCTATTTTACTTCTTTCAGGATGACACATATACAGAAAGCTACATTAGCACTATTGGTGTGGACTTTAAAATAAGAACTATAGAATTAGACGGAAAGACCATCAAACTTCAAATCGTAAGTTCCTTTATATCCTGTAATGAAATTAATGTTTGTGAATAAGATGACATAAATTGAATATTCAAGCATGTGATTGAAGAAAAGTGAACACTTGGTGTTTAGATGGTATCGTTTGAATTATTTTGGGACATCATCAGAGAGAGCAGGATTATGTTGATGTTTAAAATGATCACATCTCTGAATCTCATTTTCCTTGCTCTTTTGATGTAAATTATGCCGCAGAGGACTTTCCTCTGCTATCTGTCAAATAGGGCTGGGTTGACACTATCATTATGATGACCCTTAGATCCTATCCTATGCTGTTTTCTGTTAATGCATGAAGAAAACTTCACTACACAACATAATAGCAATAACTTTGTGCTTCGTTACTTTTGAAAAGAAACAAAGTCTCAGCTTTGGAATTCTGTCAATTTTATCACGAAATTCAAACAATAATTGTAATTTTGATGCACTTTAATATGACGTGACAGATCGCTGTAGCGCCTCATTTCATGCAGCAGCGTGAGCACATGTGAGCTGATCGTCTCTTCTTTTTTACTTTCTATTTATAGCATGAATGAACAAATAAGCACGAAAGAAACATTACTGAAATGTCCCATGTAACTGCTCAGTGTCTTAAAGTAAAAAGCTTGTAACAGCAGCGTAACACAAGCAATAGAAAAATAGCTATAGCTTTAGACAATTGTTAAATATATGCACTCTATTACATATCCGTTATATTTGTACTCAACCTGTTAATTGTCTTAATGTATGTTTGAATGAGTCTGCCAGGAAAACAAGCTTAAATGTTTATATTTACACAGTAAATTTGAGTAAAAACATAATTGTATCAAGTTTAAATTTTAAATGGTTTTATACGAATTCAGATGTTTGTATACAGCTTCAGTTTTTGTTAGCGTGTATGATTGTATATAAAAAAAGAAATGCCAAATGAATTTACTATAATATTAAAGGTTAAGATTAACAAACTATTAATGCACCAACTGGGTTCTCTTTATAGTTTACAAGATTAGTTAAGATAATCAAATCGATTTGTGAAATCTGTGTATCAATGCCAAGCCCTCATATTGCTACTAAAGCTGAAATAATATTTAGTGAGCCTATTTTTGTGTTTGATTCTGGTGTCATATTATTCCTTCTCCCTTACAGTGGGATACAGCAGGGCAAGAGAGGTTTCGCACAATCACATCCAGCTACTACAGAGGAGCACATGGCATTATTGTAGTCTATGATGTTACAGATCAGGTGAGCGTGTCCAAACCTTAAGCAAGTGTAATAATTTTACTTTAAACACCTGTGGAAATGCCTTGAAACACAACTTTTTTTTAAATCCATTGTATTTGTATTACTGTTTTTTCCTTTGTCCTCAGGAGTCCTTCAATAATGTTAAACAGTGGCTACAGGAGATTGACCGCTATGCCAGTGAAAATGTTAACAAGTTATTGGTTGGCAACAAGTGTGACTTAACGACAAAAAAAGTGGTGGACTACACAACGGCAAAGGTAATATTGCTATACTCCATGTTACACCTAGATGTCTACCCCCTATATTGCCAGCTGCTTTCTAACTAAAATGAGACCTCATAACTGACTGATTTAGAATGCTATGCTTGGGCAACCACAGTGCATTAGAAGACCCTTGATTTCAATAGACTTGAGTGTTAGTGACGTGCTAAGCTAACAATGTAATGTTGTAATAAGCACAAAAATAAATAGAATTAACCTACATTTATTAACCCTACTATTCTCCTCATTTCCAGTTTACACTCTTGGTATTATTTTGAGCGGTGTCCTTTTTTCTTTTTACAGCAAAACTACACCATTACCATGCATGTGAAGTATTACATTTTCATGTAACATTTTACTTCTGCTTTATTTCAATTAATGAAAATTATTTTTTTAATAGTTTTAGTTTTGGTTAACAACACGGGGGTGCATTTCCTGAAGCCAACTATGGTCGCAAGTTCCGTCTTTTACAAACACAATTCATACAAAGGTTGCAACCACAGTTGGCTAATGATGCTGTACAATGATGGTCGAGAGTGTGCTTTAAATGTCTAACTACATAGGCAGCTCACTGGGCTTTGGAGCAGAGCCTATATGCACGCAAGACTTGCAATTGTTCACTTTTCCAGTGTTCTAACAGAAGGAACTGCTTGGTTTATCTCTAGGAATTTGCTGATTCCCTTGGCATTCCTTTCTTGGAAACTAGCGCTAAGAATGCTACCAATGTGGAGCAGGCCTTCATGACCATGGCTGCTGAGATCAAGAAGAGAATGGGCCCCGGAGCCACAGCTGGAGGCGCTGAGAAGTCTAATGTGAAGATCCAGAGCACTCCGGTGAAGCCTGCATCTGGAGGCTGCTGCTGAGGCCCCCCTCAACCCCGACCCCCTCACCTCGGCCCATGGATCTTGGAGCAAAAGCCCCCACAATAGGAGAAAGAAAGGGGAATAGATCATTTGTTATGGAGCAAAGAGTGAATATGGAGAATAGAAAGAATAAAAGCGAGAGTGTGAAACAGGCAACAATTTAAGTTACCCAAGTTGCACTGTATGTAGCCGCACTACCAAAAACATTCAAAAATCTGCTGCCCCCTCCCCTCCCTTGCTTTTCACAAACTATAACTGATGAGATTTGGTAACGGTCAGTCCCCTTTACCCCTGCCGTCTGTCAGGGGCTGCTTTTAACCAACCCCACATCAAGAAAGGATGGATTTCATTTTCACTCAACGATTTTAAATCCTCTATGTTGCTGGTTTCTAAGAATAATGTGTGTATTTATCTCACTGCATTCCTACTGCAGGGCTGGTCTGTGGTCAAAATTCAATGCCATTTTGTTTTTCTGTCTTTTTTCTTACTTTATTCTTACTTGTTGATTATTTTACTGTTGATATTTGCATGTGTAGGTTTCTGTCCCCACAGATTGTTTTGCCAGTCTGTTGTGGTCAACCAGGCAGCGGTGGTTCACAGCCCAACATCTGTTTAGTAAAATATATGTACATATACATTATGTATATATAAATATGTAAGATCTGAATTGACAGCTCGGTAGAGTTAAATATATGATTTGAGTAGTTTTACCTTCTTTTTCATTTAAGTTGTGGCTGCAGACTTGTAGATTTGTTGCGCAATGTGTAACAGTTAACAAAAATCTAAATAAATATTGTACGACCATACTGTACAATATCAGTATGTCTGCAATTCTTGGTGGGACATGTAGAAACCCTTTGTGTTTTATTTATTCAACATTTATATGCAAATATATTGTTCCAATAATCTACAATCTCTCAATATTGGCCATTTCCATGCGGAATACATTGAAAGCAACAATTTCACAATCGCCTATGTGACAAACACTATGTTCTCTTTTTCATAATAAAGGCAAATGAATTCATTTTTTGAATGAACTTAAACCGTTCATGTCTAGTTTATAAATTTTTGTTGTTTTATATGGATCTTTCACTTATCCCAGATATGGGACATTGAGTATATGTGGGATTAAAGCTTGTTGCTGTACACAGCCCTTGCAACACCCCAAAAGAAGTTAATTCATATTTTAGTGTTATTTATATAGTATTATAGTATTTATTGATATTTACAAGTTTATATATTCAGTTGTCATTGTAAATTAGTTTTTGTGCTTTAAAACAATTTTTGTCTTATTTTAAAACTTGATTAAAACTTATTTTATTCCAGATAGTTAACTTCCATTTTTTAACTTCATTATTTATATATAATGAAATGTTTTTTCAAATACACATTGCTCACAATTAATCATACCCTTTTATTCAACACTTTTTGCAACCTCTTTTCCCAAGATAACAGCTCTGAGTCTTCTCCTATAATGCCTGATGAGTTTGGAGAACACCTGACAAGAGATCAGAGACCATTCCTCACAGAACCTCTCCAGACCCTTCAGATTCCCAGCTCCATGTTGGCGCTTCTCTTCAGTTCACCCCACTCATTTTCTATAGGGTTCAGGTCAGGGACTGGGATGGCCATGGCAGAAACTTGGTTTTGCACTCAGTGACACATGTTTGTTTTGGATCACTGTCCTGTTGGAAGATCCAACCTTGGCCCATTATAAGATTTCTAGCTGGGACAGTCAGGTTTTAATTTATCTGTTGGTATTTGCTAGAATCCATGATACCATTTATCTGAACAAAATGTTCAGGATCACTGGAAGAAAGATAGGCCCACAACATTAAAGATACAGCAGAGTATTTCATTTTACACATGGGGTACTTTTATCCCTGTGTGCACCAAACTCATCTTGAGTGTTTGCTGACAAAAAGCTCTATTTTTTCCCATCTGACCACAGAATCAGGTCCCGTCTGAAGTTCCAGTAGTGTCAGTTACTTTTCAAACGTTCTGTGGTCAGATGGGAAAAAAAGAAAAAAGCTTTTTGTCAGCAAACACTCAAGATGGGTGGAAGCCTGAATTAATGTGTCCCCCAGTTTCATAGACTTAAGTCCCAGACAGAGCTGTCTTAACTGAAAGTAACTTTCACTGACATATCTTAAAATTAGTTTTGTCTTAAGATGCACCAGTAAAGGCATGTTTATAAAAGCTACTTAAATGTCCTAATTGAACTAAGGCTTAATACATGAAACTGAGCCTACATGAATCTGCATGAATGCTGCAGTACATTATGTGCATACTTGCAATTAAGTACTTTTGCATTTAATCAAGTTTCCTCATCAAAACCAACAGAAAAAAGAAAAACACAAGAAAACTATCAAAAAGGAGTCAGTTTATTGTTAAAAAGAGTTTTTATACATAAATGCAAAAACAATTACACATCTGTGATCTCTAAAGCTGAAGTCCAAAACTTTCTGCCTCAAGGTTTTGTTTTTTTCAGCTGAATCCATTCCACATGTATTATAGACCATGATTTCTTTTTTGATTTCGCTCTTTTGACATCGCCAAATGTTAACATACTGATATTGCTTTCACATTAAAGGTTTAGTTTAAACACAAGCGAAAATTCTGTCATCATCTACTCACCCTTGTGTCTTTCTAAGCTTTCTTTTTTTTGTGAAACACATAAGATATTTGATCAATTACATTGTGTAGAGAAAAACAACAACAGAGACATTTCTCAAAATATTTCTTATGTTCAACAGAAGAAAGTCATACAGTTTTAGAACAACATGAGGGTGAGTAAATTATGACGATTTTCATTTTTGGGTGAACAATCAAAAATAAACATTTGAAAAATGATGAATGCTCATCCAATAGATTATTCACATATTCAGTCATGATGCCAATACTGACACTAATAATCAGTCAAAAATTACAATATATCTTTGAGGCTTAGTCAGAAGGGAAACTAAAGCTGCAGGGATGCTAATGAAGGCTGGGCTGTCCTCCATTAAAACTTAATAGGGTAATAACCTGAGATCACAATCTCAGGTTAATACCATGTATGGCACCATGTACGTATGTGTATCTCTTCAGCAGAGCCGAACAGTATTACTAAATTAGGCCATCTCAGGACATTCCCTGACATGAATATGTTAAAATATGTATAGATAGGCAGACAGTCACAAGCTGCTATGTAAAAATACAAAGTGAAAAGCTCAACACGTATAACTCAAGCATGTGACAACAGCACATAACACCAGTTCTGGATACAGTTAACATGTTAAACAAAGATAATGGCAAGTTATAAGTGTTTTTCACATAAAAACACCAAAAAAGACGTCTCAGTGAAGACAGTGTGCAGACCAGACATTCGCCTTCCCAAATTCCTAATAATTCTCAGGAAATTGCTTCTGGGGAGAAAGAGTGAAAAAAGTGATGTGGCACTTTTAATAATCAAAAGAGGCGGCAGTCACTGGAAAACAAATGTGAATAAGGAACTGTATAGGGATTCCAATAGAGTGCCACAGGGATGAATATTAGCACTTCCGTTTCCATCGTCCTGAAGTCAACGGGTTTTGTGAGTGGGTTTTTGGTTAAATGCCAGAAATAAAGTAAATGGTAAATACAAGCTCAAATTACTTTCATATTTTATTCTACAACATAAAGTACATCAGTATTTCCCACCTCTCTTGAAAAAGGCAGTTGCTAACAAGCGGCTAAATAGGAAAACAGAGGTTGTTGGTTACATTTAACATCATCACACGGAACAGGAACACTCAACCGCTTTACAGCCTCATTGTGTTTATAGTCGAGCTCTTACAAACTAATCTAGCTGTTCTTTAAATAAAGACTGAACGAGTTATTGGAAGCCTAATAGTGGAGATGTTAAAGTCATGTGACCGTGGTGTAGTTAATTTAAGGTGCGTTCACGCCCTTTCATAATTACCGTAATGTTTGATGAACTGTAAAAAGCCTTCATGTGCCTGTAGAACTAGTAATTACGTGTAAACTCTGAGAGATATAACTGAAGTTCGGTTGATGTGCAGACCGATCGGTGTATGACATCAAAGTCCCGCAATAAGAAAGCACACAGAGCATTATTTACAGTACGACATGGCGTGAATGGAGCATTATAGCTTACATTTAGCTTTTTACTTCCGCCATTGTATTTAGGCATCAAAATTCCTAAAGAAATTGTGTTAATTTGTGAAGATTATCATGATCATAAAGTGTTGTTGGTCACAGATCTTATTTTCTGCAATAATCCAAAAGCCAGTGGAGAAATTCTAGGTTCAACTTCTAGGTTGGCCAACAAAAAAAATGTCATCACTGCAGCACTCATGTTCAGTCATCCATTTATAGATATACAACCATGTGATTACACTAGAGGACACTATAGATAGATCATTTACCTGATTGCGCCTCCTCAGATCTGGGGTCAGTGAGGCAGTCCATGGCTGACAGAATAGAGGAGAAAAGAAACTCTGAATGAGTTTCCAGTGTGTGAGACTGCCTTTCTATCAGCATCAGTGTGTCTTTCAGAACTGTAGGATCAGAAAATATTAGCAGCAGTATGAGAACATCTAAAGACTAGTGATGTGTTGATGAAAGTAATGGTGTTAACGCAGAAATGGAGAATGCTAGGTAACAGCATGGCTCTCTAATTCATGCACGCATGGCCGCATTCTCCAAACAGAGCGTTTCCTGTTTCTGTCCAAAGTGACTGTGAGTATTGGATTACACTGCACAACATGTTCAAAACTGAGAAGCTGTAGACACTTGTGGAAGTGTACTAAATGATCAAGAAACAAAGAGACCATTATAGTGCTTTGGAAGGTGAAAATCTCTAATGCTTCATTTAATTTAAAATATAATTTCCCACTTCCCACTGGAGCCACTACTGAGGGTTCAGTAACAAAATGCAGCTTTTCCCTTCCATTCAAAGGTGTCATGCTAATTCAGTACAGCAGCTGAATTGTAGAGATGTTTTTTCTTTAAAAAACAATGTTATCTTCTTGTATTATAGTTTGATAGAGCTAATAAGACTCACACGGAGAGGCAGAATTCATGCAACGCAAAAGCATCTCTCCAGTCTGAAGAACATCTGCTGTGAGGGGCTTATGAGCCTGAACTTCTTCCTGAAAACTCTGAAAAATATCATGTGATGCAGTTATGTATTTTGAATGAACTTCTTTTGGAATAAAATTATTATTTCTTATTGTTATATTAGATGCATATACACTACCGTTCAAAAGTTTGAGGTCGGTAATCCTTTTCTGCTGGATTCCACAGACAAGGCTTAAGCCTAGTCCCAGACTAAATCTAAGGGTTTAATCTAAGCCCTGTCTGTGAAACCAGGTCATTATGTATTTAAAATAAATAAGTTTTTTATGCTCACCATGGCTGCATTTATTTGATCAAAATACTCAGTAAAATTGTGAAATATTATTGCAATTTAAAACAACTGTTTCTATTTTATTATATTTAAAAAAATGTAATTTATTCCTGTGGTGCAAAACTGAATTTTCAGCATCATTACTCCAGTCTTGAGTGTCACATGATCCTTCAGAAATCATTATAATATGCTGGTTTGGTGCACAAGAAACCATTTGAATTATTTATTGATACATTATTAATCCTGAAGAAAATTCTTACAGTTGTGCCGCTTAATATTTTAGTGGAAACCGTGATGCATTTTTTTCACGATTGTTTGATGAATATAAAATGTAAAAGAACTTTTTGTAAAAAAAGAAATCTTTTTGTAACATCATGTCACTTTTGATCAATTTAACACATCCATAGGTAACAAACATATTTCTTTACTTATCGACCCCAAACTTTTGAATGATAGTGTCATTTGAAGTCAAACCTTGTAGTCAGCCAAGGAGGCTTTGACGCTCTCCAATTCGACCATGGGAGGAGATAGAAAATCTACTTTCTCTACCACCTTGTGCAGCCACTGAATCAGCTTTTCTAGGTTTGAGCAAAATACCTGTTGAGAAAGGATGTAACAATTCTCATAAGTTCTCGGCCGTCTCAGAACTCAGCAATCACAAGAGAAAGTCTACTCGCCTGTATGTGCTGCATTAGTGACTCCTGGGTCTCATATTCATCCTGGTCTGTTTGTATTGTCCTCTGAAGCTCTGACATTGACAGTCTGCTCAGCTGATCCATAATAGCTTCCACCTCCCTCAGGTTCCTTCTATTCACATCTCGGCTAATCATCTGGATTCTGGCAGCAGGCTCCTTTGCTTTCTCTAAATGAACCTCAGGTGTGAGAGGAACTTCAGAAACAGATCCCCTCTCCACTTCAATATCTTCATCGCCCCTTTCCTCCATTAATGGTTCATGCTTTCCCACTTGAACCGTTGGCGATCTGACGGAGGTAATCTCGCTCTCTAGGGATTCCCAGCTGGTGATGACCGGCAGGCTCATCTGGTCACTAATGTCCCTCAGTTGCTGTGAAAGCACCTGAAGTTCCTGTAGACGTTCTGGTAGGCGAAGGAACTCTTCATCTAACTCGTCTTGCGAATTAGGACGGGGAAGAACTTGTGTTGAACTAATGAAAGTGGGGACAGATCTGAATGGCGAGAAGATGCCAAATTTACGGTAATGAACCTCTGGCTTCCTGTCACAGTCAAGACTCTCAATTGACAAGCCAGCTTGGTCAAGTGAGGAGTACAGGCTACTGGACATGATACCATCTGAGGACTTTGAGCGTGATTGGTTTAGAGCAGGAAACTCAGTTGACTTTCGACCTGTTCCCGGACTACAGCTTCCCTGCCGATTCCCTGTATGGGATAGGTCCAAACAGGACAGGGTGGAAGAGCTGCAAAAGCGGTCCAACTCAATGCCTGAATCTTGCAACAACGGATCATTCTGTAAGAGAAGATCTCCATCTGGTGAACCCCATGTGCCTGTGATGTTGGGTCTCAGAGGGTATGTGTAGTCTAGGAGTGCCTGATATTCCTTTTCAGGATCCCAGCTGGGGGATTTCCGGTTTGGGGAGGGTGGCATGGAGTCGGGGATGGCACAGGCCCAATAGTTGGCCTGATAAGGTGACATGTGTTTGAACCCATGTTGATGGTTCTTACTGTAAAACTCAGAAGATCCTGTGTTAAGAAAAGAATCTCTTCCTGTGTCCGTCATGTCACCTGTTCTTGTTTTTACCTTTCTCGTGAAATGAGACAGGTGAGAAGTGCTTCTAGGAGTGGACATCCACTTAGGCACTGGGGGTTCTGTAAGGCTCAATGAAGCTGAAGGGGGACTGGACAGACTGCGTTTGGCAGCTGAAGTGTTAAAAATAGGATCCTCGTCACATGACCATAGTCTGAGGTCCGATACATTCATGGAAGTATCCAGGTCTTCTCTGGATAATGCTGGAGAGGATTTATAATATGGAGGAACTTGTGTGATACTTCTGAATGACTCTTTGGCCAGACATTTGTCCTTTTCTTTAGAGGAATCTGCTTTGTAACTGATCTGAGGAAAAATGAACAAAAACAGGAAATGTTAAAAGGAAATCCAAGGATGTAGACTAAAACATGACCAGAAAGTCACTGGCTCCTATAATTAAACACACATTACCATTCAAAAGTTTGGGGCGGTAAGATTTTTTAATATTTTTGAAAGAAATCTCTTGCACTAATAGAGGCTAGGATTATTGGATTAAAAATACAGTAAAAACAGTAATACTGTTAAATATTATTACAATTTTAAATAACATTTTATATATTAATATATTCCTGTCATCACAGAAAATCATTACTCTCATCTACTGTGTCACATGATCTTTCAGAAATCATTCTGATATGCTTTTTTTTTTGGTGTTTAAGAAACATTTCTTAATATAATCCATATCAAAATCTTTGGATCAATTTAATGCATCCATGCTGAGAAAACCCCAAAGTTTTGAACAACAAAGTTTCCAAGTTCCCAAACATTACAATTGGACTGAACTATGTTAAACCATGACCAATAATATAGTTTTGGTAAATTTCTGAATATTTTAGAATACAATTTAGAACAGCAAACACAACTGTGAATCTGTATCTTTGATTAGAAGTAACAATTTCTGGTTCATTTTGAATCAGACATAACCAAAAATAATGACTTGTGGCTCAGTAATAGCTCTGTTTTGACTTTTATTTATTCACAGGATTTGAATTCTTGATATCAACAATTAAGTTTTTTTCTAGTTAAAATGCTAATTCTTGATATCAACAATTGAATTTCAACTAGTAAAAACTCTAATTCTTGATATCAGTAATTGTATTTTCACTAGTGTATTGTCACCATAGGCTACCATTCAAATTCAATTGTTGATATCAGGAATTGAATTGCTGATATCAAGAATTAGCATTTTAACTAGTGTTTAACTCTGTTTCATTTTCAACCATTTTAGTTTTATAAGCCCTATATAAAACTTGTATTTCAAATAAAAAAAGCAATATAATTCTCTTTTATTGTTTCAGTTAGGAAATAGTGGTAGTAAATAGTAAAATCACAATTTTTCTATTAACAGTCCACTAAGATACCATCATCATGCGTCATTAGTTTCTTACCCTCTCTGTGTCTTCATGTACGGATGAGTTCTTCAAGATGGGCATCTGGCATTGTGTGGAGATCAGTGGTTTTCTCATGGTATAGAGACTTCTCTCTGTCATATACCTGGAAACAGGTGCCATGGTGACTGTCTTTTTGCAGCCACTCCTCTCTTTGTCCAAGTCTTTGGCCCCCTGGACATTTGCAGGCCTTGTCCTCTCAATTGCCCTCTGACTGAGGGGTTTAGAGTGACCGCTGTGAATGAACTCTGGGATCCTGGTCTTCCACCTCCCATAGCTCTTGTTCTCCATCTGCGAGGAGGTGTCCGATAAAGCCTTGTCAACTCCGAGAGCCATAGCACCACACCCAGATTCTGTAGTTCCTCATTTGTCCAGAGAGACAGCTAAAAGGTCATAACCACACTGTGTTTTAAACACTGCAAAGCAAAGGCTTGAACGATCACAGAATGAGGCTCTGTGATATGTGTGGTCTAACATGGTGCAGGGCTCATTTGCTGTAATATGTTTACTACTGATCTGGATAATCTCATTATCTACATGTTCAGGCTTGCCTGAAATTCAAGAATGCTCTGTCATGAATGCTCAATGAATGCTTTGTTGTATAAAAAAAACAAAAAAAAACAATGATAAATTAATTAAATAATTTAGTAATATTACTTACTGTACACTGACAAAATATATCTCATCTGTTGTGAGTATTAATATGTCAGATGAACTGATAAATGCAACATGCTGCAGACAAAGCAGTTGTATTTCTCTGTGGAATACTAGGCTGGAACTGTTTTTTTGATTGGCTGATGCTTTTGGTTTACATGGCAACCGACAGAAAATGGCATGTCGTGAGAGGTGATCACGTGGGTACATTTAAATCGTAGCCTGCTTGCAAACAAAGACAATCATGTGTCTTCACCACAGAACCCTCATGGGCTTCCTCTTACTTTTAATATAATACGTGTTGGTACACGGGTATAGTCGGCTCGCATAATTGTTACTGGCAATTTGCAAGACAATAAGTATGAATTTGTTTACTCTGCATTGCAGAGCAAGGAAGCAAAACAAATTACATCAATATATATATATATATATATATATATATATATATATATATATATATATATATATATATATATATATATATATATAACATAAAAAGCCAGCAAGATCCGTGGGCTAAAATGGCACTACATAAAATAAAGCAGGGCGAAATCATATGGAAAGTCATATAGGCTTGATTGGCAGTTACCATGGCAACCTAGTAATCAAACAAATGCCTAGTATAGACGGCACCACACACACACACACACACACACACACACATATATGGCACAGTGTCTGCACTATACAATCCCATTAAGAAACCTACGAAAAAAGCTTTTAAATTGATTAAAATATAATGCACACAATGTATAATTCATAATATACAATCTACTTGTTTTGTAAACCACAATCTGCAACCAGTACCTCTTTGCTTAGAATAAATTAAATATTCCTAATTGAGAACTGTTGCACACATCGATAATGGAATGATAGATGATTTGGGCATCAGTCACAAACTAGCAGCGGCAGGAAACAAAGTGATTCATGTTATGATATTATGTATCAGGCAGGAATATTGATCTGTCATACAGCGGCTTCACACCTATGTCGACATCACTTTCACTTGGCTTTCATGGCTAAACACCATGCATAATTGATCTTAAATTCTGTTTACGTACCGTTTTGGGCTATGGAAAGTCCATCGACAGCTCGATGAACTACGTGCCTGTGATTTCGAGATATAATACGATAAATACAGCACCACTGTGCTGTTGAGGAATCCAAGCGGTTAAGGAAACGGTTCATAACAGAGGCGGGTCAACTAGCGTAGACGGTCGCCTCTCCAGCCAATAGCGACATAGAACGAGAGAGAGAACCGCACGAGCCTAAATTCAGTAATACCGCTCAAGTTTCTACGCATGCGCATGACTATGTGGCATCAAATAGTTATTGTCAAGAGACTACTGGCTGACACATTATAATGTTTATTAAGGTTATTGTCATTATTCTGGTATGAATTGTTATCCAGACCGCTGTTGAAACAGCGCATTGTCATGTCATGCGTGTTACATATCTCGGTGCTGGTCAGAGCCAACCAATCACAGTAGTTTGTGACTCTTTGATTAGGATTTAAAAGTCATGTTACAGACATTGTTTTGAGTTCGATTATTAGCTATAAATCATTGCTACAGTTACATTATTACTATCAACAAATAATTATCCCACACGCAGGAAAATGTGTATGCAAATCAGAGACACAGATGCTTTTGATTTAATTATAAGCAGAGACACACAGAGACATCGGTAACTGATAACTTACAGTTAAAGGATAGTGGGAAAAGTACATGGAGGTAAAATGCATATAAAAACACATTAATCAAGTGCTAATTAATAGTTAGAGTTCATCTAAATGACATCTGAATCTTTCCATAGCAACAGATTACGAAAGATATTTTTCAATGTGGTACAAAAGGCTAAACAATTAGAATAAATTAAACTCATTCATACATATCAAACTGTAGTTTTAAAATCGTTTACTTCTTAACTAATGACCAAACTTAAAAGTTGGGCATAAAATGTACAAAAAAAGTCACGACAAACTATTTTCTTATAATCCCACCACGTACCACTAGATGTCACTAGATACCATGGGCGGTGTTCTTGGGTCAAACAACAAAATAAATATTTTATGTAGAGAACGGAAGTCTATTTGGAAATGTTTGACCCTGTAGTGTCTCATCGTCAGGTTTAATATCACGTGTGACCCTGAGTTTTGTCTCAATCTCTGCTTGGTATTCACTTAAATCAGATTTGAAAGTACTGAAACCATAAAGCTCAAGCTCTGAATCTGCTAGAATTCACAGGAGTACTTCACAAGCACACATGCACAGTTTTGATATAGTCCCCAATAAATCACCAGACTATACCACAATGCAACAGGATTTGCCATTAGGGGCACAAATATTTACAGCAAATACTGTCCGGGCTATCTTTGAAGTAGTTAATGTTTCACACAGTCAGACAAAATAAACTAAACAAACAGAGCAAGAGGTCAGTCTGTGAATGATTTTCAGTACTACCCATCTCTGCTCGCAGACTGGAAATATTCCCTTTTAGACTTAACACATAATCTGGGACATGTTCTTAAACACAAAAAACGATAATAAGATATCATTTTGGCACAGCTGGATAAGATTATCATAACAAAACCTGTTCTTTTGTCAATTACTTTAAACTAAATGTAAAACAGCAAACTGACCATTAGTGTTCCATTCACAGGAATGAGTCAACTTTACGTTTGATGTAAACTTCACACTGGTAGTGATATCATGTCTGTAGTGGTTTTTAAAGAGTGAAATAGAGAAAAGAGTGAAGAAAGAGATGGGAGGCCACAGTCAGCACTTTACAGCACAGACTCCACACCGTCCTTTTCATTAAGTGTTTCACGTGAGGAACTTTCTCCTTGGTTCTGGTGTGTGACTAGAGGGGAGGTCTCTTCTTCAGCCTTGACATTAGCCACCACCTCAACCTTCACCTCTTGCAGTTCCTGCTCCTCTTGATGCTGCTGCTGTTGTCTCTTCATCTCTCGCTCATTGATGTGATGAAGGATTCCGGCACCGAGAGCATCCCCTTCCACGTTCACAACGGTGGTGGTGCGGTCGCTGATCACACATCAGACACACAGTTTGTTAACTCAAGGGCTAGAAAATCCTAATTCTGTTCTATATTCTAAATCCTAATTCTATATGCCTTCATGTAGCTCAAACAGAATAGCATGGCGCTAGCTATGCCAAGGTCATAGGTTCAAATATGGGTTCAAATTGCTTTGAATAAAATCTATATTTTGTATTTCCATACTGAAAATGTTACATTGTGTCCTTATGTTTGAAACTGTATGTATTCATAAAAAAATGCAAAGCTATCAGGTTTCATGAGTATATGTTTGGGGAGGGTGCATTTTATATATATATATATATATATATATATATATATATATATATATATATATATATATATATATATATATATATATATATATATATATATATATACTTTGTAAATAGATACACTACCATTCAAATGTTTGGAATCCGTAAGATATATCCATAAGTATTTTATGCTCACTAAGACTGCATTTATTAGATCAAAATACAGTAAAAACAGAAATAATGTAAAAAAAATATATAATTTAGAATAACTGTTTTGTATTTTAATCATTTAAAAATGTAATTTATTTGTGTGATGATAAAGCTCATTACTTTCTTCAGTCACCTTCAGAAAGAAATATGCTAAAATGCTGATTTTTACTCAAAGAAACATTTCTTATCATTATCCCATTTGAAAACTGATATAATATTTTTGTGCAAACCATTTTTTCAGGATTCTTTGATGAATAGAAATTTCAAAAGAACAATATTTATTTTAAATAGAAATCCTTCATAATATTAAAAATGTCTTTACTGTCACTTTTAATGCTTTTAAAAATCTTTATAAAAAACTTACTTAAGTGTTATTAATATAAACATATTAAAACAATTAAATACAATTAATCATATCCCCTTTCCCAAATGTAAACTTCTCACTGATATGGCATCTCAAAAACACAACATTCAAATACTGTATATCAAATTGTATATCAAATACTGATATACAAGGTTACTTGTAATCAGTGTATTAATTACAATATCGAGACCATGTATTCATTTGTTGGTTGAGACCAATATATTTATATGAGTAAAATGGGAAAAGCTGTCTTACACAATCCAGTCCACAGCCAACATGAGTGATAGGTCATGGGTGGGCAGACCAATGGCCTCCAGAATGATAGCGATGGTGATGATCCCACCAGCTGGAATACCTGCTGCTCCCACGCTGGAAGCAGTGGCTGTCACCCTGTGAATAAGCAAATGAGCAGTCATTTATCAGATACTTTATCCAAAACGACCAATGGTATACTTCCCTGGAGAAAAGCGGAGTTAAGTGCCATGACGCTAAAAGCTATCACCTTCCATCCTTTCATTAGAGCCTAAGTTCTGCATTGCCCATTACAGCATAACCTGCCACACTGGGACAGGCTCCAGAAAGTGAGTGTGTGTTTCTTGTAAATTTAGATCAAGCTTAGCATCTCTGCCTTGTTTAGATATAGAACACATGTTGCATCAGTAAGATACAGGAATGTTCACAGTATCTATGAATACTTCTTGCTGATTGAAGAAACACCTTGTAGGGATGTACACTCACAGGATTGTGAAGATCTGGCCTGCGTTCAGTTCAACATTGTTGAGCTGGGCAATAAACACAGCCGCAACACACTGGAAAATGGCTGCTCCGTCCATGTTGACAGTGGCTCCAATCGGTAAAATGAACCGACTGATTCGTTTGTCAACACCGTTGTTCTCCTCTATACATTTCATCATGGTGGGCAGGGTCGCTGAACTGCACAGACACAGAAAACAGGGTTGAGTGTGTAATGACAAAAAAAGATGTAATAATGGTCATAGCCATTCTATTGGTGAAAAAAAAGGTGTATAACCAACTTTTAGTAACATCACAACAATTACATGACTTTGAATCAGTGTTATTTTAGTATTACTTATATACTATTATTGTATTTATTGTTAAGCGGATAACCTCAACTTTCGGTTTCAAAAACGGAGGTAACTTTCAGGCTATGTAAGTAGCCATAGCAACTCACTCTCTGAACATAACCTGCTCCGGAGCAGTTCAAGGGTTAGTTTGCTTAAGAGGTATTCAGATGTGTGTTATATAATTAATATAGGCCTAGTTATATTAATATAACCAAATTTGTTATATAGTTACAGTTATATAAAATGCAATATTATATATTAATTCTAAAGCACTATTATAACAAGGTAATGTTTAAATGTTAATTCAATTCAAATATATTTATTTATTTTATTTTCATCTCACACATGGATCTGCATTCAATGACTTAGCATCAAACAAACAATATAATCCTTATTCACTTATTAAACTAAGAGAATGAAAAAATTATTGCACAACCACCAAATAGGTGGCGATGTGCATTAAGTAGGTTATGTAAATCGCCATTAACAAAAGAAGAAGAGGAAACTAACAAAGCTTGAAACCCAAACATTAAGCTGCATTATTGACTGTATTAAGCAATTTTTGCTTATAGAAAAAAAGAATGTAGGTTAGCTCAACTAAACTTGCTTTTAGAACTACATATGATATAGAACAAATCACCTGGAGCAGGTAGCAAAGGCTGTGGTGAAAGGTGTGATGAGGCCAGACAGGAAACTGAAGGGGTTTTCACGAGTGAACCCAAAGTAGATAAGAGGCAAGACAATGCCACCATGGATGATGTGGCCCAGGATAGAGGCAAAAATGTACTTCCCCAAACTAGTGACCAACAGAACCACATCTTCCATTTCCACGATCTTACTGCCAACCAAGAACATGATGCCAAATGGCACATACCTGAAGGACAAAACAACAGAATGTATCAGACATCATAGTGCAACTTAAGATTTTAGAATGTACAAAAGTTTAGCTTTTAGATTTCAGTGTTGAGTATTAATAGAATGTTTTAGTATTTCGAACTTACACATACTGCACTTGCAAATATTGCAATATTTTATATGAATATAAGTGTGTATATATACATCTCGACACATCTCATGTCCCTATATATCATGGGGACAATATATAATGTAATAAATTATTATATTATATTATATTATATTATATTATATTATATTATATTATATTATATTATATTAATGTTCTGCACCTTAGACTGGATTTAATGTCAATTTGATCAAAGACCTTTACTTACCACATGATCCATGACACCAGTACCATAGTGGCTTCATTGAAGGCATTGAAAAAGCGAATGAGCTCCTCTCCTTCTGTCCCAAGCTTTCTCAAAGCAACTCCAAAAATCATAGCAAAGAGAACAAGGCCCAAAATATTCATTCCATCTGCATCTGTTCCATAGGGAACCTGAAACCCACCAAAACATGTTTGTCATTGTTATAAAGTGGCTTACATAGGTAGACATTCAAAAATTAGTATATTACTTCTCAGCCTTTTTCAATGTTTTCTTGGCAGCACACAGTTGAGAATTGGTTAAAAGCAAACAATGCAACAGAAAAACTAATCGGATGATAACATTGTTTTAAGCAACGAAATGTGACATTCTAATAAATGCTGAATTTGCTAAGTAACCTATATGAATTAATGTTCCCACTCACTGGTGCAATGTCATATTTCCTGTCACTGAGCTTAATATGATTTGTGCATGGACAAGTGACTTTCAAAAGCCAAAACGTCATGAAGCTTGGCTCTCAGACAGACTTTCCCTCAGCGGTTGTGGCAGTGTGGTCACAGGTGATGAAGATCTGACGGGACTGAGCTACTGTTCAACAGAATCCCTCTCTTGTTCTGGGCTTTATCACACATCCAGGCATGGCTCATCACTTGGCACACAGCACTGGTTGTTCTGTAAGCCCTAAGTAATTATGGATCTCAAGCGTTCTGAGGGATTGCCCACATATTTGCCCATGCCCCAGCAGATACGAGACATTTTAGCTGAGCCAGGATGTAATGAAGACTCAATGATTTATACTAAGGCTAATCACATACAGCATTAGATCATTTGCATCTGAAGACTTTAGATGCAAAAGACTCTAAGTCCATCTGATGTTTTTGTTTAAAATAAGCATTTTTGTTAGGCTTCCTACCTAAGTACCGGTACTTCTGAATGGGCTGAGGCTGGGATTAATTGGTTTAATTGGTTTTTGACCGAAGTGGCTTTTAGAGGCTTTTGCATCTGAACTCTTCATCTGTGCATGCTTTTATTTTTGCATATTTTACACTGAATTTGAAGGAAACATTGATGGAATAGATTTAAACATGAAAGTGTTAAATGGATCAAATTAGATAAGTGGCAGGACATTTAAACTTGAATGAAGGTCATTCTAATTCTGTGGAAGTCTGCATGCATGTGGGTCTGGATGTTACTATTTGAGCCTGACTGTACTAATAAAACTCATTAGAACATTATTTGAAATCTGAATATCACTTGGCACATCCTGTGTCATTCTACAAGCACATTGCTGAGACTAGAATGCAGACACATGGGAGGCACATAGGGAAAAAAGCCCTCTGGGAAAGGCTTGCCATCTCCAGCTGCTTGAGTGCTCAGTAGGACAGGAGCAGCAAAACCGGCTGCGTCAACCCTGGCCCTGTGCAAACAAACAGCAAGCTCATTCAAGGCTGCCAAAGAGCCAAACACTACTGAGTGGCCTGGGACAAAACCAGCCAAGAAGCCCCAACTGGACTTGGGTTAATTTTTTTTGCAAAACTAAGGTTAAACTGACATTTCAGCAAGTGACATGATGCATGTTTGACAATTGTTGACAGTGCATGCTTAATATAGTAAAAAGAAGGACCTAATGCTACTAATTATTATATATTATATTAATTAATATTTTTTATTATTAACAATAATAATGTTATATAATTATTAAATATTTTATTATTGTCATATAAAAATAATAATATTTAATAAAGTTAATGTAAATGATTAATTAATATAATAATAAAATATGATTAGAAAATAAAGAGATCATGTACCTTCTGGTAGTTGAGGGTTCCATTTGTTCCATTTCCAACAAGAACCGTCTTGTAATCAGTGACATACTGTGACAAGAGTGAGAGACAGAGGAGGGAAACATCATGAGCTACATGCAGTGCTTGTCAAAGAGCTATTTTGGACAATTTCAATCCATTCCAGTGTGTGGCTTCATGAACTGTGATGCATTTGATTATTTCTCTGCACTGAGCATGTTTCTGTGCATGTCTAGTGCCAAAATACTCACAAAAGCAACATTTAAAGTTTAGCTGAAGAGGACTTTGAGACTGGTACACACAGAGACAATGACAGTGATCCCCCGCTATTCAGAACCCTTGTTTCTCAAAAACTCCAATTATATGAGCCAAGCCACTCAGTTTAGTTTTCGCCTACTTCCTACCTCAAAAGTATGAACAAAGTAGACACATTTTGCACAGAATGCGTTCTTGCGTTAAAAAAGAGAGACGTGGCAGTGGCACTGAACTAAGGAAAAATGCCTTACGACACAGTTTTAAAGGTTGATTTTCTTTTCGGCTGTGAATAGTGAAAACAGTGAAATCGTGGCGGAGTGGTGTTAAAGTCACCATGAAACCAAAGTTGACAATTTATTTCTTATGGAATCTTGCAGCATTTATTATAAATTATTTATCCGTGCACATAATTGTTTGTTTTTGTTTGTTTTTTTATTCATGTGCCTTTGTAATCTTTAATCAAAATAACTTCCCCTCCCTCTTGCAATGATATCTTTTCTCTTCTCTGTTGACATGTTTACTGGCACGAGTGCAGGAAAACCACAGCAATTACAAATGATAGCGATCCAATGATCCAATGAATTCCCAATGAACAAAATCAAGTCCCGCCCTACATTTTATCTTGTTCGAGTAGCCGTTTCAAACTGATATATTATATGCCACAATACAGAAGACAATCAATACTTCTGTTTCATGCTAACTTTAATTAAAGTAGGCACCTTTTTGAACAGTTTAGAAGAGTGGGCTGCCGTTTTCACAGAATGCAATGATTCTGCATTTTAAGGTGTTGTGCTGAGGAATAAAAGAACACATGAAAGAACGCAACGTCTCAAGATACATTTTTAAAAAGTTGAACGAACAAAACTTGGCTAATATCCTAGTAAACACAGCCGGTTATGTCTTCTCTCTCTCTCTCTCTCTCTCTCTCTCTCTCTCTCTCTCTCTCTCTCTCTCTCTCTCTCTCTCTCTCTCTCTCTATTACTTATACAGCCTTCTAAGTTCATAGGGCTGGAGCCTATCCCAGTTTCTTAGGTCAGAGGTAGGGGGAAGCACTCTGGACAGATGGCCAGTCCATCACAGGGCACACACTCAATCAGTCACAGGCAATTTTTGACTGCTGGTTATGTCTTAAGTGAATGTAAACAACAACAAGAAAACACATGTGTATCAGTATATTCATGGATCAGGGCATTTGCTCTTAAAGTGACAGCAGCCTAATATTCCTGCTGCTTCCCAAGTCATTAAAAAGGCGATACAGAAGAAGGATGGCTTGAGGGTGAGTAAATCATGGGGTAATATTAAATTAATTAATATTAAAGTGAACTACTTTAATCATGCAACACAAGACAAAGAGAAAATCTCTCATTGCTCTTTACTAAATAACTTTTAAATATTATAAATTTATATTTAATTTATACATTGAAGACTATGCAGTGTTATTGTACATTTGATTACTTTTTTAAATTTCTGTGCCTGAAAACGTTTTGCTCGCTATTGCTTGTAATTTAGTTATCTTTAGAAAATATTCTAAGCATTGAGCCAGCATGTCTGCATGTGCCGATGTAGCTACTAGTAGCAACTTTATTCAACTGGAGTACCTGGTTTTGGTTGTTTTCTGATGAGGATTTGCACTAGATTTTACTCATTGAACATTTCAGCCTGACAGACTTTCTTGACTATTGTCAATGTCATAAACTGTTATCAGATTACTGATGTCATGTGTGACTTGATTTTTTACCATAATTTTTTTTATTTTAACTAAAGTGTATTTTTTGTTGTGGGTGTCCCAGTTGGGGTACAGGATGTGCAATTTTCAGAGAAATGTAAAATAAAAATAATTTAATAAAAATGTATCTGGTTGTGTAAAATAGGCACATAATATCATATCACTGGTATTGGCAAACATTGTATCGCTGGCTATGAGAATCAATATCATATCACCCCATCTGTAATGGGTCTTTAAATTTTTGTGTTTGCATAATCTGATGTTGACTTTCATGTGATAGCAAAATTTAATCCACAAACATATTTCGTTAGAGATAATTAAGACAAAGTGGAATATAGCTACACAAATTAGTTTAGACAAGTGCATATTTAACAGGCCATTAAAATAATTCCCAGGAATTTCTGCATTAATCCTGCTAATCTGTGTCTCTTCTTCTTTAAAGCCTATCTGGACTCCATCCAGGTAAGTGTTGATGGAAATCCCACTGGATAGAGAAGCATTCTTCTACTGGATAAAGAAACATCCCATTCGCACAATGACCCTGTTTCTCTTTTTAAAGCTACTCAGGCCTTTAGGAAAACATTTTTTTTCCTTTTTGCAAATAGATATCTTAGTTTGTGTCAGTGAGGTTGTGCACAGAGATGTTATATCTCACCCCGACCACCGAACCCCCTGACCTTATTTTGAGCAGAGCGTGCTCAATGTTGAGCAGCTGACTGTGTGGTACAGCTAAGTGAACTAAGCCAGGTTGCCAGGCACCAAGGAATGGAATCAGCTTTCTATGGTAACTGTCTGGTTGCTTAGTGGTGAGAGAGGATGGGGGGTATTTATTAAGCAGGGACAAAATGGTTACTCCATTTTGTGACTCTCTCAATTAGAGATGAAGGAGCTGTTAACATGGAGGAAGTGATCTACAAATATTCATTCTGGACATAACCATTGCTGTGTGTGTGTGTGTGTGTGTGTGTGTGTGTGTGTGTGTGTGTGTGTGTGTGTGTGTGTGTGTGTGTGTGTGTGTGTGTGTGTGTGTGTGTGTGTGTGTGTGTGTGTGTGTGTTTTGGGGACAGCTGGAGAAAAAAAGTAACTCACTGAGCGGAAAGCTGCAGCCACCAGGTTGGATGGAAACAGGTTTCTGAAGAGGAAAAACAAGCAAGAAAGATAAACCAGTGATGCAAACATGTGTAAAAATTAGCTCTTATCAACACAGATGGACAGGTGGGACTGGTGTTCCATTGCTAAATTCCCACCAGTTTCCATCATGATTGACCTGTAAAGGAAGTTTTCCATTGATCCATGCAGATCAAGAAGTTTTGCATTGATCCATGCAGATCAATATCCTTATCTACAAACAGATATTCTTTCACACAGGCTACAGGAGGGAGGGATTATTTTAAACTGAACTGAGTTTTAGCTCTTATTCATCATATGACCTGAGTTAAAAGAGGATTAATCTAGTAACCATGTAAACTATGAGGCAAAGAGGAGTGTATTTTCTTCAGGTTCATGCAAGCCTATTATACAGTCATTCCTCAAGTTCTGATAACATAATTGCATAGAAGATTTATACTTCAACAAGAGAAACTTTCAAGACTTTTTACTAGCAGGTTTCAGAGTTTTCAGGTTTCAAGATATGTGCACATTTGGTCCACATGGGGTGAACAATAAAAGTGTATTTTTTTGTGATTAAATTAGATGTAATTTCTGTGTAAATTACAGATTAGTGGATGGTAAATTAATAGCAAACATATTTGCTGGAATTTACAAAAATGTAATTTCCTTTATCTGTTATCTATGTTCCTGCTGGAAAAACAATTGTTGTTGTTGTTGTTGTTGCAACATTGTAGCTGATTTGTTACTGGTCCATGGTTATCTATTGACCCTAACTAGCTTGATACAGGTCTACCAGGTCGATTGCGACCCCACCAGCTGGTAGTCCATCCATTTTGTCCATCATCTACATCAACTTGGATGGATGAAGACCATATGTCCTGCAAAAAATCATGTAAAACCATCAGAAAGGTAACTCATTGGCAGCCACCTTATTTCTGTCCTACACTCTAAGTTGGGTTGAAAATGGACTAACCCAGCGATTTAACCCAACCGCTGGGTTAAAACAACCCATTTACTGGGTTAAAACAACCCAATTACCCAACTTGGGTTGTTTTTAACCCAGCATTTTTTAGAGTGTATATAGCACAGCAATGTTTTATGTACATAAGTACATAATGTAGTACATAATGGTCAAAATCAATCAGAGTTTTAGAAAGTGTCATGCTATACCTTGACATGTTAGAAAAAAAAGAGCTACGGCACTTAAAACAGACAACCAATTAAATACAATATATTTTTGTAATTGTCCATCCAATCATCTTTTAAAAACATTAAAATTTAGTGTCAGTGATTTGTAATTTTTATAGACATTTTTAGAGGACCAGTTGAATTTGTTGATACATTTGCATGTGTTCACAGAGATGTACGTTGAAACATGATGATGTGCATTATGATGATGCCAGGCAAATATTAAGTTTAAGAATGACAATGACCCTTATTTGTGACAGTTATTAAGAAACGTTTGAGTGTTTCCTGATCTGTAGAATCTTTGCAATCATTTTTCTCCCACTTTACTTGATGTCCCACTTTTGCTGACCTCCCACTATGCTTTGTCTAAAACATTCTCCTTTTGCCAGAAATGTGAGGTGTTTTCCTGCTGTTTTCCCAGCTCTGTTCCCTGTCTGAAGCAATAAATGCACAGCAGTAGGTGAAATATATACCTAGAAGAAAATAAAATAAGATATAAAGAAAAGAAAAGAAAAGAAAAGAAAAGAAAAGAAAAGAAAAGAAAAGAAAAGAAAAGAAAAGAAAAGAAAAGAAAAAGTATGGAGCTAATGCACATGATCTGCAAGTAAAGGGTGAGCTAAATCATGTGGGACATACTGAACAACCGGCAACTTGCAGGAGCGGATTAATTACTGCCATAGTGGACTGCTTTCTTTGTCACGTTGAATTATATTTTTATCAAAAATGTTTTCTTATTAGCAGTAATTTTCATAACCATAATGATACCTTGCAAGGTCTAAAAACGAATCCGCTGTCTCTTTGTTGGAGCTCACACCTTCCAGCCCCAAGTTGGTGTTCAGCGCACCGGCTCCCACGCCGGGTTTGATGATGAAGGCGAGCGCAACCCCGATGGATGAAGCGATCAGAGTGGTCACCAGAAAGTAAGACACGGCGATCCCTCCGAGCTTGCCCAGCGAGCGCGTGTCCAGGCTCGCAGCGCCAGAAATCAAACTGCAAACCACTAAAGGGAGGATGATCATCTTGAGCATCCTCAGCAGCATCTCCCCGGGGAAGGCGAAATAAGTCATCTGCGCTCGGGTTAGGTTCATGTTCCGGACCATCATCCCGAGCCCTACGCCCACCAGAACCCCGGACACCGTCAGGATCACTAAGAGATTTCTTTTGAAGAAGCCCATCAACCTGTCTTTAAAGCTTTTCTTTTCTGATTTTATTGAGACCGCTATCAAAGGGCTTTTGTGACCGGCGTGTCCATTGATTTCGCTTTTCTTCTCCTCCATGATTTTCCCGCTCAGTCTTTCCACCCGTTTATAAGAGGTACCCAGGCTTTTCTCATCAGCAGCGTGCGCGCACTTGGAACGGAGCGGACTGGAGAGCGCTTGTAAAAACCGGCCGGCACTTATAGACATGTGCTGCATCTACCAATGACGAGGGGGCTTTTAAAGATGAAGACCCAGGGCATGCGCACTCGCGGACCACGGTGAAATGATGCAACAAGGCAAAGGGTTGCTGATATCTAAAACCAATCAACGATTATTATTATTATTATTATTATTATTATTATTATTATTATTATGAGTGATTTCACGTGTTTTCTATCTATCTATCTATCTATCTATCTATCTATCTATCTATCTATCTATCTATCTATCTATCTATCTATCTATCTATCTATCTATCTATCTATCTATCTATCTATCTATCTATCTATCTCTAACATACTGGATTTCTGTGTATGTGTTAAGAACAATGACTATAATAAGACAGTTAGTGTCCACTTTTCATGGTTAAAGTCAGAATTTATAGGCCTACATATTTTTGTATAAAGATTTTATACAATAATAAAATTATGATTAATAAATTAATAATAATACAATAATAAATCATAAAATATAATAATATTTCATAAAATTATTATAATATAATACTGCTATATTATAATATTTTATAATAATAAAATGATAATATATATTAATAAATGATAATAAATAATGAATAATAAAATCATGATTTTAGACTCCCACCTACTGTACATCCCCAACCCATGCTAAAGTGCCTAAGATGTGAAAACTTCAGTTCTTTTTAGCTGTCTGTAGTTGCTTTCGCTTGAACCTCAACTATACTGTTCCAAAAATAACATTTAACAGCTGCCAAACCAGGAGCACAGGAAGCTGAGTTTGCTCTCCAGTCTTTGCTATAATATACTGAACCCCACTGTGAGGAGGCTTGGACAGAACAAGGCTGTGAAGATTTTAGGCCCCAATATGTCTTCTTGTACACCTAAAATAATCTTCAAAAGTAGCTTTGCATTAAAGGTATAATATTCTATAAAAAAAAATAAAAAATAAAAAAAAAGTATGTTGATGCAGTAATACAACAACAGAGGGGGTAAACAAACATCTGACTTTATGTAAAATCAGACTACATCCTGCAGCTGCTGTCATGCCAAAGAAAGATGAGCTCTGTACACAAGACCCCCTCCTAATCTAGTTTTAAAAAAGTCCCTCCTCTGCCAGGTTTAACTGTTTTCTGTGTAGAACAATTAGATTAAAATGGACTATTTTATCCCAAAATCCATATCCCTTCCATATATAATTTAGCAATGTTAAAAATAAACATACTTCGGTAGCACTTTATAATAAGGTTTCATAGTTAATATTATTAGTTAACTAATGGACAATATATATATTTTTGTCCACACACAGCTCCACCTCTATCATCAAATTTGCTGATGATACTGTTGTCCTGGGCCTCATTTCCAACAACAATGAGACGGCATACTTGGACAAGGTGGAGCATCTAACATCATGGTGCCAGGACAACTGTCTCTCTCTGAATGTTGGCAAGACCAAAGAAATGATTGTGGACTTCAGGAAGAGACAGCAACGGACATACTCCCCCCTCATGATCAGCGGGTCACCAGTAGAGAGAGTGAGCAGCTTCAAGTACCTGGGTGTAAACATCTCCGAGGACCTGACCTGGACTGCTCACATTCAGACACAGGTGAAAAAAGCCAAGCAAAGTGCATCACACCAGTCATGACTGCAAAGCCCTGCAAAGAGTCGTGCGCTTATCCAAGCTTATCTCAGGGTCAGCTCTCCCGTCTCTGCAGGACGTCTACACCAAACGCTGCAAAGGCAGAGCTACTAAGATCATCAAGGACTCTAATCACCCTGCAAACCCTCATTTCACGCTGCTGCCATCTGGTAGTAAGCGCTTCCAAGCCTGATGGCCAAAACTGAGAGACTCAGGAGGAGCTTCTTCCCCCAGGCCATCAGACTCCTGAACTCAGTCACCTAACATCACGTGACTTCACTCCAGGATAAACATCGATACACTGACATTGCACTGCACTTTCTGTTCTTGTTGTTACTGTGTAACAACCTGTTATAAACCTGTTTTGCGCATTATACTTCTTTGTACATTTCTGTTAACCACATATTTATAAGTCTACAGTTTACTCACTGCACAGTTTATTTCACTTATTTTATTCCACTTCTTTATTTTTATTTTTTATTTTTTCTACTTGACTTGATTTATTTATAATTCTACAGATAAGAAGAAAAAAAGTACTATATATATATATATATATATATATATATATATATATATATATATATATATATATATATATATATATATATATATATATATATATACACTCACCTAAAGGATTATTAGGAACACCTGTTCAATTTCTCATTGATGCAATTATCTAATCAACCAATCACATGGCAGTTGCTTCAATGCATTTAGGGGTGTGGTCCTGGTCAAGACGATCTCCTGAACTCCAAACTCAATGTCAGAATGGGAAAGAAAGGTGATTTAAGCAATTTTGAGCGTGGCATGGTTGTTGGTGCCAGACGGGCCAGTCTGAGTATTTCACAATCTGCTCAGTTACTGGGATTTTCCCGCACAACCATTTCTAGGGTTTACAAAGAATGGTGTGAAAAGGGAAAAACATCCAGTATGCGGCAGTCCTGTGGGTGAAAATGCCTTGTTGATGCTAGAGGTCAGAGGAGAATGGGCCGACTGATTCAAGCTGATAGAAGAGCAACTTTGACTGAAATAACCACTCGTTACAACCGAGGTATGCAGCAAAGCATTTGTGAAGCCACAACACGCACAACCTTGAGGCGGATGGACTACAACAGCAGAAGACCCCACCGGGTACCACTCATCTCCACTACAAATAGGAAAAAGAGGCTACAATTTGCATGAGCTCACCAAAATTGGACAGTTGAAGACTGGAAAAATGTTGCCTATATATATGTGTGTGTGTGTGTGTGTGTAGTACTTTTTTATTCTATTTCTATTATAATTTCCTCCTTGTGTTTTTAACTGTGAATTTGCACTGTCCATGGAGCGGACCTGTTTACATTTCACTGCCGGTTGTATATTCTGTATATAACTGTGTATGTGACAAATAAAACTCTTGAATCTTGAATCTTGAATCTTGGTTGTGCGTGAAAATCCCAGTAACGGAGCAGATTGTGAAATACTCAGACCGGCCCGTCTGGCACCAACAACCATGCCACGCTCAAAATTGCTTAAATCACCTTTCTTTCCCATTCTGACATTCAGTTTGGAGTTCAGGAGATTGTCTTGTCTAATAAATGTTTATATATATCTTATATATATATATATATATATATATATATATATATATATATATATATATATATATATATATATATATATATATATATATATATTAGTTAATGTTAATTTGAACATGTACTAATATATTAATAAAATCAAAAGTTGTATTTGTTAGGTAATACTCTGTGAACTAACATGAAGAAACAATGCCTTTATTGGCAACTAACAATAACAAAGATGAATAAATACGGTAACAAATGTATTTCTCACTGTTAGTTTATGTTAGTTAATATAACTAATGTTAACAAATTAGACCTTATTGTGAAGTGTCACCCATACTTCTATATTTTAAGTTTTTCTCAGTACAGTAATCTGTACATTATAAGCACGATTATAGTCTACTTTAAGAAATAGCTCCTAAAAGATTAAATTGGGTTCAAAGCGACATTTTTGTTATGAAAAAGATATAGAAGTGAACAGACCTTCACTTCTATGAAATATGAAATATGCCTATTTTTAAATAAGAAAAATTGACGAGGAACTCCTCAAGACTGTAACAATATTCTCACACCACCAGATGGCATTCTTTTGTCTTGTAAAGTCCTCTCCTGTTTGAGAAGAATACTGGGTGTGATAGTAAACCACCAGGCACTACTGTACTGGCCATTGCTTATTCGACATATAAGCAAATAATCTTGTAATATTATATTGATTCACAGCAAAAGATAACGTATTTTTGTTATTTTTCACTTGTTTATTCTCATAAAAGTAATGTTAATCATTCTATGCTGATTTTTGTGCTTTATTGTGGTGATTCATGAAGTGACTTCTCTCACTGAGAATTATAACATTACACTTACCTACTATACATTATAGTATCATAACAATTGTAATTGTTAAGAGGCCTACAATCTAATAGGGAGGTTATGGTTAGAAGATAATGAGCAGTCTGTCAGGGCAGAAAGCTTTACCCTGAAAACCTGAAATCAAATGTCAAACTCCCAAGATTAATGACTGTTTGCACTTATTCCATCAGACACGCTCCATCAGCTGTGGCGCACGCACACACACACACACACACACACACACACACACACACACACACACACACACACACACACACACACACACACACACACAACGTGTAGGTAGACTTTCTTGGCTCTTTGTCCCATTTAGTCAAACATTAGAGTAAACACTCCATATTTTCCTTTACCGGTGAATTCACTGAAGAACAAGCACGTGAGAGAAAACACATCTTTCACCACATTCCCTGCTTTTTTCTTCTTTTTTTTTTTTTAAAGTTAATGCTTATTTTCCGCAGTGGCAGGCTTTTCTGAACACTCCATTTCCTGTTATGCAGAGATTGAAGTTGTAACAAAAAAGATTGAGCCAAGCTGTCGGTGGGCATCTTGCCAGAGCATGCTGCCTTTTCTCAGTTCCGCCACTTGAAGAACTCAACTCTGGCCATCTAAAGTCCGCTAGAAATAACCATTAAAGTAGGCTAGTACAGTAGGCATTGCAGCGACGCATTATATATTTTAAATATACAATTTAGAGTCTAGATATGTTCCCCATGCATAATTTGTCAGTGTGGCATGACTTTTAGGCTGATTTGTGAGCTCACATTTTGCTCCGTCACTTTTTCATCGTGCTGTAAATACCACATTACTAGACTGCTAGGCTCTTTAAATAACATGTCGAACAGCAGCCTGTTTCTGCATTTTGATTTGTTGATTCTACCAGAGGGGGCGGGACATACGAACTGGAATTCCGCCTCGACTCACAGAACAACCTATCATTCAAATCCAATGTCTTGCAACTGCGACCACGCGCAGTCACCGAAGTCAACCTGCCTACTACCACTTTTGTGGGCACTTTGAAGTCTGACTCTCATATGTGCAACTGTTTACTTTTTTTTCTCAGGCTGGTGAGGCACGGGACGCTTAAAAAGTGCCATGTGAATTCATGTCGACTAGCGAGGCATGCAGAAAGCACTGATACAATGTAAACGCATTCGAGAATAAATCCGCTGAGCACTCAGTAATTTACACTCATTTAACCGGATCGTACAAGTCCTTCAGAAGGGTGAGTGGACGTTCCTACTGAATTATCAACATAAATTCGTGTGTTTTGACAGGTCAGTTTCGATGTGGGTCGGTTCTGGAAGCTTGCTGGCTTGCATGTACTGACCCCAGCAGCAAACCTGTTTGCATACAGTGTATAGCCTACTCTACAAACTTGGCATATCTGTAAACACAACCTGCCAGCTCCAGAAGCCCATTCTTTGGATTCAAAATAGTTAATGTTTTAAACCAGAGCCACGCGATATTCTTATGATTGCTGCGTGTTGATTGTTTTCTGTAATCGACCCGAGTATGCAATGCATTTTTGTTTTGGTGTTATCATGTAACGTTAACTGTTTTCTGAAGTCCATACTGCGTACAGTATTTGATGTTTTGTACAGTATTCCTGCGAGATTATTATCAACCAAAGATTTAAGTGTTTTCTCTATTTTCTTTTTGGTTACCAGTGGCTTTCAATGTTTGTTTTTTTCCTTCATAAAAAGGCCTAACTATAGAAATGAGTGGTGCAAAGCCATTGATACAGTCTGTTGCAACATCCAAAACTATTTTTATTTTATTTTATTTATTTTTTAATGATTACTGCAATAATAATAGAATTGTGACCCCTTAAGTAAGGCTTGAACACCCACAAAGGAGGTCAAAGGTAAGGGTGGTATTAAAAGTATGTATTTTTACATGCAAATGCATTTCAACCCAGTTTTCAAACAACTTTTCAGTGACATAAAAAATTTACAACTTAAAGTGCAGTCACATTAGCGGAAAAAAAATTGTCCATTGCCAATTTTGTAGCAATTCATGAAGCACAGCTCACACAGAAGTCACTTTTAAACCAAGCAGTTTTCTGCTGGTCAATATGGCAAATTCGAGGGATTAGCTTGAACATGAGCGAATCTGTGGGAACTTTTTCATCCTTTGAAACTCCAGATTGCACAAATTCAAAGGAAAATTTGGGTTGGTCAAAACGTACCCCAATCATTTGCAGCCAGAAAATTACTCTTAAATTACTCTAAATTTATTTTAAAGTTGTGATGAATAAGAAGTAGTGACAGATCTTTTCTTATTTTTTTGTGACATACATCCGAGTGTAACCCCAATAAGTACACATTTTGGATGTCTCTCTAAGTGCTTCTCAGTTCGAAGGCTGCATCCTAGTAAGGCTGCATATCTCATCATCAAGCTCTGTCAAAGGCCATCTCAATGTGAATAATCCTTGGAAGGCAGCCTCCCTTTTGCATTTTTTAAAACACTTTTTATTCGTGTTTGTAGTTCTGAACTGAATCCTCCTCCAAAACGTTGTGAGCAATATTAGCCTTTTGAGTGTGCAAGGATCCACACTTCGAAAGACCATCCGGGGACTTTTAACATAGCCTACTCTTTTCAACATGCTATGCTTTGGGACACACTTATTCTAATCTCACATACTATTTAGAATGGATAGTATGGACATTGGGACGCAGGGCATGACCAGAGTTGGGAACCACTGGACTAAATGGGCTTGTTTGACATGTTCTCACCTGGAATTCAGTGTAGGCGGCTGCAGTGAGGGGAGGAGTGAAATAAGTGCAGACAAGACGGACACTTCTCTCTTCTAGGAGTGGATCAGGCACCTACGAGATCACAGGTGGATATCGTGGGATTCACACTCATGTGCTGTGTTGCTACACTGTCAGAAAAAAAGGTGCATTGCTGTCACTGGGGCGGTACCCTAAGGTACAAAACCGAAAAGGTACTAATACGCACTCTTAAAGTACTGATATGTACCATTTAGGGGTGAGTAAGGTGCAAAGATGTACCTTTTCACTTTTGTACCTTAGGGTACCGCCCCAGTGACAGCACTGTACCTTTTTTTCTGAGAGTGTAATAAACTGGGTTTAATTTAAGTTCTCCTGCTTTTATATGAATGTCAATGTGATGAACATTTACATACTCATTTAATACTTAAATTCCATCTGAAAGACGTGTTTTCCAATCAAATTTTACTTTAATACAGAGATGTATTTTAGAATTTTTAGAAATATAACAACAATCACATATCCCACAGAGAGATTGTCACAGAGTTGGGGAATATACACACATAATTTATACACATATAAACATACAGACATTTTAGAAAAGGAACACATCATGGTTGTTGAGCATAAAGCTGTCATCAGCAAGTCGTTTCCCATCAAGCTTTAGGCCAGCGCAGTCGGTGGAAAGCAACTCTCTCCTCATCTCAAACGAGCCTTGTGATTGGAGAAGTCCTGCGCAGGTCACCAGAGAGAAGTCGGTCGTTTCACCAGAAGGTTATGATGTTTTGATTAAAGATTACAAGGCCAAAAAATAAATAAAACATATACCTTGAATGATTCTTTCACAATAAGATCAATACAATTATGGAAGATGTACTGTGGGTTGTGTGTCCCGCTGGTCTGGAATCAAGTGGTTAAGGCAAGAGTTTGGCAATTGCGGATTAGAGATGCATCTAATTTAGTTGATAATCCAGATTAGGGTGTGTGTGCGCTCTGTACAGTGCTTTGTTGGGTCAGAGAGCTGAGAGTTCAGACTCATCTCCTCATTAGAGGTCATTTTTGACAAATTTATATGCTTTCCAGGCAGCCTGTTAAGTTTTAAAAATATTTATGTTGTCAAACTTTAACATTTAGTTTTTATGCAACGTTTTATTCTAAAGAGATTTTGAAGGAGAAAATGACAAGGTAGAACACACACACAAAAAAAAAGACATTTTGACATTTTTCTATACACCGTGTACCGGTATATACCAGTGGATAGTGACTTGTTTTTAAATTTGAAAAGGATGCAAAAGCATATTTATCCATTGACTGCCACTCAGAAGTGAATTTGGGTGTAGAATACTGTTGTCACACTTATAAATAACCAAACTCTGTGTTTACAGAGCAGGATTAAGCACTCAGAAGAAAAGTTCTAACTGTATTTAGCTGCATTGTGTAGCTTGCATGGATGCGATAGGGACCCGAGCGGTCACCAGGAGAATCACACCCGGATGTAAAAACGGAAGCGAATGTGCTTGCTAATTGGAATATACCATTTTTTTTGTAAAATTAACTCTTGTGTTGCCATGATTAATAAATAAATACACAATATTATTAAGAACAAGAGTTAAAATAAACCAATAAATACAATAAATAGGAAGGATAAAACCAACACATACATTTGCACAAACATTTCCATAAATAGCTAAAATGAGTGCTCCCATTGGCGCTTTCTTTAAGACCATGCCCACTCATCTAAAACAGGAAATTTAAAACGGCAAACCCCACATGAATATTATAAAACGTATAGGAACAGAACAGTAAAGACACAGTAAAAACAGTGATGGAAGACAAACTCTGGGTCTCTCCATCACAATGGATAAAGGCAGTATCCTGTGTAACGGAGACTATACATGGAGATAACTTTCGCTAGTTAGGAGCAAGTGTAGCTCATAGTTTCATTGTTTTGTATTCCTTTAACATGTGCTCAGGCCAAGCCTGAATAAGCTTCCTATGGAAGACTTAAATCCATAACATGGTCATAGTTATGTTTTCTGCCAGTCTATAATGTTTTAATGTGCTATAAATTGAGTCCAGTGTTACTGAATTGCTCAAATGCATTTGCATTGAATTCTGTGTAAATGAACTGCCAGTGCCTGGGGCAGTGACCTGCTTTTCAATATAATGTGCAGGAAACACATTCACTGTATTGAACTCTGAAGCATCAGGCATACTGACGACCTGGGGATTTTTGAATGCTAAACCTCTAGAGACATGTCAGAAGTCCCCTTAAGAACTTTATAACCTGTGGCCTGCTTGTTGTATTGGTGTATTGTATTGCTGTTTTATATGTTGTCAACATAGTTTGCTCAGCACCAGATTTGTTTGTTATCCTGCAGTTCCCTTTTACAATAGTGATTTTACAAAAAAGTTTAGTCCAGGTTTTTTTCGTGTGTATTTTGTGTTAATTTTCAAGATCAGTTTCTGATTGGTTATAAAAACATAGAACCTGCTTCAGCAACCCGGTGAGTACTGGAATTAGCATTAAGCTAACACGCCGCTTTGGTCGCCTGTTTGTTTAACATTACTCTCTTATTTCTGGATGTCAGTCGCTAGTTCCACTTATCGATGATATTGCGCACATCGTTAAAGACAGCAGGCGATGAATGTGAATTCATCGAAAAAGACTTGTCATCGAAAAAGACATAGCGTCAGACTATGAGCTGCAGGAAGCAGCTCATAGTGTGACGTGTTTCTTGTCCACGACACGACAACAATTTAGGAATCAAAATTGCATAAACTAATCTAACACATTGACTATCGTAACAGACAAAAATATGATGTATTCTGAACCTGGCATAATAAAGAATTATTTTCATTAGGTTCCTTGCACAATACTATGTTATGACCTTAAAACACATTTACCATAGTCTATGATTAATAAACTAACATGTATAACATTATATATAAACTTGCTCGGAGGGCGGTGGCTCACCTGACACTCGAGTCCTATGAAACACACAGGGTCGTGATAAAAAAGCAAAAAGATAAAAGCAAGCTCAAATTGCATGGCTACTTCAGTAAATGTGTTTTTATCTCACATTTGCTTTTGTTAACTTTTTTTTTGCTTTTGTTAACATTATCGGTTATGTTTAGTATAGGCAATTTTCAAACATGAGCATTAACCTTTCAACCCTCTACGCACACCTTGGCAATAGTTCTGTCAGGACCACTATCGTCAAATATGATTGACTATTAGCATATAGTTTGGATTGCCGGTATGGTTCTGTTCTGGGCAAGACTCCCTGTGCATCCATGCAGCCTAACATGGATAAGAGCAGAGAGAGCAGCAAAAAAACCCTTAGGGTAAACACAACAAAACCAACATAATGTATTGCAGATATTAACGTTCATATTATATGTACAAAATAATTTAGGAATTTAGTCTGATTCAAAGGGAATTAGAATATCAAATCCTGACTAATGAGAGGAGGAGCTGGGGATGGAGGAGGGTAAATGAGCTCTAGAGAAACGCAATAGCAGCTGATACAAACCTGATTCCAAAAAAGTTGGGACACTGTACAAATTGTGAATTAAAACAGAATGCAATGATGTGGAAGTTTCAAATTTCAATATTTTATTCAGAATACAACATAGATGACATATCAAATGTTTAAACTGAGAAAATGTATAATTTTAAGGGAGAAATGAGTTGATTTTAAATTTCATGGCATCAACACATCTCAAAAAAGTTGGGACAAGGCCATGTTTCCCACTGTGTGGCATCCCCTCTTCTTTTTATAACAGTCTGCAAACATCTGGGGACTGAGGAGACAAGTTGCTCAAGTTTAGGAATAGGAATGTTGTCCCATTCTTGTCTAATACAGGCTTCTAGTTGCTCAACTGTCTTAGGTCTTCTTTGTCGAATCTTCCTCTTTATGATGCGCCAAATGTTTTCTATGGGTGAAAGATCTGGACTGCAGGCTGGCCATTTCAGTTGGAAAATGCAAGGTCTTCCCTGAAAGAGACAACGTCTGGATGGGAGCATATGTTGTTCTAGAACTTGGATATACCTTTCAGCATTGATGGTGCCTTTCCAGATGTGTAAGCTGCCCATGCCACACGCACTCATGCAATCCCATACCATCAGAGATGCAGGCTTCTGAACTGAGCACTGATAACAACTTGGGTTGTCCTTGTCCTCTTTAGTCAGGATGACATGGCGTCCCAGTTTTCTAAAAAGAACTTCACATTTTGATTGGTCTGACCACAGAACAGTTTTCCACTTTGCCACAGTCCATTTTAAATGAGCCTTGGCCCAGAGAAAACGCCTGCGCTTCTGGATCATTTCTAGATATGGCTTCTTTTTTGACCTATAGAGTTTTAGCCGGCAACGGCGAATGGCACGGTGGATTGTGTTCACCGACAATGTTTTCTGGAAGTATTCCTGAGCCCATGTTGTGATTTCCATTACAGTAGCATTCCTGTATGTGATGCAGTGCCGTCTAAGGGCCCGAAGATCACGGGCATCCAGTATGGTTTTCTGGCCTTGACCCTTACGCACAGAGATTGTTCCAGATTCTCTGAATCTTTGGATGATGTTATGCACTGTAGATGATGATGATGATGATAACTTCAAACTCTTTGCAATTTTTCTCTGAGAAACTCCTTTCTGATATTGCTTCACTATTTTTGGCCGCAGCATTGAGGGAATTGGTGATCCTCTGCCCATCTTGACTTCTGAGAGACACTGCCACTCTGAGAGGCTCTTTTATACCCAATCATGTTGCCAATTGACCTAATAAGTTGCAAATTGGTCCTCCAGCTGTTCCTTGTATGTACATTTAACTTTTCCGGCCTCTTATTGCTACCTGTCCCAAATTTTTGGAATGTGTAGCTCTCATGAAATCAAAATGAGCCAATATTTGGCATGACATTTCAAAATGTCTCACTTTCAACATTTGATATGTTATCTATATTCTATTCTATTGTGAATAAAATATAAGTTTATGAGATTTGTAAATTATTGCATTCCTTTTGTATTCACAATTTGTACAGTATCCCAACTTTTTGGAATCGGGTTTATAATACTGAGGAGCATATATATATATATATATATATATATATATATATATATATATATATATATATATATATATATATATATATATATATATATATATATATATATATATGCATGCTGTGATAGACGTCGTATTCAGGTAGGTAGACATGATCAGCTGACAGTCAGCTGATGAGCTTGACTGACGTGACCTGCCAGAACTGACGCTATACGCTTGATAATCGTCATTGGCTAGTACATTTTTTTGTTTACTCGCCAGACTGAGACTGAGTGAATTTAATGATAGAACTAAAACTTAGTAAGCATGTATGAATGCATATTAGTCATTTTAACTGAACTTAGGACTGTTGGTGGTGCTTAAAATATTGTTGGTTATTCAGTGTAATAGATAATAGTAATTATTAATAAGATAATAATAGCCTACTACTATTAATTCTAGTACCGATAACAAATATACAATGCACTAAAGACTGATGAGCTGCTGGGTTCATGAATATTAATCATGTTGTCTGCGTTCGCTCAAACTGATTTGCTGAAATCAAAACAGGGACGGTAATAGATGAGCGCCAGCCAATGAGATTGCGGTTTGCGCACTAGTCCCACCAACTACCGGACAAACCGCATGTCTTCTGCTTGATTTTATAAACTGAATAATTCCGAATTAACTCCGTTATTTTGACTGTAAAATACAACAAAGAATAACATTTACATGTAGCACGTCGATTCTGTGTGGTATTTCACGACTCTCTCTCGCTCTCTCTTTGCGTGTGTGAGAAGCACAGCTAGCTCTCTCAGCAAAGCGACGGCGAGTCGTACGTGTTCACACTAGAGTTTACTGTACGGCAAATACTCTGCGCATCCATTGAGCTGAATCTGAATTTGAAACCGTACAGATCAATTGACGGAGAGGAAAACTCTCAAGCTCTCAGTCAGAGTGTTAATATATCTCTGTTAATATAATATATCGAGTGAAAATATATCTTATACTAACACACACTGGCGAGTAAAATCTAAGCATTTATTAGCCAATGGCTAATGATAGACATTTATTTAGTCGCCCAGAGTGAAGGATTTACTCGCATATGCGAGTGATTTAGGGTTGCCTTTTAGCACCACTCACCGGACACCAAACTGTATATCCAACATCCAACTTAATTAAACATGCACAGATTTAAGTTAATCTATTTCAGATAAAACTGAACATGCATTTAGCAGCACTTATTGGACATTTCATTTTGATACTTTTGCGAAACATGCAAAGAAGCAATGTAATATCTTTTTGAAGAAATATTGCCACAGGCATGTTTTCCAATGATCCTGGTTTGAGAAATTTGGTTGATTCTCTCATCTTCAAAGTTTGTCTGCTGATACAAGTGGCTCTAATACATTTGAAAGAATATGCATATTACCGACACTACTGCTTATACTTGTATAGGTGTTCGGCGGTTATCCAAATACCATTATAATAAAGTGCTGATATTGAGTCAGTGATCTCGAGTATTTACTCTCAAATGATCTGCAGTAGCAGCGGTAGCAGCGAAGGCCCCTGCAGGTTGTGGAGCCTTGTAGAGATCGGGTGTCTATGGAACAGCAGCAATGCCAGAGTTAGCCGGCTGTCTCTCTAACACACACACATGCACACACATTAAGAGAGAGGCCGCTCTCCTACAGCCAGTTGTACTGCAGCATTAATATTTCATACACCCACCTTTAAAGAAGGCTGAGAGAACGAGCTGGAGAGGGGCCTTGGAAAAGCATAGCTCAGAGGGCATTCTCCATGGCTCAGTAAAGCATGCTAAGCGTCTGCACACACCATGACAATGCATGAAAGCTTCACATGCTTTCCAATACTAAGTTCATTCTCCACTCAGATTTGACTGTTCTGCCTTTGTGGATTTAATGAACAAAGCTGTATGTCCATCCAGCCTGACATGGAAATATTGAATGTTTTTGTGAATTTTCTGGGTCAAAATGGTTTTTGGAGGTGGTATATGTACTGGCTTGTTAGTTGATTACTGTAAATAATTGCAGTCAATAACTATTTAACATAATTATTTTTGTAGTTATAATTGATTTAAGCATCTCAAACCTTTTGAATTTGACACAGAAGTTTGTGCTTGTATTTTTATTGGACTATTTATAATAATCTGGCTATAGATGAGCATTCCTCCTGATTATCAAAACTCTAAACTTAATCTATAACTACAACTGCCATACTTGTAATAAAAATAAAGTAGACTTCCTCATTCCCTGACTGATTATTGAATATGAATGTAAACACAGTTACCACAGTTGATGTTATATTAATTGACATAGTTTTTCCTCTTTTGTTATTGTGATTCGAATATTCAGTTGAAACGTTTTCTTCCATAGTGTTTTAAAGTATAAAATTCTCGGTAGAGTTCACATTTGTCACTGAGGTCTGTTTTGCGTTATCCAGACTATGGTTCACTTAGGAAACGCATTTAGTGATTCCCACATAAAAACACAGATTATGTCAGATATTACTCCAAAAAGTCACTTGTAAAAAATGCAGGAAAACCCCTGATAAAGAATCTCAGTCTCTCTTGCACTCTGTTTCTCTGTCTAGCTTATTTTTAATGCAGCCTGTCTTCCCCCCTCTAGCTTGAGAAACATTTGTGCAGCATGCATAAGTTGTGCATGAGAAAAAAAAATCCTCCTGCTCTTGTATAAAATATGTTTAATTTTTTTCTAAGATTTTTGAATGTTGGTGGTGAATGAGTAATGGCATATCCATGATCAGTTTTGAACACATTGTCTGTAAACACCTCTTTAATTTGGATAGAGATGGTGTGTGTGTAAATGGTTTCATATGTTTTGGCATCTGTCAGTGGTTTGAAAATAAATGCTAGGAATCAACATAAGCTCATTTATAATGTCTCAGATAAGTTTTTTCTTCTCCCTGAGGTTTGCTTTAATACGCTCCTGTGTGTATTGCAGAAGGCAGGGGAATTCTGATGACTAAGCACTGAAGCACACATCTTCTGCTGGACATACAAGATCTCTGACCTGCAGTGAACATGTCTTAAAGGGACAGTTCACCCTGAAATGAACATTCTGTTATCATTTTACACACTCTCATGTCATTCTTTATTTCTTCCTTTGAACACAAAAATGAGAAATTTGCTGGTTGAGCTATCCATACAATTCATGGGTGTTGCTTTAAAGGTTTTAAAAGGATGAAAAAGCACCATAAAAGTGTGATTTAAAATGGTGTATATGACTTGTGTGTCATATTCCAATATATACATATATATTTGATCTTGCCATGAAAATAGCCACAGATGCTGATATTGCAATAAAAAATAAATAATTTTTTTGTGATTTGGATCAATGGCTATTTTTCCTCATGAACTGTCATGAATGTTCCAAGGAGGGTTATATTTTCAATAAATAATGACTCAACAAAGTTTGGGTTCAGAAAGGCTTTTTAAAGAATTTATAACTTATTCAGCTATGATGCATTATATTGATCAAATGTGAAAGATTTCTATAAAAAAATACTATTTAAAAAAATATATATATTTTTTTACTTGTTCATCAAAGAATCCTGGAAAAAGTCACAGTTGTGCTGTTTTCACCATTGATAATAATGAAATATTCCTTGAGCAGCAAATCAGCATATTAGAATGATTTCTGAAAGATTGTGTGACACTAAAGAAATGTATAATGACTGCTGAAAATTCAGCTTTGCCATCAAAGGAATAAATTACATTCTAAAATATAGTTTAAAAAACCCTGTTATTTTAAATTGTAATAATATTTAACAATATTAATGTTGTTGCTATATTATCATAAAATAAATGCAGCCTTGGTGAGCAAAAACAATTCTTTAATTTTGTTTTTTTAAAAGACCCCAAATTTTTAACTGCAGTCTTTATAAAAGACTATATATAATATACTTTTTATTATTATTTTTTTTTGCTTGAACATTTTTAGTATCTATAATTGTAATCAAAAGAACAAGCCCGTACATTCTTCACACTCTTCTTATTATTTGTGAATGATGACAGAATTTTCATTTAAATGCATACTGTATTACATGGATTTAATTCAAAATTTGTCTTCCCAAAGAGTACCACTTTGAAATCATTCTTACTGTAATATGTTTATTGATCTATTAGCATTCGTTATGCAAAGTAACAAGTAGCCTACATAGGCATTAATCTCTTGCATGCTGCCTGATCTCTTTGTATGTCAGAGGCATCGAGCTGTTGTTGCTTTTCAAATGGTCTCTTCCCTAGTCTCATTGTGCTGTGAATTGTTGGTATTATTGAATAATATATGAGGAGAATCCGGGGGTGTGTCTGTCTCAGGGATCTTATCAGACAGGCAGCAGGACACTGAGTACAGTAACAGAGATCAAACCCCTACCTCTCAACAACTAGTTACAAACCACCACAGCTTTTTATTTTCTGCCACCAATACCAGATATGTCTTGATGTGCAGTTTTAGTTACGATTTATACCGTGTTTTCAATAGGTGTCATTACTTTGTATGCTTGGTACCTTATCAGAATACTCATTCCTCATTCTGGTGCCTGTGGTCGTGATTGTATTTACACCAGTGGGATAATTATCAGCTGATTAACTGCTGTGGGCTCATTGCACAGTGCGCACCATGTGTTAACATCTGAGACTCATGTTGTAGTCAAAGACGCAGAACCAGCACTGGTTTGGTGCCCTGTGTCATAAATGTATGCCAGGCCTGCACAACAGAGGCTTTAGTGAGGCTCTGAGCTGCAGGAATAAAGGGCGCATTCTCACATGTCTGGCCCTCTCGTCCAACCTCATCATTATGTCTGTGGAGTGGAGCAAAGTCTACTCGACTCTTATTATAAAACTGTCTATTATCACACCGCACTGAGCCAACTTCTCTTCTCCCAACGCCAAAAGCTGTAAAATAACTATCTTGTACAAAAAGGCCTCTCACAGTACAATAAGTTAACATAGAAACAATGAAGCTGACGTGTTGAAGCAAGTTCACTCTTGTAAGCAGTGGTCTTTCAAAACTTCTTGATGGCATGATGGCTTGTTTTCTTAATTTGATAAAGTTTTTTGAACAGCACTGATACTGACACTTTGATTTAAAGGTGCAGTCTGTATATTTATGAGGATCTATTGACAGAAATGCAATATAATATACAAACATACATATTATACATATATATATATAAACTATGTTTTCAGTTGCATATAAAGACCTTAAATAATGAACTGTTATGTTTTTATTGCATTAGAATTAGCCATTTCTATCTACATACACCGAGGGTCCCTTTATAGTAAAGTCATTTTCATAATAATAATCATTTAGTTCAGTTAGAGAACAGACACTACAATTAAAAACTGAACGTGTCTGTTCAATATAATGAGTGAGCCGAGCGAGTGTCACGGCACGAGAGCGAAGAGCTGAGCAGAGCTGAGGTAAGAGCGGGCGCGGCAGTCATTTGTGAGTGAGATACCCCCTATGGGCAGGTTGATAACATGCGGAACTGACTCCTACTACTGACTAGTCGTTATCCTCTGGCCAAAAAATCCTCAGATGACGCAAAATGACGATATTTGCGCCATCGGAGGATTTTTTCCAGAAATAAAATGCATAAATCTCTCGTCTCAGGGGGATATGAGGGGGGGAAGCACGATCATTCGAATATACTACCATGCTTCTACTGATACAAAGCTCAATGCTAAATCGCTGAAGTAACCCTTTAAGTTCAGCAAAATTTCATTTGTTTTCAAAAGTTTCATTGTCACACCCACATAAAACGTTTTATTTAATGTAATGTGCAATGCCTTTGCAAGGTAAGCATCGTAACAATGTATGTAAATACACTGATGTTGCATTTTTCTTATATAACAGATCAGGCTTAAAGTCCCCATGAAATCAAAATTGAAGTTTTTTGGCTTTTAGTATGAAAATGTTAGCCTTACTGTTATAAGCTAGTGTGCTCCAAAACAATGACAAAATTTGCATTTAGAATATATAAGCATTCAAAACTTACAATCTCTCACTTCCGCCAAAATGGCATCACTCTGCACTTCAGCTTATCTCTGGAAATTATCTCTAGATTCTGAAGCGTCCCGCTCCTATACACTATAAATAAATGCTGACGCTGCAGCTAAAATCGTCACTTGTCCACACATTTACTATTTTCTACATGTTGAATGACACTATATAGAGAATAGGGAACATTTCAGACAGTGTAAATATGCTTTTCATCGAGACGAAAATGTATTGGACCCATTTTAATTCTGCACAGGAAACTGTGGCTTTACCAGGCTGTGAGATAAACAAAACACTATTGGCTATTTAAAAAAATGGGAGGAGCTTTTCGATGTGACTCGCCCTGTCCTTTTTCAGTGGAAATTACGTCAACGCATTAAATAACGGTGCACATTTCAGTGCACTTCAGTGGGCCTTTAACATGCAACACTGAGTTTTATACAGTTTGTTGCAGGGGGTGCCTGATCCAGCAAAAGTCCCATGGCCTGAAAAGGTTAACGACTACTGATATAGATGAAGGTTATTGAGAGATCCCTTAGAGAGAAACTTTTTTTTTATTATCGTATTCAGTGTTGAGGTGTGAACCATCGGCGCAACTAGCTCTAATAGCACAGCAGCTGTCTCAGAGAGAGACAGGCCATGCGGACGCCTTCACCGCTTCATCAAACAGATGCTCGATATCTAATCCGACTCATTCACGTAGCGTGTCAGGGTCAAAATCATGGCTGAGTGTGAGAAACGGCTTTGGGCACTGTGTCCCATATGAGATTCCCGCCCTCCTGCTCGTGGTGATTTGGGTGGGTTGTCTGCGTTGTGACCTGGTGTTTGACAGACACTGCTCCTCCCTATTGTCAGCTGGCTACTAAGAAACTGAGCACCTTAAAGCTCTTTTAGGAGAAACATATTGTATTTCTGTTTAATCCTCATCATGGTAGCCAACACAAATAAAGTTTGGAAGTAAGAGATAGACAGCTACTTACTGTCCTGCCTGAGTACAACAAACAAACAGAGACACCACCAACCTTCTTATGCCAGTCTATGTTTAAAAGTCATATTCTAGTCATTCTAAGGTAATTCTAATCTGGAATTCAAAGACTAATTTAAACCTGGAAATAAGACAAAAGTTCAATCATTCAAGATATAATCAAAATTCAAGATATGGGGGCAAAAAACGTCCCTGTATGAGTTTGTTTTTTTATATGTATCATATGACATAACCATATCATACGAGCAAGATTGCTGTTTTTTTACCTAAGTATACCTAAGTATTACCTAAATACCTAAAAATGGTGTCTCAGAGCAATACAGCGGTGTTTCTTTACTGAATGAATCCATGTTTTTGAACAAATCGGTTAAGTCAATGATTCAATGACCCATTCTTAAAGTTTCATATTTAAATAATCATTTCATATTTCAATATCTAGATTTGTCAATATCACACATCCCCTACACGGTCACTGGGGCGGTACCTTAAGGTACAAAACCGAAAAGGTACTAATATGTACCTTTAAGGTACTAATACACACTCTTAAAGTACTGATATGTACCTTTTAAGGTACTACTATGTACCATTTAGGGGTGAGTAAGGTACAAAGATGTACCTTTTCACTTTTGTACCTTAGGGTACCACCCCAGTGACAGCACTGTACCTTTTTTTCTGAGAGTGTACTATGGATGCACAATATATTAGTATCAGTTGATATAAGAATTTTTATATATATATATATCAAACTAATATTGGCCGAGTTTGGACCACTTATATATTTGTGTCTCGGCCTCCCTGTGTGACTAGCAATATGTCTGCCTTAGGGAGGGCTAGAGACCTTAAAAATGCCTTCAGTGTTTCAAGCCAATGTTATATTTTACCATGTCAGTTAAAATAATGCTCTCTGGGGCCGGGGCCTACGCATTTGCTGAATATATGTGATTTTTGCAGCCATTGTTGGGATGTTGTCCATTATAAAATTGTCTTTCCCAAACTGATTAGAACTGTGACAACGTGTTTACCTTATTAAGTTATTCTGCAAGTGAAACACAACAGCAACGAAAATAAGTCGGAATGGAGATTTACTTTGATTTGTTTAGTTATTGGTTTGCTTCAGACGAACGTGAGTTGTCCACTGTTCCTACTACTGTTCTGGCTAGACTACTAATCACTGTTAGTGGAGAATATATATATTATGCCAAGTGAATGTGGACAAAGGACTTGGTGTTTGTGTGTGAGTATGGTGGGAGGGGTGAGGGTATGAGGACAGAAGGGGTGTGTGTGTGTGTGTGTGTGTGTGTGTGTGTGTGTGTGTGTGTGTGTGTGAGCAGGGGCAGAGCGAACGGTTTGTAATGTGGCAGTGGTGCTGGAGAGGATGGGAGGAGATGGAAAGGGTTGGAGGGGAGGGATGTGCTTTTGTTTTGTTCTCTGTTGCTGAGCAATGGGGACTAAAGCATTGGGAACAGCTGTGATGGCCAAAGCTTTTCTCTTTCACTCTGCCGGAGAAGCCCTGAGGCACATACACAGATACAGCAGCCTAATGTGTGTGTGTGTGTGTGTGTGTGTGTGTGTGTGTGTGTGTGTGTGTGTGTGTGTGTGTGTGTGTCTGTATCAGGGAGAGGGAAAAGGAGAGGGAAAAGGAGGCTGATATTAACTGAAGGAGGCATTAGTGCTCTTATGAAGGTCAGGTAATCACTGTGTAAGTGAGCGCAATTAGTACAAAGAAAAAGTGACTGCTGAAGCAAATTAGTTCAGATGGTTTTGTGTTGAAGAGGATGTTGGGAAATGAAGTCCCGAACTTTACTCTAAGCTTGAATCGTGTGTTTACATAGAAATTTTGTGCAGTGGCTAAAATGCTGTCAGACCTGATTCACAGAATGTGTTTTCTATAGTCACATGACTACTACTTGATCATGCTGATCTTTTTGTGCAGTTATGCACCACCTGTCAGATGCATGTGCTGCTTAATGCATTTAAGACCTGTTTTCCTCAGTGCATAATCTATGTTTTACGGTTATGTCATTCTCTGTAAATGTTAGAAAGTCCAGTATTTACATTTTGCATAAAGGTTCGTCCTGACAGCAAGCGAGTCTCTGTTCAACTTTAGTGATGGAGCGCTAGAATGAGAGCACAATAATTCTGATTAAATTTACATTTTTATAAATATTTTGCATTCAAATCTCCTTCCCAAATTACAACAGCACTATAAACTGCAATACAAAGAGTGTTGCAACCAGTTGCAGCAGTATTGACAGAATTTTATTTATTTAAAGACAGAGCCATAGTTTTTTTTTTTTTTTTTCAGTAAATCACTGTTTGGGGAGGAAATGTAAAACCTGGAAGTTGTATAAGGTACAAAGTTGTCCCTTTATGGGTTTAGCCTCAGTGACAAATTGTTGTGCCCCTAAAGGTACAATGTTTGCAATTTTTTTTTTTTTTTCTCTGAATGTTCTGTGCACCAACACAGAAGTTACAAAACATAAGTGTTCAGAACAATGTTCTTAGGGACCTTAATGTTATGTTTGTGTTGTAGTGAGTCTGGACCTTAGTTATTGGAGCAGCAAACTCTCTCCATAGGGGTCTTCCTCCATCCATTGTCTCCACATACGCACCCACCGCAAAGATCACTCCACTGTGCTCCTCGAACAACATTGACCAGGCTGAACAATGTACCCATAATGGCCTGGCTCAGGGGAGTCTGGACTACAAATATGGAATTATTGTGTCATTTTTCTCTTTTACAAGACATAAATTGGGTCATGAAACTCTGAATTTGGCTAATACTGATACTGGCATGAAAACATCACTGTGATTAGTGATTATTGGTGTAGCTCTTATCCCAAGTGACATATATCAGCTGTGGCTTTAGTCCAGGGTCGTCCAATCATTTCATTACCCACAATCCTAAGCACTCTGGTGCCTTTCATTTCACTGTGTTTGATGTTCTTAGTGACATCTGTGGCTTCATTCTCTTCAACAGGCCATTTCAGAGAGAGCCGACACAGCAACAAATGCTGTAGTGTTTTCAGCAAGTAAACAGAAACTAAAATAACTGAAGCAGTCAACCACAAAATACCAAAATTAAATGGGGGAAAAAAAGAAGAACATGGAAATTGGGATTTGAGACATTCTTTAGGAGCCCACAATTTTGAAAACACTAGAGACATGTTGAATACGGAGGTGCTGGCATGCAGAAGCCCTAAATACCAAAATGATTGCTTTTTGCTATGAGTTGTTTTTCATCAAGACATTTGATCTTTTTTATTTGAAACCTGCTGTTTTTCTCTTCTTCTATTATGCCTTTAAGTTTGAAGCCATGTAGCAAAAAACTCTTGCCATGTTGTTGAAAACATTCTTTTATGACAACTTCAGCAATGACTAATATTCATAGGTTCATGCTTTTTTAATCAGTGGTGCTGCCTTGTCAACTGTACCCCATCAAACAACTGCTTAATGTGAGGAAGACAGATATAAGATATGTTTAGAGAAAACAGTTTCACTGTTCGTAGATGGTGCAATGTCCAACGCTGGAATGATTATTGAATTAGTCAGCCTGAGAAAAAAAAGGCAAGTCATGATAGGGGAATGTTCGCCGTCAAGTGTGACCTGACCACTATACAAAAGTACCTGTTTTCTGCAATTACGGTCTCTCCCAACATGGGTTTGGTACTGTTATATTAGTCGTGAGTCTATGAATAGCACACTAGGAATGTAATAATTCATTGAGCATTAAGTGCACAGATACACACTAGAAAGACTCGCTCAGTTTTTCGTGCTCGCCCATGTAATTATGCTTTTATTTAAACACGGTATTTACAGACATTATGGCAGATTACTCACATGCACACGTGATAAAGTTTGGATGGCGCCAGTGGACATAGAAACACTGAATGTGTGTCAGTGACAAATAAGTGTGTCCACAACAACAACAAAAAAACATTAAAAAAAATCTAGTTTAAAACACAATCTTAGAAATGCACTCATGTTTTTTAATTTAGACCAAGAAAAGTGTAAATGTAATGTTTTATGTGGTGTAGCCATCAAGTAAAAAGTATTTTCCTTGCACCTTGAATACATGTGAATGCACACATCTTAATTATTATTTTCAATAAAGTTTTAAAATATATTTTTCAAAGTAAAACTTATCAAATGCCATGAATGATTAATTAATAGATAACAATATGTTTTGGGTGAATTGCGCCACATAAGTTTTACAACCTGAACTAACTTTGCTTTTTATTATTTGATATTTTAAGAGACTTATTAATTTTGACAGGGTTCTCTTTATGATAATTATGATGATTCCTGTTTTATGTTGTTTTTCTGCATTTTCTAAGAAATATATAATACATTTATAAACGATTATACCCAACTTCTTTTCTTTTCATGCCTGTTCTCTTTATTATGATATCATGACAGTTGATCAGTCATTTTAGATTTTATGCCCCCAAAATTAATCAAAGTTCATTTTTATTTATTCACATTACAAATATACTCATCATAGAAGTAATTCAAGTCATTGCATGAGTTTTTTCAGACTATTAAAGTATCTGTAAATAAATTAATAGATGTGACACAAAAAGAAACGACATTGGCCCTTTTACTTCAAATTCCTGTTGAGTTATTATCTTTTTATCCTCCCATAGAGAATTTCCTTTTAGTCGTGGCACCAGCCTTTAATGAAATATCTTCTTTTTCCTGCAGGATTTTATTGAGGATACTCTGTGCCAAAACTTTATGCTGTTAATGTAAGACCTTTCCGCTCTTTCTGGGTCTTTGTGTCCACTCAAAAATTTGGCTCCCAATAAACACATCTTGAGCGTTTTGAAGTTCTCCAGCGCCAGCCAGGAGAGTTACAGAATGAAAAAGAAAAACAGCATGATGTATGATGTCCTGTCATATATGGAGTCCACTTCCAAAACCACAACCATCACTGCATTGGTTTTGCTCCAGCCGGGGTGTGTAAGTGTATTTATGTGAGCGTATGTTCATGTGAGACGTGCAAACCTAATGTCTGGAGGAGGGTAGGAAAACCCTGTGCTATATCAATATTGTTCTACATAATCACCATGGAAATGGGATAAAACACAAACGTGTGTACACAAAGTTCAGCGTTCGTTCAATTTTTTTTTCGTAAAGCACAGCATGCCTCATAGAACAGCCTGTTTTTCTTTGCCTTAATACACAGCACCTTAGGGAGAGCAGTGATGGATGACTTAAAATAACCCTTTTTCCATTTATCTTCTGTTCCCTTGCTGTTGAGATGATGATTGTTATCAAGCTATCACATTTTCTGCTTATTTCAAAATAACTGTTATCAGCAAATTGCTAGTAGGCTTACTTGTAAATTCCCTGTCTTGCTCATGTTAAGATGATCCCTATAATTAAAAATCTGTTTTCTTTGTGTTTCCGCTCTTTATCTTGTCCTCTTTTCTTTACCTGCCCACTATCTGCAAGGCAAGAGTTTTACATTACACACATTCTCATTTCTCCCAGTTTTTCCCTCCTGATTTCTCTTTCTGAAATGTTGCATGACTCTAGATTTGTCATTGTTTTGCACATGTATGCAGTAGAAAGAGGTGGGTCGTGAGGGTCTGAGTGATTCTGATGTGTAGGCGAAATGCTGTAATCTTGGCAATAGGGAAAGTGGGCAGCTGGATTCGCATGGGGGAGAATCGTGTCATGCTTGTCCGACAGCCTGGCACGCGATGCATCTCAGACATGGGCAGACCACTGCAAAAATTAAATACAAAAAAAAAGGAATCAGATTTCAGCCCGGCTTTAACTTCTCAATTTTCTTGGCTACAATGGTTGGGACAATATAGTCAAGAAAATCTGTCAAAAAACCTCAATAATCTTTAAATAAGTAACACAATAGAATCTATCAAAGCTTGTTTTGCACATTTAAAGGTTTTTACATTTAAAAAAAAAAAAAGTATTTTAATTTATGTTCATCAGTATACCGGCACATGGCAATAAACAGCAATATTTAAATTTTTTAACAAAATATTTTAATGAACAAAATCACATAAAATTTTGTCACATTTAAAAAAAAAAATTACTTTATTATTATTTTATTTATTTAAGGGACAATGCACATTAATTAACATGGCATGACGGTTAGTTATTTTAATCTATAAAGTTTTAAATATGGATACTTTTCTTACACTTACGCACCCCTTCGCTTCAGAAGCCCTTTATTAACCCCCCGGAGCCTTGTGGAGCAATTATATGATGGATAGATGCACTTTTATGGACTTCATAAACGATTGCCATTATAAAGCTTGGATTAGCCAGGACTTTTTAATATAACTCTAATTGTATTCGTCTGAAAGAAGAATGTCATATACACCTGATGACAGTTTTAAAGTAATTCACTGAAGGCGACTATTGGAACTGATTTTTTTTCCTTCTTGTATATTACATAAAGAATGAATAGTATTTTTTCAATCCCAGTGCTATGAAAGCATGTTTCAACATGCTCATACTCATGAATAACAAGACAAGGAATGATAAGCAAAACTTATGTAATGGCACAGAAAACTAATGACTAAATAAAAAGCAGATTAGAATATTACAAGATTAACCATTGTTTGGGGTCAGTTAGATTTTTTTTTTAAAATGCATCTAAGGTGCATTAAATTAATCAAAAGTGATAGCAAAGACACGTTACAAATCATTTAAAATAAATACTGTTCTTTTGAATTTTGTTCAACAAAGAATCCTGGAAAAAAATGTATCTCAGTTGTTTCCACAAAAATATTAAGCAGCACAGCGACAGTCACGATTCCCTGTCTCTGTGTTTAAGGATTTTGATGTTATTTTGTCTTGGAGTTTCCTGTTTCAGTTCGTAGGATTTAGGCCCCGTCCACATGAAGCCAGAGCTTTCCCTATCCAATCTTCTTTTTTTCCTCATTTCAAGAAATAGCTGCCTACACTCAAAAAAATGCTGGGTTAAAAACAATCCAAGTTGGGTTGAAAATGGACTAACCCAGCGATTGGGTTGACTGTTGACTCCCAATCATTTTGGCGTCACTTTGACAGCGAATAACTTTACATCTGAGGCGTTTAAAGACTCCATTTGTCCATTGTTTATTTCTAAAGAAACACAAAAATGTATAAAAGGCTCCATTACCTTGTATCTTACACTATTGCCCCGTAGAAGCCATTTTTTGTAAAAATAGGCTAACGATTGCGTCATAACCACGCGACTCTCTGTCGCACAGTAGAGAAATTACCGTATAGGCAGGAGGCTCGCAGGAAGCTCGCAGGCAATCTTTTACTGTCTATGAGGCAATCGGGGGGACGTGGTGGCATAAAGTCCGATAAAGTCAAGGGAGAAGCATGGGGAGAAGCCCACAGAAAGCCAAAATCTCTGCAAGATTCAGTGATTCAGATTTCCCTTTGTCACAACTACTAGAAGACTTACAACTGTCAGACAGGTTGCTCACATCACATCTGCGTCGTCAAGCTCAGTCTGAGGCTGTGCAGTACGCTCAGCCATCAGGAAGTGAGTGCTTGTAATCGACTTCACTTCTCTCCGTTGAAGTCTATGGGGTCGCTGTGTCCATTTCTTTTACTGTCTATGGGTAAAGCAATGGTAGGAAGTGAGGCAAAATATCACAATAAAAATAACAAGAAATAAATTTGCTACTTACCAGACGTGTTTTATTAATGCCTACACCTACCCCAACCCTAAACCTACCCTTACAATAATGCAAATAGAATAATTAAATGATGCAATATTGATGTGTGCATGCTCATAGCTGTATCCCTTTCTAGTATTTCCTGTGTCAGAAGTGGTATGATGATGTCACCGTTTGACAAAATATACGGATTGGCTGTACACATGAAAACGCAAGGGTGTCGTTTTCAGATTTATCCACTCTAGGACCCGGTTTCAAAAAATATCCGTGTGGACGAAACGCTGATACGGTACAAAATGTTTACGTATACAGCTAAACGCGTCTCCGTGTGGACGGGGCCTTAGTTCCTGTTTTCATTATCATCTTTTTGTTACCATGTCAACTAATCACCTACACTTGACCTTCATTTAGCCCGTCCTTCTCATGTCATCTTGTGTATTTAAACCACAGTCTTCGTCTGTTCTTTGTCTTGTGTTAACGTTTTGTATCTCTGTTTGGTTCCTAGTGTCCTCATTGTTGTGGATAATCAAGTCAAGCCAGCGTGTGATGCAACAATCATAAGAAATGTTTCTTGAGCAGCAAATCAGCATATTAAAATGATTTCTGAAGGATCATGTGACACTGAAGACTGGAGTAAAAGCTGTTCAAAATTGAGCTTTGCCATCACAGAAATAACTTTTGAAACATATTTAAATATAATTATATTTTATAATAATTTATATTTAAAATTATAATAATATTTCACAATATTACTGTTGTTACCATGTTTTGATAAAATAAATGCAACCTTGGTCAGCATAAGAGGCTTTTTATAAAAAAAACAAACAAACAAAAAAAACACTGACTCCAAATTTTTCAATGCTGATGTACATCAGCCACAGCATAAGCAACTATTTATCGCTGGCCGCAATCAGTTATGGCGTTAAAATGAGGGAGCACCCCCTGCTGAAGTGTGTCTGCATAATAATGAGCCAAATTAGATAATGAGGGAGACAGACATGCCAAGGGTACTCGACGGAGTGAAGAGGAGGAGTGGAGTGGACTGTGGTGTAGAGGGGAGGGTTTAGCAGGAGTTTAGTCAGGGCCGTTTCTGTTGGCACCAGAACTCTGTGTATCTGTCACATGGACCCTAAAGAGCCCTGTAATTAACAGCACAGCAATCAAGCGGCTCTTTTGTTTGCATTACTGTGTGTAATAGAGCAGAATGATTTCACACCACTTTTGGTGATATCAACACCAAATATCTCATCATATCATGGAGTAGAAGGCTTCACATTTACTTCAGTCAGGCATGACCTGTTGATCTGGTGCTTTTCACTTAAAGGGACAGTACACACATAAATTCAAATTCTGGCATTATTTACCCTCATGTCATTCCAAACCTGTGTTTATAGGGGCTTTCACACTGGGTAGTTATAGGAACTCGGTTATAAGAACTAGCCACAAGGGCAGTCCCCGAATAACAAAATTTCCCCCTATGGTGCATTCGCCCGCCAATAGGAATTCTGAGGTAATATTATATTTATTGTGCATCGGATGCTACTTATAATATGGACAGTCTGTTGAGCGACAAGATCGCAGTACATCTCAGTTCTCACAAGGATGCGTTCTGTGTCAATGTGTCCTTCTGAGTTTGTTTTTTCAAGGTAACCTGGCAAGACAGTTCTCCACGAGAACGCAAGTCTGTTCTTTGCGTTCGTGGAATTGAGAATCAGCCTTAGTCCTCCCAAAAGGCATTCCTATAACTAACTCTTGCCTTGCAAACACGCAAATCCGGGAACTTCCGCCAGTAGTTATAGGAACTATGAAAACATTCCTCCAGTACGAAAGCACCAATCCTTCTGTGGAACCATACTTTTTTTTTTTTTATAAAGTCAGTAGGGGTCCAGCGTTGTTTTGGATCTCATTGACTTTCATAATATGGGCAAAAACTGATCTTCAAAATAGCTTATTTGTTCTACAGAAGAAAGAAAGATAAGAATTATATAAAGTTTTCACTTGTGGGTGAATTATCCCTTAATACTTATTGGCACCCTGTATAAACAATAAATAAACAGTGAAATTTACAGTAAAAATCTGACAGCTGTGGTTAACAAATGTATCGTAAAAAATTATACGGTAACAACATTTTAGGTTTTACAGATTAAATAGAATTAGTAAAAACCTGTATTTCATTAAATGATATAATGTTAAAATACCAACCTACTGAAGTACCAATTATGTTTTATATACCTTCATAATAAACATAGAACCACCAGAAAAACACAGGTGGTAATGAGAGAGCCTGAAAAAATCCTTTTGAATCAAAGCTCATCACAAGCTTTTCCACAAGCTGAGGTAAATATTAATATGAAGTGTCATGCACACAAATAAAAACACCATCATGGTAACACGTGCCACTAAAATAATGTAATAAAAATGAATGTAACAACATGAGATGTAACATAAAACCAATAACTAAAAAAACTAAGAAATAGTTATTTCAATGAATGTGAAGTTTCACACAGGGAATTCTGGGTCAATTTCTTTTTAATTTACAGTAACATATTGTTAAATTAAAATGACATCAAATGTCCCATTATGTATACGTTTTTTTTTTTTTTTTACTGTATAGAGTAAGGGAACTTACTGTTAACCAATTAACAGGTTTTTACTGTAGCATTTTTAGTCTTTTACCGTTAAAATTATGTTTTGTTTTTTACAGTGTACATATTTGTGTGTTTTTGTTTCTCATCTTAAATATGAAGTACTTGCACATCATAGTAGGATTAGTCCAGGAAATAAAGCAGTTGCTCATTATTTGGTAGTGACTCATGTTTTTTTTGAATGGATGCCCACACTGTTCGTGCCATGTTCAGTGCTCCTGCTGAAGGGGCAATTGTTGGGATGTTCCCACAACAAATGATCATACACTGTCACAATGTATAAGACAGGCTTCATAAAGGAAGACAGGGGAGATCCGGAGGGATTGAAAGGGAGGGGTGAAAGAGAGACACAGGGAGACAGAGGGGGAGAGAGAGAAATGGGACGGGCTGCGTTTCTTTGCTTGTAGTGTGGGGGAACAAAGGGGATGTTGTAGATGCCGCCCAGCGGCCAGCACTTCTCCGTCCTACCTCGACTGCTCACTGAGCCATTTCCTGTTTTTGACCTGAAATCTTTATTTAGAACCACCCTTCTGCTCAGCACTCTCCTCCTCATTTATAACAACTCAGGGATAGGCACAGGAACATGGATTCACACCGCTGCTTTTTTGTCTCACGTCAAGTCCAGTGATGTTTCTGTGATATCTGAGGGCCGTATAGCTATAGTGTAAGATGCGTACATGGCTTTAGATGTTGAAAGAGGACCTATATGCTTTATGCATTTTCAACTTTCTTCAGTGTGTATTGTTGCTGTTTGAGCATGAAAAAGTCCACTCTAAAGAGATTTATTCACTATATGACTAAGCACTGTTTTTGAACTCCCTTAAACACCTCAATTGTAGTCTTCAGTTTTCTTTCCGGGATGTACACGTCACAATATTCCTCATTTAAATAATTCCTGCCCAAGGCGCAAAAATTAGTATTTTGAAAACTGCAGTCATGGTAAGGGGTCTGAAATTACCGAAACATGCTCGAAGCGGTTGACCAATCACAACACACTGGTCCAGCCAACCAACCAAAGCACAATGCACTTTTGAAAGGAGAGGCTTCATAGAACTAAACCGAGCATTACAGACAGACTGGAAGAAAGATGCTAAAAAATAATTTCAAAACATATTTGAATTTTTTGACCATTCACCTATTTTAGTAAACCCCAAAAACTAAGTCAAGATTTTGTAAAAGGGCATAAAAGGTCCTCTTTAATAAAGTTAGTATATTTTGTGCAATTCACTGTGGTTGTTGTTTGTACAATATGCAAGGATTTTTAACTTTCAAACAGGCAACATCCTAAACTGGCTGGACTTAAAATCGGTGAGTGTTGTGCCCATCATAATGCCTCATTGCAAAATGCACTGGCAATGGTAAATGAACGGTGTATATATGGACACATGCCCTGTGTTATTGCAGTGGTTGCAATAAATCACACTGCATTGCTGAACTGCAAACGGTGTTAGTTTGTTCCCTCAGGGAGTTTATTTATGTGTTTTGGATTACGTATTTATTTTGGAAATAATACTTAATTGCCACATAAATACAGTGGATCATGTCTAAAAATAAGAGCAGACAGTGAAGTGTTTTATTCTTGGATGATATATTGCTTAAAACAAGTGTGCCACTTTTATGATCTCATGTCATCTTGTGTCCAGTTTAAAATGATGTGTATTTATATCAGGCAAAGCAATCATTTGGGCAGTTTTAAACATTTACAGAAAGGATGAATTTGTTTTTCATCAGATATCATGTTCTCTTTGATGTTGCATGAAACTCTCCTGACATAATTGACATTTGAGCTTACAATGCATGATGTTGGCAACAAATTTGTGAAAATGCTGTTTATTATAAATCTGAAACATTTTTTTTTATTTAACGGTCTGAGTTTTATCTGTTAATGTACAGCTGGAGTTCCAATGTGGTGGTCATGAACCATGCAGTGCTTGTCCTTGCCATGTGGTGGCAGTTTGATAGCTTGAGGCCTCTGTAAGAGCATCATCAGTGAGGTCTTGCAGTATGCAGCTGTTGTAAACTGGAGTCAAGCATGCATATTGCTCCCTTCACAAAGAAACCATTTTTCATTACATGAAATCTACTGAAGAACATTTTGTTTTATCAGCCTTAGCATGACAGTACACTTTGGTATCTCATGACTTAAAAGCATTAAAGCGTCTGTTGAAAAATGAAACAAATTTGAATGATCAAAATGCAATATTAAGCTGTTTCCCACATTTTACTGCATGATTTCCCCCATTACAAATTTTTTTTTAACATTCCTTGTGAAACCACATCATAGGGAACTGGGAAAACAAGTAAATAATCTAATTTCATGCTCTCTGCCTTAATAGATTGTAATGTTGACTGCATTCTACATGCTCAACCTTCAACCCTGTTACCAAAAGTAAAAATGATCAAACAAGTAATTTCCTTTGTCTGATTACAGGCCAGCTAGCTAAACTACGGGTTAAAGGGATAGTTCACCCGAATGAAAATTCATTATTGTCATCATTTAGTTACCCTTAAGTTGTTCCAAACCTGAATGAATTTTTTTCTTCTGCTGAGCACATATTATATTTTCAAGGAGGAACAGTTGACGGGACCCCATTGATTTCCATAGTGGTATTTTTCCATACAATGAAAGACAATAGGGTCCATCAACTATTTGGTTACCCATATTCTTCCAAATATTTTCTTTTGTGTTCAGCAGAAAAAAGAAATGCATACAGGTTTGGAACAATTTGAGGAATTTTAATTTTTGGATCAACTATCCCTTTAATTTAAGCTTAAATTGCCACCCTATTAGGCTACCCATTCTTGTGTAGCCAAGTTTTTTTTTTTTTTTTTTTTTATTTGTTCATGTTTATTCAAAGAAAATTGCTCAAATCTCACAAATCTGTGTTTTAAACTGTCACAAATTTAAGTAAAAATAGCAAAACTCATAGAAATCAAATAAAACCACTCATATGAAATGTCGTTTGACCTCCTGAAGTTGCCATTAACATTTTCTGCAGACTAAGCACCTCCTTTCACTGACCAAAACTACTTCATATTTTAAGAGCTTCAGGCCTGGTTAAGTTCAGAAGAGAAAAGACATGTAGAATACAACTTTTGTCAGTCATACTGTTACTGCCTATTTGCTATAAAGAGAGACAAAGGCTGCGTCTCGAAACCTATTGCGCTGTCTGCTTCATCGCATTCGGCGTCAGTTCGACTCACGCAAGTGTCTCGCAATGCGCCCGTGACGCTATCTAGATAGGCAGCACGCTAGGTTTTGAGACACAGCCCTGGAGTTAGTGGGTGGACGCGTGGAGGGAGTGCTTGCGTGTGTAGGGGTTGGACTTTTCCGAGGCCAGGCTCTGTGTAGTCGAGCACAAGTCTCACTCGACGTCATTCGCTTTCGAAGGCGATTGTCGGTCATAGTGACTGACTCCGGGCTCGCGGATAGTCTCCCTCTCCCGTCCTTTTCTCTCCCTCTCTCACACACTCTCTCTCTCTCTCTCTCTCTCTCTCTCTCTCTCTCTCTCTCTCTCTCTCTCTCTCTCTCTCTCTCTCTCTCCACAAACTCACTGCCGACCTTCCTCATCAGCTGCGAGAGTTTTATCGGTACCGACTGTCTACAATAAAACAAAGATCCATCCCGATGCTTCAATTTATTCCTCCACTTGAAGTAGACGAGGTAAGCGTGCGGCTTATTCATAAATAACTGAGATCATGTAAGTGGCGTTGAAACGCTGCGGCGTCACTGATGTTGCACATAGCAGAGGCAACAGTCATACATGTATTCGTGCATTGTTGTCTGGCGGTCGGTGCGATCTTCGGAAAGTTCAGAGGCATGTCGCAACCCAAGGCAGAACCGCTCTGTAGCCGAACCGAGTCGTCAGATAAATCAAATTAAACATCTTGATGTTTCTAAGTGTTTATGCTTGCGATCTGTTTTACTGATATTAAAGATACAGATCCATTTGGCTAAAGAGTTCAGCTCTGGGACAGAGGTCCACTCCAGAACCAGACAGACACTTTACACTGTTTTTTAAAGCATAAACCATGATGTTGGGCCCTAGTGTAACTGTAACTGGAAAGTTTTTTTTTATTTTAGCTTAAATCAAAGTGACAGCCTGTTCATTGCACTCTTCAACCACTTGGAATTGAATTGCTGATGAAGTTATAACTGAAATTATTGTGACTGGTTAAATGAATGAAAACAAAGATATTAATATAATATGATGATTTTTACTTTCTCGTTTGTGTATAAAGTTGCACTTTAACTTCACTGTTGAATTAGACATGGCTTGTAAATGGGTTTTGATTAGATGGTAAATTGGCATTGAATATCTTTGACACAGTAGGTGATTAAGGTCATGGAACAAATTCACATGCTGGAAAATGGCAGTGGGGGGGATTGACAGTGTTTTTATGTCTCAGTGTGTGACAAGTCGTTTGTCTTAGTTTTTGAACGTTTGCTTTAAGCCACTGTAAAAAAAAAAAAAACAATCCCTGCAGAGTTAAACTTAAGTTTAATTTTTAAAGTAAAATCTCAAGTCACAACCTGCAGTGATAAGTTAACAGCACAATGTAGTGAAAAATACTACATTGTTTTCATAACTTAAACTGATTATTCTTTATCTTTATTGTAAAGTCGTCTGTGAATCAGTGGCGACGAGCAGCAGTTATTTTGCAGTTGCTATCCTTGTCAGACACACTGGCATTCAAAGTCCGAATAACTTGCATGCACGCACACACACATGCACACACACTCAGTAAATTCAGAGGATCAAGGTCCAGTTGGATTTTCTAGTGAATGCACGGTTCACATTAAGCAAAGTAGATTACAACCCCTGCTTTCGTCAGTCTGCTCATCGTATTGCTGTCTTATTTCCTTTAAACAAAAAACTGACATTTACATGTTGTACTCTCTGTGTCATCTTTAAATGTGCACTTCCTTCCTGCAACACAGTCACAGAAGTAAAATGAGGTTTTGTCCCTTAATTAATCGTAAATGTCACATAGTGGGTGTATTAAAGGTCCAGAGAATTCACCTTTTTGACTTTCATAGTGTTGTGCGAGTGGACAAAGTTATTCTGTACCATTATATATTGATGTGCAGCTCATGTTTTTTCGATAAGGTTTATGCTGAAAGTTAGACTTATTAGTTAGTCTTATAAATTGGATATTGTTCCAGAGATGATATCTGTCTTTTAAAAATAAATTTGTTATATATTGCTATTTCAGGTGCAAATAAAACAGTTTGTTACAATCTAGTGTCTTAAAATGAGATATGACACTACCTGATTAGTCAAAAGAGGAGGACTAGTAATGAATAGAAGGAAGACTAATAATTAGTTTATTAGTTTCATTTCACATCACCTGTTGCTTGAGTTTTATTTTCGTTTAAATAGTGTGTGTGTGCATGTGTGTGCCTATCTTACACCTTCACATAGTGCTCTAAGACTTCTGCCCCTCTGGTCAAACCGGTTTGAGTTGCGTTCCTCTCTATGCTGTTTAGCTGTTTTTTAACAGGAGTCTGACATTTAGAAGAAGTTTAAGGGAAGCTTTTATCTTTCCTCATGTTTATTGAACACATTTTTTGTTGTTTTTGTTTAGCATATATTACAGCACAGGTTAGATTACTCCAAAAATTGTGGTATTTTTTAAGGGAATAATTTTAGTGCGCTAAACTACGAGTATTTTCTGTTAAAAAATGTTCTTCCTTTAATGTATGGACAAGGTGTCAAACAAAGTGAACATTTTCAATGTAATGTAAAAAGTATGTATATGAGTGCATGATACAGTGCCTTGCAACATTCAGTGCCTGTGGAAATCTGTAATGTGGGTTGTCATGTTACTCTTGCTGACATAAAGAAGCGTCTCAGAGTATGTGCCGCCTCTTTGCTGCTCTCTGAGACTCAGACCCACAGCTCTGCCTGCCTTGAAGTGTGTCACCCACCCACTCCATACTTAATTTATGAGAGACCTTCGTAAAGTTGCACTTTTATGCTGATTGATATATCGATATATACCAGGCCTATTAATCGGGTGATTTTGGCCATTATGACTTATGAGATCATTCGCTTTCAGTGACTGTGTATTTAAATTCAGCATTTTTTTCTATAATTAATACACAATAAAGACCGAGGGGAGTGCAATCATTTGAACAGTAAAGAGTGACAGTAAAGAGATCTATAATGTTCCAAAAGATTATTCTTTTGAACTTTCCGTTCATTAAAGAATCCTGAAATAAAGTATCACGGTTTCCACAAAAATATTAAGCAGCAAAACGGTTCTGAACACTGATAATAATAATAAGATATGTTTCTTGAGCAGCGAAACAGCACATTAGAATGGTTTCTGAAGGATCATGTGACACTGAAAACTGGAGTAATGATGCTGAAAAATTCAGCTTTTTGCCATCACAGAAATAAATTACATTTTAAAATAGATGTAAATAGAAAACTGTTATTCAGAAAACAATAATCATCAATTATTTTTGAACAGTTCTTTAAAAAACGTGTGTGTGTGTGTGTGTGTGTGTGTGTGTGTGTGTAATGTATCAGCATTATGTCAGTCAGTCTTTACATAACGCTACTAGTCATGATTCATAATAGTCCAAAAAGCTGTGACAAGCAGACATCTTATCTGCTAATTTGAAGAACATCAGTTGCAGAATGAGTTTTCATCAACTCTCTTAGACACTCTGAAAGTAAGGACAGGCAGCTCTAAAGTTTTATATGGCCACACGGCTCATTTGTCTGTCTATTGCTGTTTGCTTTTATTACTTCTCAATTTTGGGCAATACATCTAATAAACAGCAGCAACAGATGCATATCCGTCCACTTGTTTGACTGTCTTTACTCTTTAGTGTTGTAAGACTTTGCTGTGCAGTAAAGATTGTAAAGCAGGCACGGGTCAGGTACAGTACAGATTCGGCATGTTTTTACAGACATGTTATTTTGTTGGTTTTTAAGATGTCAGACGGTTGTCTGACCCCTGCAGCTTTTGCTCGGTGCTGTGTGAGAATGTGGCGTCTGGGCCTTCTCCATCTGTCTGTCTCGATCGCTCTATGTTTACTGTCTCACACATCCCTCTCTCTCTTTCTGTCCTTTCTCTCCCTGCCTTCTCTCTGTCTGTCTTGCCTTTCTCCCCATTTTTCTTAGTCTTTTTCACTTATTTGGTTGTTTGTTCAGTGTCATTGAGCCTTCGTCAGGAGTTTAAGTACATAGCCACTAAGTGAGAGGATGGTGAAACAAGTTTCTGTACAATAAAACTACAGAATTGAGTGTTTCTCTGTCTCTCCTCTCTCTTACCATAGTATAATATATATATATAATATAAAATATGAGATATGTATATAACTTTGAGGCTAATCTATATGTTAAATCCTAATTGTTAACTTAAAATTTACAGTCTTTCTATTCTGGGAAAATGGACTAAAAGTATTGATGACTCATCCTGAACTACACAGATTTTTGCAAAAAAGAGAATGGAAATGAACAAATCATGCCAAAACATCTTTTTAGTGCCTGCCCACTCCCATGATGCACTGCGAATGATGTAATCGAGTCAGTGTATCTACACTTTTAAACTGCTTAAATATTTGAATGCAATAAATGTAAAATCTATTGTTTGCTTCTATATTTATAATAAACAGATTTAAATCAGTTTGCTTTTAAATCATTTTTGCAATGCTTCATTATATTGTAGTTTAGTCTTGTACTTTTGGCATTTTTTGCTTCAAATCAAAGTTTGTAATGTTGTGATTGACCTCGTAGCTGGTTGGTTTGGTTCATGGCTTATGACTCTTAAACGAAGACTCTTAAATCCAAGTGGGGAAAAATAGCATCATCCAGATCACTCTTTCACGCTTCATGACTGGTGTAGTCCTTTATGTGTGCAAATTATTTATGCCTGTATTTGTGCTTGTCATCTGATGCACTCATTTGCCATTAGTGAATCTCAGTATTTCTCAGCATGCATTCGACTTTGTCTATGTTTGTGCATTTGTATCTGCAGGTGTTTGAGAGATAGAGACAGCAGTGTGTGTTTGTGGGAATCAGTACCCTCCGGATCTGAAATAGCACTATGTAGAGGTGAAGGGGGAGGGGAGCTCTGAAGCACAGGCATGGAAACGTGCAGATCCTGTTACAGGATCATAATATCACTGAAAACTCTGCACTCTGTGCTCCATCCTCTCCGCTGCACTTGTTCGCCTGCTCACACCATCCTTCCTGCCGCATTCTCTCACTCTGTCTCCACCAGTACACCCAGTGCCGAAGCTCCCGCGTCACACCCGGTCCCTCATGTGCCGTATGTGTTATGTGTAGGATTGGAACAGAAAGTACAGCCTGCCTAGCAGCCCTGACATATTTCCAGGCTTTCCTCTGACAACTCAGTCAGAGCTCTCCTCCGGAAAGGCGTCTCCTGCCTTCGTTTTTACGCTAATTCCACCGTTATCTGGTGCTGTGTTTCAATACACACTTACTGGCTGCAGCCATAACCAGGAACTAAGTTGCGCTTTTGCGAGTGTCCTTTAAAGGTTGGCTTCTGCCATCAATTTTGTCAAACTCTATAATGCCTGTCTTGCGCTATAGACATTTTCTAACGCTGTGTCTTTTCCTCTCCTTGGAGAATTTTCACTCAGGATCATTGCTCAGCGCTGGTGCATTAGGGAGCAAAGAGACAGGTTGTCTGTTTATGAATGTCTGAGGGAACACGGTGTGCTGCCCCAGCACTTCTTACTGAGGAGAACTCAATATTCCCCTTTTTCCTCATTCTTTCTGGCTGCTCCTGTTGTCTTCCTGTGGTTAGTATATTCAGGTCAGGAGCCAAAGTAAAGGTTGCCCAGTTAATCTGGTAAAGGCAACTGACCAGCATATGGAGTAAAAGAACCAAGAGAACCGAGAAGCCACAGTGGTGAAGGTCTTCTCTCTTATATTGTCTATCTCTTTGGTTGTGTCTCATTATACTTCTTAGTTCCCTATGATATGAATCACTATGTAGTGAAGAAAATTGGGCTCTAGCAAGTGCCTTTTATCCTCTAAACATTGAGACACTGATGATTGCTTTGTGCAACTTTGTTGTAGCTATAGTGCACGTGACTTTTTTTTAATTTAAAAACAAAAAAGAATAATGTACATAGTAAAGCCACAGAATGTTTATAGTATAAATGCTAGCACCTCTGCAAGAAATTATAAATGAACAAATAAAATGAAAGAAAATTATTTAATTTTAAAATGATTAATTCCTGAATAATACTTTAAAGAAGCTGATTTTTTTTCAGTTTCATGCACGTTAGGGATAAAAATGATAAATTACAAACCAACTCTTTTAAAGACAGAAAATCGACTTTTGTATTTGTATATTGGTACTTGTGCTTGTCCTTTGATGACATTTCCAGTAAGTGAATATAGTGAGCAGCCAATCGGTACTAGCTTTTACAACACATTCTGGGAACTTCTAGGGAGTGAATGTTTCAGTGCACTGAAGTGATTTTGACAATGGAAGAGAACAGGCCTAGAAAATCCCTGGCCAGTGTACTTCTGATCTAGAGAGCAGAACGATACACACTTTGACCTTTCACACTGAAGATGAAAGTAAAATGATGGAGGGAAGCAGAAGCAGACAGAGGCAAAATCAGAAGGAATGTGTAGGGTGGGGCAGCAGTGGCATTTGAGCGCTGCAGACAGTCGTATCCACTCCTCAGCGTGAGTCACAAGGACGCGTTCAGCTGCTGTGGCATTCCTCTGTGTGGATTACTGTGGGAAACTTTATTTGCTTGAGACTTTCTTGAAAGCTTCAGACAATGGCATACAGTTCTAGGGCCACTCTGGGTGAGTTTATAGCATAGGGAATGACTAAACACTTCTGTGGTACTGATTTTTGCCTGTTTTTTTACTGTCATATTTGTGTCTCCAAATCACTCATAGATCTCTAGGCCAAATTTGCAGTGAAATTTTTTTTTTTTTTTTTTTTTTTTTTTTTTTTTTGTGCATAGTGTAAGATGTTATTTTTATTACTTGAGGCATTCTCTTATACCCTTTTTCTTTTGCTTACCCACCAAAAAACCTCTCTAAAATAGCCTGAAATTGTTTTGCCTACTGTAACACGTTTCTGCAAAACTCGTCTTTCAATCTGAAAACATTATAGAGGTTACAATTTTAATAGCTCATCCTTTACTGTACCAGAGGAGGTGTTTAGAAGTTTAACTAAATGACTAATTTGTGTCTGTCACTATTTTATTTATTTATTTGGTTATTTTTCCCATTTCAGACTTATTTTATCTCATGGCTTATTGTTTTAAAGGGATAGTTCACCCAAAAATTTGATGTTTATCTGCTTACCCCCAAAGGATCCAAGATGTAGGTGACTTTTTCTTCAGTAGAAACACAAGTGAAGATTTTTGACTCCCACCGTTGCAGTGTGCCAGTCGTATAATGCATGTCAATGGTAACATTTTAGAGTATGAGAGTAAAAAAATACACATACGAATCCATATTAAACCCTGCGACTCGTGATGACACAATGATGTCTTAAGACATGAAACGATTGGTTTGTGCGAGAATCCGAACAGTATTTATATCATTTTTTTACCTTAAATATATTTTAAATATCTCTGAAAAATTTGGACAAATGGAAAAATTCATTTTCACCCCCCTGAATGATACTGAACCAAATGGCATATGAATGTAAAGCTTGTTCACTTGTTAATAAACTCTGCACCTTATGAATTATTTGCATGCTCTGCATGTAAACTGAATGCTTTGGAATGTACATCCATCTCCGACAGACGCGTAACCTGTTTTTCTCTCCAGCTAGTCATATAGTTTTAGATTCATCTGCTTAAAAGCAGCGCAGTCAAGGAAGAGAAACATTTCTTTCTTTAACTTTCCTCAGCCCCTCTTCTCCCCCAAACTCACTCACTCGCTCTCGCTCGCTCTCGCTCGCTCTCTCTCGCTCGCTCTCTCTCTCGCTCTCTCTCTCGCTCTCTCTCTCGCTTGCTCTCGCTCGCTCTCTCTCGCTCTCTCTCTCTCTCGTTCTCTTTGTCAAGTCTTTGGGTGGATTCCCAGCTGACTATGTTTGTCATGGTAACAGGCAGCAAGGCAACAGGCCCAGCCACTTGCACTTCCTGAGTGAGAGGAGCTGCCTGACAGATCTGCGACTGCGCAGAGTGTGTGTGTGTGTGTGTGTGTGTGTGTGTGTGCGCAGGCAGGGCTAGGGTGCGTGAGGCTGTCAGCCTGTATTAGGTTCAAGCACACTGCAATGCTGCCTACTGCTACCGGGCTTCACTTTATGCTAATGAGGGGAGGCCTCAGGAACGGGCTTCCTTCTCTTTCTGTCTCTCTCACTCACTCCTTGCTGCCATCTCTGTGCTTTCCTTGTGGGCTGGACAGAAGACTGATCTGTTGTTTTAAATGACTCATACATGTTTTACTCGATAAATAACCCTCATTCTGACCTTAAAGTTGATTTTTAAATCAAAATTGACTCTCTTTATTTTCTTAATATTCATGGTCTTTTGTGAATGATTCATTGGCACTTTTTATTCCAAAGGGAAAAAAAGTATTGGTCTTAATAATCGTTAATGAAAATGTAATAACTTGCTTTGCTTCTGAAACTACTTTCTTTTTGCTGACATCACCAAGTCCTCTTTCAGACCACAGTCAGGTTAGACGCCATATTTAATGGTTGTACTGTCTTAAGGTACAGTCAAAATTGATTCCCTCCTTAAACTTTTACCCACAATAAGTTAACTGTTATTTTATTGTAGTTGTAGTTGTAATTGTAGTTTGGGCCGCCAACTTAGTCAAGTGCCATTCTTGTTTTTTTCTTGTAGGAAATCATATTTCAGTGGAACATACACTACCGTTTGGGGTCAGCACCAAATTAAAATTATTATTATATTATATTTAATATTTCTAAAAGATGACACTGGAGAAAATTCAGCTTTTCCATGACAGGAATAAATTACATTCTAAAATACAAAATAGTTATTTTAAATTGTAATAATATTATTTCACAATATTACAGTTTTTACTGTATTTTTGACAAAATAAAAGCCTTGGTGAGTATAGGAGTCATCTTTCAAAAACATTAAAAATAATCAAACCGACCCCAAACTTTTGAACAGTAGTGTATGTTGCAATAAAGAATTAAAATGGGGTGGTGAATGTCAAAAGAATGAGTGCCAAAGAATGATTAAATGTATTAAATGTACAGTATGTAATATTGACAGCTAGTGGTTGAAATGGATACTACAGTCCAAATTCAAAATATTGGAGAGGGTAGTTTCTTCCACCCCCTTCTCCTCAGACTCAGTGCTCATGCTGGTTGCCAGATTGAGGACACGCAACAGGAACGAGTGCAACTGACAATGGAAGGCGACGAGCCTTACACTGTAAGTTGACGAGTTGATTTATCCATGTTGTAATATGCCTCATGTAGAGTTTTAGATGGATGGCGAGGCTTTTTAGGTTGGGTACAATCTGCGATCTTTGACCTAGTTTGTTTGATGGCTTCCATGGCTACAATACGCGGTGTTTTCCACCAAATGGCAACCCAGGGTGTCGGAATGCTATTGGGTAAATTGGCAGTGGGTGGGATCGCACCAAAACAAAAACAGACATTTTGACACGGAACGCACATTTCAAAGTAAAATATCTGGCTATGGCGTTGTTGTTGTTTTTTGGTTTTTTTTCAGAGAAACAAGTATGTGAACTTAGTATGTTTACTAAATCTCTGCAAACATGGTATTTTTGTGCTTTATACAGTCAAAAAAATTACATATACAGCAACTAGAAGAACAAGGTGCACCAAATTCCATGGTCATGTTTCAATCACCAAGTATGCACATACTGATCAAATTAACGGTATAATTTGAAGACCGTGAATATTGCTTTGGATAACGGCTACCAAATTAGTAAATTACATTTAAATAACTTCAATACATGACAAAAATGTATCATTAAAGATGCATCATAAAAAATGCATCTTTTTCTAAAATAGCTCCCAAATACATGTGACTCACGCTAAGTTGAAAGCAAGGTGAAACGTTCCAGTGTACAACGTCAAATAGTTTGGACCATCTGTGCGTCCACGCCCCCAGACCCTTTTTTTCCCTCTCTCCTTGAGCAGAGTAATGGTGAATCAGTGCACTGTAATATTACGGTGGCCCATGTGATCCGTTTTAAATCTCTCGCATCATCAACCTAGAGCTACAGTATCTGAGAACACTACTGCCTACATTGAAAGCTCAGCGTAGGTCACACACTCGCTCCTCCTCTCCATCCCCCTTTTCCACCAAACACTCAGCTGGATCTTGTCTTCCTGCAGCTAGCATGTATTTAAGCAGGGAGTGATCAGGGCTTTGCACTCGTGTGACACATTCTTACCGTGAGTACTTACTGAAAGTCTGACACACATTTGCCTCCCTCTTTGCTGCAGCACGGCTCAGGAAGGAGTAGTCAGAGCTGTATTCCTGTAAACGCTCCTGCGGTAGCAACTCATGGCGTACAGTTATTTCCTGCAGCACATCTTTCCTCTGCAACTCAAAAGTTTGAATTCTTCTGTCTAGAGATCGTTGCTGCTAATCTCCTATTGGAGATGCTGCAATTTGCTAAACACTGTGTACATCACTCCGATGTTCCCATATTGTTCCCTTATCTGTTTGGCACAGTTGTAACGTCAGGCATTATGGGCTCTCTACGATGGATGGACAGAGACTATACTGGCTCTCACATCAGCAAAGGCACCGAATGCTAATATGACAACAGCTTGCAGGCTAATGTCATAGCAACCAAGCTTCAATCCACAAATCTGTTAATCGAAACAATTTCTTGTATTTTTTTTTTTACCATGTCTGTAAATTATGTACGTCATGTAGTTAAAAACACAACATTATCCTTATTGAAAGAGTTTTTATGATCTCTAAATAAAAAAAGCTGTTCTCCCTAACTCTGCCTGTACTTTCCTCACTATGCTTTCCAAAAAAAGAAAGAAAATCCAAAAGAAAAGAAAAGGGGGAAAAAAGTCATAAACTGTTTTAAAGTTATTCTGGACAATTATTATTTAAAAGTGCGGCACCCACCAGAATAGCAAAACTAATCGAACAGATTTCCCAAACACCCTTCCTCCCATTGGTCAAACAAACAGACAGCCTCACCCCCAAACTTGCCCCATTGGTTGAGCCAGTGTTGCCGTGTTGGACTGGTTAGAATTCTCAAACAAACAGCAATGTTTTGATTGTGTCAGTGTTTATACTTTTATACCCTTCAAGTGCACCTGGGAAACTCCTACCTCAAAGTCAGAAGTTTGTTTTTACGCCGTATTGCATATTCATGTAGAAACATAACAAGGAAGTAGCCTAAACAAAACAAAATAATTATATTGTGAACAATAAAGCCAAAATGACTACATCTGAATTCAAAATGATGAATCTCTTATTTATAAATGGTATCAATATTTGTGTTACTTAAAGCAAATGGTGAAAGTTTTTTTTTTTTTTTTTGACTCTTTCCGGTCGCTGATCTCTATAAATAAATATGTTGTTTATGTTGTAGATCAATGTTTCTGCCATGTTTCAAAACAACACGCCCCTTCTAACATCAGCACTTGGCAACTAACGTAACATCCAGAATTTAGAGTAAATATGATTTTGCTCGGGTCATTCATGTGCTCATAACTCCTAACTACAACATTTCTGACTCCACTTGAATGGCACATAACCTGAATTTGATTAACTTGTTGTCTTTACATATATTCAGCTAGCATGGTGATTAGTATTTTAACCTAGAATTACACACCTTTAACATCACAGTTTCTTGAAATGTGTATGTTTGACATTTTTGCCATTTAGATATTTTCTGTAGATCAAGAGATTTATATGGAACCAGTGTTGAGTCAGAGAGATGAACAGCAATGAGTCATAAACGTAATGAGTGGCTGTGTGGCTAACAGCATCTCTCTCTCTCTCTCTCTCTCTCTCTCTCTCTCTCTCTCTCTCTCTCTCTCTCCCTCTCTCCTCTAAGCAGATATATGTTGGGTAAAGGGGCAAAGCGGAAACTAGATGAGGATGAAGAGGGGCTGGAAGGCAAAGCGTTGGCGGCAGGGCCCGGAGCGATGGTCGACGGGCTCTCAAAGGTCTCCTACACGCTGCAGAGGCAGACCATCTTCAACATGTCTCTGATGAAGCTGTACAACCACCGGGCGCTCACCGAGCCCAGCTTGGAAAAGCGTGTGCTCATCAACAACATGCTGAGGCGCATCCAGGACGAGCTGAAGCAGGAGGGCAACCTGCGGCCACTCTTCTTCCCTCCTTCACCTCCACCCGACGACCCTGTGGACGAGGGTTTCCGTGAGGCGCAGCCTGCCTTCAGCGTGTTGTCCATGGTGGCACCGCCGCTGTCCCAGTCCCCAGCACTCTCCGCTCCAGTCCTTAATTCGCCTTCGTCAGTGCTGTCAAACGCAGCGCCTCTGGAGGCCTGTCTCACCCCAGCTTCGCTTTTAGAGGAGGACAGTGTCACGCTTTGCACATCGCCCTCTCCGCTTGCTCCTCCTCCTCCTCCTCCTCCCCCTCCGCCTCCCCCAACCCTGCCCAGACTCCCTTCCCCTATAGCCAGAGACAGTTTTTCTTCTGCCCTGGATGAGATTGAGGAGCTCTGTCCTTCGCCCTTACCTACAGCTACATCAGTGCCCGGTGCTACCTCCCACTCGTCCCTTACAGTGACCCTCCAAATGCCATTGTGTCCCCCCAGCTTAAACTCAGGGGCCTTGGACTCCAAAGACTGCAGTAAGCCCTGCTGCCCAAAGCTTGAAGGGCTGGTCCCGCTGCCCGAGGAAAACTCGGCGGCCCCCAATGCACCAGAGACTCTTCCTCCTAACAGCCTGGACATGTGCACCTCACCCTCTGCCTCGTCCTCAGGCTTTCTGACAGACCTGGCCCTGGACGACATTCTCTTTGCAGACATTGACACCTCCATGTACGACTTCGACCCCTGCACCTCATCCTCAGGTGCGGCTCCCTCGAAACTGGCGCCCATGGTGACGGCGGACGAGCTTCTCAAGACTCTTTCGCCCTACAGCGGTGCCGCTCCTGCTGTCAGCTCAAACCAACCTTTCAAAATGGACCTCACTGAACTCGACCATATTATGGAGGTGCTTGTAGGATCATGACCGGGTTTGGAAAGGAACTGGGGAAGAAAATGCAAAACCAATCAAAGAGTTTTTAAATAGAAACTGAGAAAGAAACTGAAGAATCGCTTTGTGAGTGTTTGGAGTTTTTTTTTTTTTTTTTTTTTTTTTTTTTGTACAGTTTTGTGTTCGTTTTGTTTTTAAAGACAAAGGAAATTGTCCATTTTAATGGTGATGTTGCCCAGTACTACTTCTCAACACTGTGCATGCACTGTGCTTGCCTGTCCCAAAAATGAACATGAAGACATTTTATGGAACACACTTTGGCCTCTGGCAGATCCGAGTGCCTTCATTTATGACCACTTGGTTAGTTAACTAACAGTTGTTTGTCTCATTTTTCTCTTCATTTCTAACCGAACAACAGGGATTATTAGAGCAGTAGCATCTCTCTTTTCCCTTTTCATTATACAGGTGCAAGGATGTGCAATGGCAGCCCTATTTTCATATTTTTCTTTCATTTTCACAAAGCACAATGATTTTAAAAGAGGAACTTGGTTATTTTGTGTTGTTTTTCTATCTAGAACTGTTTTATTGCTTTTTCAAAATATGTGGTAATTTATTCTTTTTTTTTGGGGGTCTGGGGAAGTCTGCTTGCATTTTAATGTTAATTAAAGGGATAGTTGACCATGTACTCACCCTCATGTCCTTTCAAACCTGAAAGTTTCTTTCTTCTGTGTAACATAAAAGAACATATTTTGGAAGAAGAAAAAAAATGTCGGTGGGGTCCAATGTAGATTTGCACCCCACAGACTTTTCTTTAAACTATCTTATGTTTCACAGCAAAAATAAAGGAATGCACGATTGGAATGACATGAAGTTGAGTAAATGAAGATTTTCATTTTGGGTGAACTACCTTTTTAAACTTCCTTTAGTGAAACATATACATTTATGAAATGTACTCATTCATGGAACATACTTTACCAGCTATTATTTATTCATGGATGTGTGTAGTGGTCAGATATTTACAGGCAAACCAACCAAATTCCAGCCGTAACGGCTCGGATTCCATGTGTTTACATCTCAGCTGGCAATGTATTGTTTTACAGACGCATTTCTTTGATTAGCCAATGCTAAAACCCCTTTATTCTACAAATAATGTATGCAATCAATGCCTTCTGGTCAGTAATAAGCAAACTGTCAACTTCTCTCAGCCATTTCCTTTTTTTATCAGAGTTAAGGCTTTGCCGTAACTTCCTTATTTTGCCATTTTGTTTTGGCTTTATATCATCACTCAGACTCAGTGGCTGGTTCAGTTTTAATGCTACACTAATGCACAGCAAAAGGGTCTATGCATGTCGCTTCATGCAAAATGGGGAAAAAACTGTAAGTTTATGGTTGCTGTTCAGTTCATTTTCAACAATTTCCATTATCATAATCTTTTTGCCAAACATTTCCCTCATATACATCTCTCACCAGTACAACGGTACTTTTCTGTTACCATACTAATGCATGCAGGATTATAGCTCATAATTGTACAGGTGTCAGATGATTTGTGTATGGTTTGGTTTTGTTTTATCTTATTTATACCATTGTTTGTTTGAATTTTATTAATGGTATCTGTTCATGTTCCAGTCAGACTCTCTCTCTGTTGCCCTGCTGGGTTTTCGTGTCGTTTGGCCAGTAGGAATGGTCAGATTACATTTAAAGTGGAGTTTATTCGGGGGAGTTTAAGTATGCACAAGTTTGGCGGGAGAGTATTATGCATGTATGTGCAATACACAGCACAGTATATTTGCTAAAAACACTTGCTATAAACCACTGAAGTCAATCAGATTGGTTGAAAGGATTATTTTATGTGCACCTGACACAAAAGGAAAGGGACCAGTTATCATATCACCTGTATTAGTTTCAAATACAGTTTGTTTGACGCACTAAACTAGCTGTCATTACTAATGTTAGATTTACATATACCGACAAAAACTGTGCATTATATGCCTTCCTGGCAAGTGCAATGTCAGTGAGGGAAGAATTTGTCAAATGTGTATTTTTAATAAGTATATTATTCGTGAAATAAGTGTGACCATTATTAATCTGATATTTGAACTTCCTGTCACAGAGACCTAAGCTAGAGGTGACGATTTGGATTTGTTACCCAGAGTTCAAAAGAGAGATTGTCTGAGAATTAAAAACATGAGTGAATGAGAGCAGAGCGGACAAAACTATGGAATCAAAACTATGATTACAATTTCTTATAGGATTTTTTTTGATTTGGAGTGTTTGTTTTAAGTTATTTATTTTTTTGTTTCCTGTGTAAATATATTTATTTTTTATGTTAAGCTAACATCCAGATTGTAATTTGTACAGAATATGAGATAGGAATGTATTATGCTTATGGGAATGTATCACTGCTTATTAATTGGGGTGGAAGCCATTTTTTTTTTTTCATCTTGTTTTAATAATGCATTATTTTGTGTCTGTTTAGTTTCTTGTATTATAATTTGGGGTGGTGTTTGTGCTAGTCATCTAGTCAAACACTCCCTGCCGCTATTTAATTATGAGTATTTAATGTTTTACGTATTTCAGATTGTGTGCAAGGGAAAGGTTTGTGAAGCAATACTTTATTCTCTACAAACTTTAGAATTTCAATCTTCCAAAGCCTATTTCTGGGAAAATCTTTTTGATAACCCTCAATGCCAAATGTAAAGAAGAAAGGCAGCATGATTTCTGATGATATTGGTTGTTGTTTTTTAACGGTATCTCACTGTCCCATGGTTCAGGCCATATATTCGGGGAAGTTTAAAGTGGTTTCAGGATAGTGACCACTGGGATTATTTGTGTGTGTGTGTGTGTGTGTGTGTGTGTGTGTGTGTGTGTGTGTGTGTGTGTGTGTGTGTGTGTGTGTGTGTGTGTGAGTGTGTGTGAGTGTGAGTGTGAGTGAGAAACGGAGACAAAATGTGGTGGAGGGCCTAAACCCTTTTTCTGCTCATTAAGAAAGGCTGTATCTTCAAGCCTTGGAGCTGTGCCTTTTTCTATGCAATATTACAGACATTCATTTTGAGAAAAATAACCCATCAACTGATGATCACTGTATTTGCATCAAGGTGTGGACTGTAGAATATATATAAAATATGGACATGTGTCTATGAATTTGAAACAGTCTTACTTTTCTAGTTTTATATCATACAATAAACGGATAAAAATTACTCTGCATTTGATTTCTTCATTTTCTATCAGAATAAAGCATGGTACTATGTTTAAAGATTGTATAGTGACTACATAACTGACAAATGAACAGGTTGAGGTGTATAATTTCTGAGTCACATTAGCTGCTTTGTATGAAACACTGCACATTTCTCTGCATCAACAGTTGCCTCCATTTTGCACCTATGACTCATGGCCTGGTAGCAGGCGTCTATTTCCAGTATTGGGGCCACACAGCTGTGTAGCAAGGACAATTTTAGCACGTGGCAGTGTCTGAGTGAACTGTAGGGGGATGGCCGGCTCAAAACATGGCCAAACTGATCACAGACCAGCGAGAATGTTCCCCCTGTGGATCATGTTGCGTTTTATGAGAGTAGTGAGTAGGATCACTTGCAGTGACCATCTCACTTTTACTATTTGTTATTCTTTCCTTTATCTAAAACAAGTCTTTCAGTAACTTTTAGTTGTGCTGTTCAGGAGGCTCTGGACAACACCTTAGTCCAGTGCTGTCAGACAGGGCTTGTTTTGACTTTACATCCCTCTATAGTCAAGCCTCTAACAAGTTTCGAGTTTCATGTGCAGATAACGGGTGAAATATTTGCCTTCTCATACTGTTTTGTTTCCAGTAAGCGCTATGGGGCTTGTGTCATAAAGCTGACTAATTTGCTGTGGTTAGTATCCGTCCTTTCCCTTCAATGTTCTTTGTTGGCCCACTTTTATCCACGTGAAGAAATGGGTCAAACCAAAAAAGAAAAAAAAGAAAGTATGATACTCAACTCAACTGCAAGGTGCTGCAGTGTTTGCAGTTTCGTTAACTTCAGCCATTTAAAGATATATCAGAATACATTAAGCACTCAAAATGACTGACAGAAAAACGCCTCAACGGTTTTTTTTTTTTTTTTTTTTTTTTTTTTTAATGCTGAATAGTATTTTTATTTTAACAAATTTAATTTTTAGAGGACATTATCAAAATAACTGGCATCAACATGAACTAACTTTCCTCTGAAACAACTTTTTGGATGACATCTATTAACACCCACTTTTCAGGATCCAACGATGAATAACCTACATTTGTTCACATCGAATGTCCTGTTTCCCTCATAAACGTCAAAATGCAGACGTAAATGGTTGTGAAGGTTTACCTTAACGATTCAAATCTTATTTTATTTTATACATCATTTTGAAGAGGGGGGGATTTCAAGCCTCTTATTTAGTCACGGGCTAAGAATAGTCACTTGACAAAAAACCACCAGAGTGATTTTTAACTCTTTTTCGTGACAGTTGACACCTGTCCAAAGGGCAGACAAGGGGTCAAAATAATCCAAGTTATTTTACTGTGAGCTTTAATTAACCACAGCTGTCCCTAGTCCTCCTTCACTTTCACTGTTTGGAAAAAAAAGAGTAGCTTGGATATTCTCCTAAATTCAACTGGAACATGAGGTTGCGAATATTTATTTGTGAACTGTTCCTTTAAACTGAATGAGAGGTAGAAAGTAAACTGCCCATGCAGCTGCCGTTCTAATTTGATTCTGCTCAGTTCACAGGGCATGAAGTAGACAGTCTTCCTTGTTTCTGTGGAGGTATTAGAGAGAGAAAGAGAGAGAAGAAAGAATAAGAAGGAAGGAGAGAGACTGCAAAAGCCTTGCTCTCCCTCTTCCCTCTCCTCCCCCTTCTGTCAGGTTGGCTTTGTGCAAATATCTGAATGATCTTGTTCTGCTGTGACCACGGAGGGAAAGAAGCCACACCTACTCTCCGCCAACCACAAGCCCAGCTCAGCAGGCACACAAGCAGTTGCACGTTTATGAAACACACACGCCAGCCCATAGCTGCCCCCGCTGGCTGGAATTTGAATTGTGCACTACAGCGGCATCTTCACCCCCTCCTCTGAAGAATGGTATGTATTCTGAAGAATAGCCTACATTAACAGTGTCCCTGTTATAGATATTACAAATTGATTATATACAGGTCTACCTAATTAAATACGACAGTTTATCATTCAGCTCTTCTGTAAATACTGAATTCATCTGCAAAATCTGAACAGTCTGATAGCCTATAGATCATAAATCAGAATTTCAACAGGGAGAGATATTCATTGGCTTGATGTGTGACATTCAAAGGAAAATGTCAAATTAAGTTTCAGATTTCATATTAAACATGAGCAATTGAGCAACCCAGTTTACACAAAATAATAGCCTACACTGTCGCCTTTTTCAAAGATGTGATTTGTGTTTGGGAAGCCCTTTTTCTAAAACTACACTAAAAATACTACTCTAAAAATGTATGCTTTTTTAAAGATTTACTTAAAATTAATATTAAAATTCCATCAAATTGAATTGAATAAGTGAATGACTGAACAATCCTTAATCAATTATTCAGTTAAAATATGTAAGGATAATTCAATTAATTTTGATGGAATTTTACTATTAATTAAAATTTGTAAATCTTCAAAAAGGCTTATTTATTTATTTATTTTTTGTCTAACAGTATTCCTAATATTAATACAAATACATAGAGGTTAAACACGGTCAAATTAAGGATGGATTTGGATGGAGAAAAAAACTATAATTATTTTATTTTATGATGTAATATCAGAATATAGTTGGTCAATTTGTTTCTGTGTAAAATTCTGTAAATTTAATACAATTATTTAATATGATTCAGCTGTATTAAATATTCTTGATTTGAATGCATGTATAATGTAATAAATGAATTAAATCAAATTATTAAGAAATGTTTTTAAAGTTATCTGAACCACAAACAAGAACTGCGAATTAAAATAATGGAGGATAAAAAAAGATTTAAAGGCAGACCCCACAGCCACAGGAGCTAAGAAGTTTCACTAGAATGAAAGTTTGTGCTATAACAGTGAGCTTATGCCGGGTTACATCTGTATCAAAGGTCACCGGGAGTTAATTATTATGAAGGACGCTGAGCCCTAAAGAATGGAGCCAAGACTGTCAGACTTGCTGGATTTTTAAACCTATTGCATAACACAGGGAATTCGCTTTTAGACACCTTATTCAGATCAATGTGGTCGACAGTTTTATACAGCGGTGCATTGCCGTGAATGTGTTTGTGATGTTGTAGCTGGCATGCATGTGACTATGTAAGTTCATGTGTTCTTGTATTTGTGTTTGTGTGTGTGTATGTGTTAAGGGGAAAGGCCCTGAGTGAGGAGCCAGAACAGGAAGTAAGAAACAGACCACACACAGCTGCTGCATGGAGAGAGTGGGTGTGAGGAAGTGTGTGGGAGCTTGACATTCACAAAAACACACAATAAGCCATATTCACTGAGGGAGAGAGACAGAGAAAAACAGACAAATTGCATATGGGGGGAGCAGACTGAAAGAAAGATTTTGAAAATCTACATTCTAAGTTCATTAAAACTGTCTGTTCCTTTGATGCCCAAAGGACTTTAAGATCCAACCGTTATTGTACAGTTAGTCATATTAGCAGGTGACGGTTAATGTCAGTTAGAAGTTTGGACATTGGCTTCATGTGAGGCAGGTGGGCGAGGTGTCCAGCAGGCCCAAGAGGGCACGATCAGCATGGCGGGCAGTGCCAGGTCCGTCTGTGGTGCTTTCCGCCTGAGCAGGTGAGGAGAATGGAGCTGTGGGAGAGCAGTGCAGAGCGACTGCAGCATTAACCTAATTACAAGCTGGCCCTGCTAAATAAACACTTATTAAATTTGCATGCTCAAATACACTTCTGGACGGAGCGGTTCACAGTGCATGCAGCCTTTTGCTGTCACCCAGAGGTCCATACTTTGTTATAGAAGAATATTCATTAAGGCACATAATGCATACTGCTCAAAACAAAATAAATAAATAAAATAGTTAAACATATATGAAGACTTCAGATGCAAAAGCCTCTAAGTCCGTCTGACGTTTTTCTTTAAAATAAGCATTTTTGTCAGGCTCCTATGTCTAGAAGTACCGGTACTTCTGAATGGGCTGAGACTGGGATTTACTGGGTTTAAAGTGAAAGTATTTTATGAACATATACTATATGTGGAGAGCATTCACTCAGTATCATTATCTCTTTTTTGACCCAAGTGGCTTTTAGAGGCGTTTGCATCTGAACTCTTCATGTATTTAAATATATTGCTCCGAGATGCTGGGATAAGCGCAGACAACCACGACCAGGATAAACTGTATTGAGAATGGATGGATGAAAATTAATAAATAAAATAAAAATATTAACATTCAAAATAATAACATAATATAAAGCAGCTCTCACGTGACCCTACAGAGGATAAGCAGTATCGAGAATGGATTCATGGATATTTTTTGATTAAATAAATAAACAATTTATTAAAAGAAATAATAATTGAATAAAATAAAAATATTAAAAAATATCACATAGGCCTCATATAAAATAGCATCCATCCTGGGCGTTTCACTGTGCACAGTCTGAGATGCTAGGATAGGCTCCAGCATCCATGTGACCCTGCATATGAAAAAGGGTTTTAAAATAAAATAAAATATAATCCATGTCATTAGAAGATATAGGGTTATAAAAATCATTTTAAAAAATGCAATCCTTAAGTTATTTAACTGCAGACCAAATGTTAAGACACCACCGAACCGAATCATCAAGTTCTTTGGTGGTTATGTGGTTAACTGCACAAGAGTGCCCCTAGTGTAACATTTTTTTTACCAAGTTAGCAGAATCTTGTTAGCCTCTGCTGCTGGTGCATGCTGCAACTACACCAACTATACCTAAAAAGCATCTTTCTCCATTGACGACCATTCAGAATTAGCCATGTGTTCTGACATTAGGCACTATAGAGCTGTAAAGAAAAGTTTGTTTCTGGCTATGATCAGGTGCTTGATACATATCCATATTTAGACACTTCGGTGCCAGAGATTACCCGTTTTACCCAGACTCACTGGGTATCAACCAGTGAATGAAAACATCGTTATCTTGACGATTATGACGATTCAGAGCTACAACAAGGAACATATTAACGTTGTACTTGAATCACAAAAACTGTCAGTCACTGTACATAAATGGCCATTTATATTACTACATTAGGTTAAATTACTTACTGATTTATATTTCCATATTTATTTCCATTAAACCTATTTTTATAGATTTCCTATAGTAGCATTACTAGCATAGTGAGAATGAACCACGGATTTACAAACACCGCCACCCACTATCAGCGCCACTAGGGGTCTCCCTCTGCCCGCTCATTGAGGGCGCACATTTCAAAGAGCAGAAACACACTGGAACAATGCCAAGTCTTTTTTTTAGATTAGAATTAACCAACAAAACCACAACAACTAATAAAAAAGGGAATGCACAGAATATGTTTACCTACTGACAAGCACTGTATCAATATAAAAACACACACACACACACACACACACACACACAAAAAAACAGACTGTACAGACAATATTACAAATACTAGCGTCAGTCACCTGGAGCGTTTATGCAAGCAAATTGCCATGTTTTAAAATACAGAAGTGGTAAAATATGGCCACGTATTATTCTGTTGGTAATTATACTCAGATGATCCAATGAGATCTGAGCAGATTAGGTTCATATGGAGGCTGGATTAACCTCCACCCGTACGATAATCCGCGTCAGCATATTTCTTTCTCACGTAGAGACAATAGAGTTGCTTCTTAATTCGTTTAGAGAATTTGTGTTTGTTTTATCGTTTTCTTCTTGACCTCAGACACCTTGCAGCTCCCTGTCCAGTCTGCCACGACACTGACAGATTCCTAAACTGGACCGCCTTTGATAAGCATCCTATGGTATTTTGTTCAAGATGGCGGTGGCGAGCATGGAAAAGGACGCGATAGTAAGTCACAGATACCTCTAAAATCTTACAAGGCTTCAGATTTTCATAACATAGCTGTTATAGCTAATAAGATGGATATATTTGATACGAAGCGCGGTGGAAATCTGTATGCATCACATGAGAGGAGATGACTCGTTCTCTCATACCTATAGTTGAAATTCATAATGATTTTGTTGAAATGCACTGCAGACGTGGTAGATCGCAATTGACAAAGAATATGACGAGACTTTTTTTTTGCTCTGGTGTATTTGGTGCACATGCTGTTTTTTAATTTTTTTAAATGAAGTACAGATGCGAAGGCGTGTCGTTTTATTGTTAAAATCTGCATGTGCATCTCTGCATTACAGCGCTCGTACTTTATTTCATCCTGCATCTTCAAGTGCTCTTTAAACCTGTAAATCTTCTCCTTCTCATTTGAAGAACATCGAAGATGATCTTCACCTTAATAATTCATTTGGAGATGCTGGGCTGATCTCCCCTGATAAAGAAGACATCTCTCGTATTCTGGTAGAGTAATGTTTAAAAGTAATCGTTGTTATGCTGTAGTTTTGGCATTGATGGTTTTTCCCTACATCTGATATACCAGACAGTTCCTTTCAGTGGACGGATCAGAGGTGGAATGAGGCCTGGGAAGAAGATTATTATAATGGGAATCATTGATCCAGAGCCAGACAGGTATGTTTTCACTTTAAGATTGCATATTTATGAATGCACACACTGTATCACTAGCAAATAGTTGCATCAGATAGAAGCTTTGTCTCAAAACCTTGTAAGCTTCCTTAAACAGCATTTTTGGGCATCATGTGCCCATATGCTGTTCAAATTAGGCAGCACTATGTTCTGAGAAACAGCTTTTGGTTGTAGATCTGCATGGGTGTGTGCGCACTGCTTAGCGTTTATGGGTGTTTTGATACTGTTAAGGAAACGAATCAAAACTGTGAGAGCATTGGGTGTGTCTTGGAAACGTTTTAGTATGCTGATGCAAATAGGTAAATCACAAGATAGGTTGTTAATCAGCCTGTATGACTATATATATCACAGACACACATATGCATGTGTGTGTGTGTGTATATATTTTAATTATATTAAAGCATCCAGGTATTATAAGGAAGTTTATCTTTGCAGTAAGCACACTAACAGGCATGTACAATATTAAACCTAAGAATGGGCAAGGCTGAAAAGATGCATTTGTGATGTGTATATTTACAGATGTATACTGTTTTGAGATGTAATACTACTGTTCCAAAGTTTGCTCTAGATTAGAATTTTTTTTTTATGTTGTTGAAGTTATTTATTCTTATCAAGGCTGCACTTATTTGATAAAAATACAGTAAAACAGAAATATTGTGAAATATTATTGCATTTTAAAATGTCTCATTTAATATATTTCAAAATGTTGTTTATTCCTGTGATGTGAATTCAGCAGCCACGTGATCATTCAGAAATCAGTGTAATATGCTGATTTGCTGCTCAAGAAATGTTTCATATTATAATCATCAATGTTGTAACAAAAATATTAAGCAGCACATTTTGTTTTCATGATTCTTTGAGTAGAAAGTTCAAAACAATGGCAGTTGTTTGATATAGAAATCTTTTGCAATGTCTTTACTGTCACTTTTGATTAACTTAATGCATCCTTGCTGAATAAAAGTATTCTTTTTGATTTTTTGATTTTTTTAAATCTTACTGACTGAACTTTTAAACGGTAGTTTAGTTGCCAGTATGTGTGTTCTTTGGGAATCTTCGATTCCATGCTCTACCAGTTTAACTTTTCTTTTTTTTTTTTTTTTTTTTGAGAGAGAGAGAGCGAGAGTATAGTAATGTTCCTGGCCTAAGGGAATGGAGCGGATTGTTATCTTTATGGTATAGTCTTTACATTGTAATTATGCAGAATTTTAACCAAATCACACATTATGGTTCTGATATATCAATGGTTAAGTGGTGCTTATGTTCAATTTCAGCTCAGGAATTTAGCCTTTCTAAACAGCCTGCTGATCCATTAGGAATGCACTGTGAGGCTCAGTCAGTGTGATAATGGATGCCAAATCACATGAATTCATGTAAAATAGATGCATACTATTTCTCTGTAATGTTTGGCACATGAGCACATAGTTTGTAATGCTTCATCATGCAACACTTGTCATATTTTTATTAACACTAATGGCTAGTCATATGGTTATGCTGACATACTGAACATATTAGCAAGGATGAATAAATCCTGTAAAAAGATAAACAACTTTAGACAGTGCATTGCATCAGAAGTGACATAAAGCAGCTGTTTGCATGCTTATGTTTTTTTTTTTTTTTTTTTTCACAGCTTTGACATCAGTTTGAACTGTGGCCACAGTGAGAAGAAAAATGATGAAGAGCTCACTGATGTGGCCCTTAAACTCAGCGCACGATTCACTGAAAGGCAGTTCCTGAGGAATGCACGAGTCTCTGGGAAATGGAGTGAGGAGGAGGCACCTATAGCTTACTTCCCCTTCATCCCGGACCAGCCTTTCAGGGTAATGAGCTGAAGCACTGACATCCACATGTTCTCTAATCTGAGATCTCTAATCAGGGTTCAGGGTTGTGTCCATAACCGATGGCAGCTTCTTCCTTGCCCAGTCAGTCAGACTTAACAGATACACATGTTGTATGAAGCTATCTCCGTCAGACACTGTAATGTGATGTCTAAAGCAGTGCCGTGTAGTGGACTTCTGAAATGAAGAGGCAAAACCTCCTTTCTCCTCCTTTTTCTCCTACATCAAAGTTTAAAAAAAAAGTAGAATAATTCTACAATAGTAGAATTAAATGCATATTAACATTAGAATAGTTCTGCAACATTAGAATGATTTCTGAAGGATCACGTGACACTGAAGACTGGAGTAATAATGCTGAAAATTCAGCTTTGCCATCACAGGAATAAATGACATTTTAAAAATATTGAACATAAATCATAGAAATCAGTAATAATATTTCACAATATCACTGTTTTATTTTGATCAATTAAATTAAACCTTGACATGCATAAGACTTCATTCAAAAACATTTAAAAAATCTTACTAATGGCAGTGTCTATATAATATTGTAATTTTTACATACATTTTTCCCCCCAGAAAGTATGCCTGCTTTTGCATGTCAGTTTATTCCTCCATAATAGGCAATTACAGAATTATTCCATATGGCAGAGATTTGTACGAACAAAGTCAGTAAAGATAATGGGTGCTTATTGTTTGTAATTGGGGCTGAAGGCGAACCAAAAAATGGGTCACTGTTTCCAAATGTTGGGCTGAGATAAGCAGTCATGCAAAGTCAGACAAGCACTTCCTTTCAACACACTGTCCACAATGTGTCTCAGTGACTGACAAAGGATTCATTTGATTTGATCTCATTTCACTCTTTCTCCCCTCTCCTTTCCCCGTTTATACAGATTGAGATCCATTGTGAGCACCAGCGTTTTAGGATCTTTGTGGATGGACACCAGCTGTTTGACTTTTATCACAAAGTAAAGTCTTTGCTGGCCATTAATATGATCCGGATAGTTGGGAGTCTTCAGATCACCAAGCTGGGCTAAGCAAGCACACCTGAGCACGCTCCAGAAAGGACTTCTCACAGGTGACCGCGTGCACCTGTGCATTTGCCACAGGCAGTGAAGGCCTCTGGGCCGCAGCTCACACAAAGACATCAACAACATCTGCATTTTCAATAGTTTTGCCCTCTAACCTCTCATTGGAATGATTTCTGAGTATTGTATCATAACAGGTTGGTGAATGGTTGCAATATCAGATGTGTGTTTTCCAGTATCCTTGCTTCACATTGTAGCTTATTTGTTTAGCTTTGATAATTTTTCAGGGATCGCACACTTTGATATGCACTCTGTGGCAGTACCATGCGCCACTGGGATTTAGCTTCTCTCAATAAACACTGCACATGCTTTTAGTCTAGTAGTGTAGCTTCAAAATGATCCAAAACTCAGGAAATCAGATAAAGTTGATTTACTTCATTTCATTCTGATGACAAAAATGCTTTAAATTAGTATTATTATTAGATGGGCTGTCTTGACATACTTTGGCTGCTAGAATAGAGGAGCTCAGATTCAGCATTCGCCATTCTGGGTTTGATTTGCGTTATTTAATCTGTAATTTTTATTTTTTTGGAAGGACAATGTTATTTGATATTTGTCCACTCATCTGTTTACACTTTATTATAAGCACCTAGTAAAAGTTGAAAGAGCAGAAATCACAGGGCTTGTTTCTTGAATGTACCGTCATCCACTCATAGGCTTCGTAATAGCTGTGGATGTAAAGTGAGTGTCTTCACAGAAAAAAAAAAAGACTCCCTCCTCATTCTTACTCCTTATGTCATTCCTCTAAATAGAAACGCAGCAAAGGGTCAGCATATTTCCTGTTCAGCAATGCTTTTTACCCATCCACCCTACACACCCACAATGCTCTCCTCTCAGTTGTCTTCTGCTCCACCTCCACATGTAGTACCAAATAGAGTGGTGCAGGTATGACGTCACCTTGTAGGCCAACCGGCAGTTAGCATCACGCTGGTTCCCTCGAGGAAAAACCCAATAGGATTTTCCCATAGGCATTTAGATTATCACTAAAAACAAGCTCTGCGATCAGCACAAGTTTATGATACTTGCACGTTTTGTCCATCAAGATAATTTTCACAGATGAACACAACTTTTATGAATATTGAAGCCTAAATGCATACGTAAAAAGCTAAAGGTAGGCTATAAAAGAACTGCACCACGGTCACTCGACTTCAGTGTCGCCATCACTAAGCGTCCAACAACTCTTTCAGTTTTTATCTAAACATTTTCCCAGAAAGTCTGAGTTTGAATAGTTTTTAAGAGCACAATTATGAGCTTAATTTGTCCTACAAAGTGATGTCATACCTGCACCACTCTATTAGTGTGATATCAGTAATTATTATTATTATTATTATTATTATTATTATTACTAATTACATTACAATACCAGAGAAACGATTCTTGATATGTATAACATGCATAAACTACCGTTTAAAAGTTATGGGTCAGTAAGACTTTTGTAATGCTTTTGAAAGAAGTCTCTTATGATTACCCAGGCTGTTTATGTGATCAGTGTCAAATGCTGATTATGCTGATTTGCCGCTCAAAACACATTTCTTATTATCAATGATTGTGCTTCTTAATGTTTTTGTGTAAACCGTGATACATTTTATTTTTTCATGGTTGTATGATGAATAGAAAGTATTTTATTTGAAATATAAATCTTTTGTAACAAATGTAAGTCTTAACTGTCACTTTTGATCAGCTTAATGCATCATTGCTAAATTTAAAGTATTAATTTCTTAAACCAAAAATAAATCTTACTGATCCCAAACTTTAGAACAGTAGTGTATGTAGTACTACGGTCATGAATGTGCCCTGTACTCTAGTGAAGAAGCTGGCAATGCTTCTCATCACTCAGTATTTATTCAGGTCAGCATTGTAATATCTTATAATATTATACTTCTACTTACTCTTTGTGTCCTGGAACACATGGGAACCGAGGCAGTGATGAATGAAATTGAAGGGCTGCTGTTTTTGTCTATTTTACTGGCCGATCTGCTTGACTAAATTTCATGTGATGGAATAATGCTATTATTTGCCAGAGAGTACTTAACACCAGCTAGAAACCATCTGCTCACATCAGTGTTCAGGTTAGAATATTTATCGACTGCAATAGGAAACTGTTCTTAATGTGTTGAGAGATGGTACTCCTGATACTCCCAAAACGACAGCTGAATAAACTATTGTACATTTAATGTGAAGTAGGCTGTTTTTACACTCTGAATATCTTGGCCGATTTTCTCTGCAACAATTCATGTCACAAACTCATGCAGAGTTTATTTAATGAGAATTGGTTTTGCAACACAAGCAATGTGGTCCTTGACCACACACCCATCTGACATGTTGTGGCAAACACACTTTGATATGACACATTTAGCAATTGAAACCTGGTCATCGGGACCAATATGATACACTTAACAGTATTGCTATTTAACTGCTAAATCTGTTGCAACATTTTGTCTGGTACCGTTTTAATGTTGACAATTTTGAGCATCTTTTGGTCTCTGAACAGTGAGTTTGTGTGAAATGACACCTGGATAAGTGAAAAAAATGGGGAGGGAGAATCTGTATTTACAAAAATAACAGGTGAGAAAGATGTAAGGAGAGAATATCAAAAGTTTTGACTGCTCTAGTATAGTAATAGATTTCGTTAATGCATTTGGCAGACACTGTTATCCAAAGTGTCTTTGAATACAATCAAGGTGTATATTTATCAATATGATTTCATCAGACTCCCTATGATCCTTCTAATATTCCCTATTACAGATACCAGTTTTAATGCTTCCGTTTTCATTGCTGTTTCTTGTCTTGTATCTCAAAATAAATTCACAATCTTTCAAACTGTTTCACATTTATGAGGGCTGAAAATGAATGTCTTGGTTGTAAACTATTATGAAGCCTTGAATTTTGGATGTACATATACTAAACAGGGCATCTATATGCTTCATCTTTTTTATATATCTACTTTTTTTTGCTACTGCAATAATGTCTAGACACTGTTTGACAGTGTATGTGATTATTTAGTTTAAGTGTTCACTGATTACCAATTCATCAGCACTTGAGTTCTTTAAGTAACGTGATTTTTTTTTTTTCTCTCTTTGGGATATTCAGAGCCTTGCTTTTAGAGCGTAATATGTCAGTTCTTTTATTTGAAGACCATTTCATAGGTGTATGTGTATTTCTAAAGTGGCCCATTATTTAGAGCTAGTTTGTGATGTTGGATGTAGTTGTACAATCATTTTCATGAGTGAAATCAACACCTGGAGAGTTGGTTTAGTGTGCTTTCAAAACTTGGTATTTATCAGAAATGTGCCTATTGAAATACAGTGTTGGTGTTTGGGATCTAAAATTGAATGATTACTAATGAGTTACACCAACTGACTTGAATTTTAAGTTGCACTTTTCAAGATAAATGTTTTTGTTTTTTTTTGTAATGTAATGCACCTTTTTGTGTGTATGTGGTTAAAGCAAGTGTTGTATAGTTGAAATAAATCAAATAAAACGATCAATAAAACTTCAAATTTGCCAAGGTATTATATATTTGCCCCTATGTACCCTGTAGATATGCTGCCATATGTTACACCTAAAGAGTAGCAAGTGCAATACAATTAATTAAACGTACACCCCAAAATAATTCATACTATTTTAACATTGCCATCTAGATAAATTGTTGATATGTGAATGCATTATTGTGTTTTGGTTTTACAGGCAAGATTTAGTTATTTCCTGAACTTTGTAATCTTCATAAGTTTCAATGCTTTTCTAACTGATTTACAGACCAATAAATCAATCCTTACAGACTCTGAAGTTCTTTAATGTGTCATGTAAGCAGTTAACATACAGCTTCTTTAAAACTGCTTGGCAGTTTGCCCGTTTAAACAGAACTGAAGACCGTAATCAGCAAGAACAAAGCGCCCTCTAATGGCTGGTTTCTTCTATGGGAGAAAGAAATATATCAATTAATGTCATTAATACTAATTCTTGACTGCAATAAGTATAACGTTTTTGATACCATAATTAACATTACCCTCAGATCATTCCTTGTACGTCGTACATTTTCAAACGATAATGCCATTTGCAAATGTGGAGTTCATTCACAAAAGTGACCAATAGAGGGAGCTATAAGCGCACAAATGTGCCATACGTTGTTGCCATTATTTTCCACACAATCCTCGTTTCAAAACAAATCCAAGCAAGTGTGTAAGCCGAAAATTTAACACGTGTTTGTACATATTTGTGTGATTTAACACTAAGAAAAGATGATCATTCCCCTTTTGAGGTGGACATTATAAAATGCAAGTATAAAATCAAATAAAAGACGTAAAAATGTAAAACTAATCAAGAATGACAACGGAAGAGGGATTTTGTAATGCAATGTCTGGCATCCTGATTACGCCATGACGTCACCCTTGACAGCCAACCAACCCGGCTTCAGCGCGAGCGTCGCAGTGTGTCACAGTTGACCTCGCTCAAGCATGGCGCTGCTGTCTAGATCCACAGGGTTACTTCTCAAAAACAGTAAACTGCTACCCTCTGTATTAGCAGCAACCAGGCAATGCAGTTCAGGTAACAGAAACCATGTCTACTTCAAAGTAATGTCGTCCTCTTCAATGTCACTCTCGAGTTGCTTTGGTTGGAAACTTGCGTCATTTGCCTGCTCTGGTTCTGTGGCTGCTGACAGTTTTGTTGTACCTGCAACTTTATAATGGAAACGCCTACCTTTATGGAAGCTGCTGCTACCCCTCTGTGTTTGTTTACAACTGAAACATATTTAATAAATATTACAATGTTATTTAAATATAATAAAGAGGTGATGCATTTGACCAATCAATTCCGTTTTTAATCATTAAAAAATTAATTGAGCTATATTATGAGCTAATTTGACCCTTACCCTCATCTCTTTTGCAGGTGGACAGTATCAGTACATACTGGTTGACAAAAAGGGTGAAAAGAAGAATGTTGGTTTCATCCAACTGAATAGGCCAAAGGCTCTGAATGCTCTTTGTGATGGGCTTATGATGGAGGTGGGCAAAGCCCTTGATGCATTCGAGGATGACAGGGAAGTGGGAGCAATTGTCGTCACAGGGAGTGAAAAGGCCTTTGCAGGTGTGAAATTCTTGTGTGAAAATTTTTGGTGGTTTTATGTTGTATTGACACTTTTGCTTTGATAGCTGGAGCCGATATTAAAGAGATGCAGAATCGAACCTTTCAAGAGTGCTATGGTGGAAACTTCTTGGCACATTGGAACAGGGTATCAACCATCAAAAAGCCTGTCATTGCTGCTGTGAATGGGTTTGCGGTAGGTAAATGTTTTAAATTAGTCACTAGAAAGCCTGTTTAAATCTTAATTCCAACTCAAGCATAATCATAAAGTTTTGTCCTGTCCAGCTTGGTGGAGGATGTGAGTTTGCCATGATGTGTGACATAATCTATGCTGGGGAAAAGGCACAGTTTGGACAGCCAGAAATCTTGCTCGGCACCATTCCTGGTATAATAACGCATCCATTTTTTAATTATTATGTGGATTGATTGTGACAGAATAATTATGAATGGCATTAATAAGAAAAGCAAGGTAGCTGAGATCACATGATTTCTTTTGCTCCAGGTGCTGGCGGCACTCAGAGGCTTACGAGAGCAGTGGGGAAATCCCTTGCGATGGAGATGGTTCTCACAGGAGACCGAATCTCAGCTCAGGAGGCAAAACAGTCTGGTTTGTCTTTCAAACTTACTGTTGCACTACAGCTTCTTCTCTCGATTTAATATGTGGACTAATGTATTCATCTTTATAGGTCTGGTAAGTAAAGTATTTCCTGTGGATCAGCTGGTTTCAGAAGCAATCAAATGTGGAGAGAAAATAGCTGGCAATTCCAAACTGGTCTCAGCCATGGCAAAGGAAGCTGTTAATGCAGGTAAGGGATTTATTAAAGAGATTTTTAAAAATGCATTCATGTTTCATGAATGAGGCTGTCGTTCATGCATCCAAAAAACTGCTTATAGTCCTGTGCAGCCATTTAGAAACTGATAGTTTTATGTAAACTTTACTTGCAGCGTTTGAACTGACTTTAGCTGAGGGCAGTCGACTTGAGAAAAGATTGTTCCATGCAACCTTTGCTACGGTGCGTCACTTTTCTTCTGTTTATTTATTTCCTTTTTTTGAGAAAAAAAGCTTTCTTGAACTTGCTGTGCTCTTGTTTTTAGGATGACAGAAAAGAGGGCATGACTGCCTTTGTTGAGAAGAGAAGGGCTGCTTTCCAGGACAATTAAAATTCCAGTTGAAAAATATGGTGATGTTTAGATTGTGATCAAATGCTGATATTAAAATACTCTAATTTGCCTTAATTTTCTTATAAAGTGTTTATGAAAAAACAAAGATTTAGGCTATGTATTTGGGCTGTCAGATGTGCATACCCGTAGTTCACATTTGGTTTAGTTTATACATGCCCTTTTCTAATCAATGTCTGGGTATTAATCATTGTCTGGTATTATCACTTTGAAATCTTTGCTGGTACATCATAAATGGAGGGATCCAGTACATTTACTTCGGTGTAACTGAAACACTAAATAATGCATTGTAATATACATTTGAGCTGTTCGGAAGAGAAAATGTCATCGCCTTCTTAAACCGTTTGTAATTACTGTAACTCCTCTGATTTCACTGTATATGCTGATCATAAGGAATTGAGACCACGCAATTACACGCTGTGCACGCTAGGTGGAGCTGTGGCTGTATTTTCAGTCACTCGTGCAGCGTAGCCTATCCATGTGATATTAAAGTCGCTGTCGAAGTATTTTGTTGCGGTATTCTTTAAATTATATATTTGTTATTAATCTAAAAAATATTTTATTACAATGTAATAAGTGCTCTTGATGTCGTGCAAAATAGTGTTTTGACTTGAGGGACGCGAATTAGTTTTTTTTATAAATAGCCTAAGCAAGGCAGGTTTTGTGCGGAATAGCCTACCGAAGTTTACTGACCAACAGGATTAACATGATCTTAATTTTATTTTTATAAACGTGTTCTCGGTAACCAGGCCATCCTAAATGTATCACTATGACAATGCACTGAAATTGAGAATTTTCTAGGACGACGATTTATAAATAACTAGCATTTTTCATCTTGTAATATGCGTTTTTTTCTGTTTTTATGATTCTTAATAATTAGCTTTGTGTTTTCGTTTTTCGTAAATCTAAATGCAATTTATGAAATGCCGCTGCTTTAAACCCAACAGCTTAAACTTTCTAATTATTGATGAATAACTGTAAAGTTTCTAATGTCGCTTAATCATCACTTGTCAGGTTAAAGATCGCCAGAGAACTTACAACCCACTTTTACGCATTAAACACTGCCCGATTTATGTGAAATACAGCGTCCAGAAGGACCACAGCAAATGTAATTATAGGACGAGTCTATTCATCTCAATTGCACATCAAATGAGGGCATTTTCTCACTTGAAAATCTTGGCTTTTTTTCTCTTCGCACGGCGTCGTTCCAAACACTCTCAAAAGTCCATAGCCTAATTGATTTTAATTTTCATTCAATATTCCCTCAGAGTCCAGCTTTCTTCTCAGCCCCTGGAACAAAACTTTTAAAAGAGGAGAAAAAAACCTTCTCTCCACATACCGCAACAGCACAAAGGTCCCCTTAAAGACAGCAAAAGAGAGGTTCCACTTTGAAGTCTATCCCCTGCTAACGAAAGGTCAAAATAATAAATGTAGACCGAATTGAGGCGCTCAGCGCAGACAAAAGAGGCAAAACGTTACATTTTGGCAAAGGCAGCTCCTCATAGCGTGATAAACTCATTTAAAAAAGCAGAACCAAAGAGGGAGCAGCATGGTTCCTCGGTAAAAGAAAGGAGCTTTGAACTGATCAGACAGTCTTGGCTCCTCCGAATGTCTTTTCTTCCATCAGTCTTCCATCTTTCCACCTTCACTCTACATTTCGCAGCTGCAAAGCCTCCACACACCTCTTTTGGAGCAAATTTCCCTGAATTACAACCACATCACCGGCAGTTCCTCTTCATCAGTAGCAGCTGCACGTCTAGGTGTCGTTCTTCATTTAGACGGCCAGTTTACGTTCAATTAGCTTGCTAATTTTTTTAAACAAATAAATGTCCCAACTATGAAACATTTATCAGCCATATGTATAATTAAATTTCCATTTACCGAAAATAAAGTTCGATTAGACATAGGGCCTACTTAATATTTAGCATGGGATCTTGTAGGAATTGAATTTAAAGAGCAATAACACAGCCCACACTTTCAGGCGCAGAATGAGTCCGTTCAGTCGCTGCAGATTATGAGATTGAGTAGCCTACATGTGGATTTTTCCTCAATATTTTATTCTAATTGAAGATTCATATCAAGTTTATAGCGTAGCTGATTATGGGTCACATTGTGCGTAAGATTACAATAACTGGTCTTCAGAGACATATATAGCCACTTAAAACTGAAATAATGAATTTGAAAACACCTGTTGCTATAAACCGTTAGTTTAGGCCTATATGCAGACTATTTTAAGATCTATAGATAGCCCAATTAATGAGCGCCACTGATGTTAGGCTATTTGTTGATTTTAGTAGTGTTCTAAATAGTCAATGACGATGTAATATATATTTTTTAATGTAAATGAAAAACACTATTTGTAAATAGAGTGGATGTGTTTACCTCACACAAAGGAGATTTTTCTTTCCGCCAGTGTAAATTTAGCGCTCTTTGACAAATTAGTCTGCTTAGATTCAAGAGTTTGATTTGTCACGTTACATTTAGTCTGAACAGTCAGCTTAGTCTGAACATGTAAAGATCATGACTCAAACAAATGTATGCAAAAACAATGCTGAAAATGAATATGCCTTCTCATTCTGAAACAGAATAAGCCCTACATGCAAAACCAGTCTTTCTTGAACATAGATGAACTAAGACTACTGTCATTGGTATGCAAAGAAACGCAAATTACGTATTCGGAACGCAGGTTGCGTTAGAAACGTATTTCGTGTAAACCAATTGAAATACTTTGAATGGTCACATGACTCCCCACAAACTCGCTCGTGTTCTGTCACTGCTTTGAAATGGTTGTACTAAAAGGAATCCCATCAATACTTACGCCTGAATTATTGTATGTTTTGGCGCAAATGGGTCATGGAGATGAACTAGGTAAGTCGTTAATGAGCTCGCATCACACGCAGCGTCCCTTTTACGAACGTCAAACCGAACCAAGGTTCCTGTATCACACATATGGGCTAATTTCTGGATGAATGTAAGACTACGACATGCCTGTTTGTACCATTTTATAGCATGTCATTGGTTTATTTGAAGGTATATGCGATTTAAAAAACGCCACGGATATATCCTAGTTCGAGCAGTAAAAACAGGAAGGGATATTGCTTTGGCAGCGCTCCTTACCACGCAGCATGCGCTTTCATTTCTATCATCAAAATGTCACTCAAAAACTTTGTAGGCTGTCTCTCATAAAAATGTCACATTTTTATTATCTCTAAGCCAAAGCACATATCCAGTCTTTCGACTCCCGCTGACGTTATAAAGCGTCGATTTTCTGTCCGTCTACAGCTTTAAGTGGATCTGGTTTGTCTTATGAGCGCAGACGAGACGTCATCATTGCAACAATACTGTTATAAGAAATGAACGTCATGTATGAATTGTCATGTACCCTATCACTTTTTTAGTTCTTGCAGACGCAAATTTTCCAGCCGCATCTATTTGTAAATGCGGTCCAGTGGAGATAAGAGCGGATGGTATGTGTTCCTACAATCTTCTGAACCTTTACAAAAATGCAGCTTCTACATGTATTGTTCCTACAATACAACTTTAGAAAATTCTAGATGCACTAACATTTTTTTTTTTTTTATGTTAATGTTATTATGGGTTTACAGAAGCAGCAATAATTGTTTTGTAACCGTTTTGTTTACCGTTGTATTTTTATTGACCTCGAAATTTCTTAATATGCATTAACTGAACAGCCAAAAATATCAAATGTTTGTCACTGACACTGCTGTGCAAGGCAATCAAGTGTATGATCTGTTTTATTCTTTAAGGTGTAGGTATACCAGCACTTCTGAAGGCAATACTGAAGCTTTTTCCTCTTGATACCTATGATGATTCAGTGAGTGATAACATTCTCTGCATCTTTTCATTTTTAAATGGCTAAACCACAAAGATAAACTTGGTTGTTCATGTATGTAACTTTTTCATAATTGTAGGTTGTGTCTGTAACTGAATATGGTCTGATTTGTTAGGCAGCTGTCATGGACCTTGTACAGAGTGACAAATTAAAGGGGCTGAAAGTGCCGGTTTGGGACCAGTACTCTGACCTCCTAAAACAATCAGGATCAGATGTAAGCTATTATATACATAAAAGGTCATAACTAATATGATGAGGACATATTCATCACTACTGAAATTATATATGACCAAGCTATTGGTTTACAAAGAGAATACAAATAATTTCTCCAGGATGTCAAATGTGTGTATTTTTTATATATATATATATATATATATATATATATATATATATATATATATATATATATATATATATATATATATATATATATATATATATATATACCATTAAAACAAAGTTGTAATTTAACATGCTTTTTTTTTTTTCAGGGTAACTTAAAGTTTGTTGAGCGGTTTGCATTTTATGAGCGTGCCAAGAAGGCATTTGCTGTAGTGGCAACCGGGTGAGCATTTTTATTTATGATCTATTATGATCGGTTTAGCTATTTTTTTATTTAATAAAATAATCAATGATCCTTCAATCACTCTGACAGGGAAACTGCACTCTATGGAAATCTCATTATCAAGAAAGGTGTCATTTCGCCTGATGAACAATGCTGAAAGAGGAGCTGTTTGGTCATTTTTCATTACCAAAGTGATTAGACAAAAATCCTATAGATAATGCACACAAAATATCTTTGTATAATTGATATAAAACTATTGTATATGTTATTACTTATATAAAAATGTATGTACATTTATTAATTTAAGATTTTCAGTAATAATGTGATGTTGTATAATAATAAGACAATTTCTCAAATAAATAGTGAAAAATCATACAATTTATAGAGTAAAAGCATTTGAAAATACTTAACTGTATATCCACCTTTCTTTTATAAAAAAATAAAGCTAAGTTTTGTGAACTGAAAGTCATCTTTTCTTTTAAATATTAGATGTTTTTTTTTTGTGTTTTTTTCACTTTATTTTTGTTTTACTTCTCTTGTGCGACAGGTGTAGCTCAATCCCCACCTGGCAGCACTTCGTTTTGTTGCCCGTTCTGTGAATTAACAGCAGCTGAATCGAGCTCTGAATGTCCTTCCTTAGGACTATGGAAATGTAATACTTTTGCCTTTCTTATAATACTTTGCCTTAATAAATGCTTCCTTTTTATTATTATGATTGTATAAAAATGTATTGCATTTACTCATTTATTTTAAAATGATTAAATAAAAAATAAAAAACAGTAAGTGAATTGTATGGCTTACTAGTTATAGTCACAGTCATCCTGGTATTGCTGTGTGCGAATTCTTTTTGTTTATTACTATATTAAAAAAAAAAAAATCATGCTGAGACACATTTTATTTTATGATTAAAAAATAATAGAGATAATTTACTTAAAACTACACATAATGATTTAACATTCAGTACTGCAGTCCTTTAGACACAACATGACTTATTTTATCATTGTTTATGATAAAGGTCATCCAGGTCTACCTCTGGCTCTGTGTGCACTCTTTTGGTGTGAATGGGGAATATATTCATAGCTGGAGCCTGCTGGTCAGACTGACGTCCTTTGAGATCTGCGTGGTACAGGTCATCTTTGTCTTCTTCAGGGCTTGAGTAGATGGGCCTGGCATTACCTCCAATTACATCCTTCTCTTCTCTCATTGGCTCAACAGCTACATCAAACATGCCGTGGTACAGATCGTCCCTATCTTCTTCTGGTTTGTCATACATCTGTACCTGATCGCGTCTCAGTGGCTGAAAGTAGTTTTCATTCTGTTTTGGGTCAGCTGGACGTTTTATGTCAAAGGAGTGGTAGAGAGCATCTTTATCCTCTTCAGGTCTGTTGTATTTCTGCTGAATTTCTTCTTTTACAGCTTTCCAAATCAACATGTTAGGATCGATGTCGGAATTTGTTATATCCATATCCTGTGGTGGCTCCACCTCCTCCTTCATTCCCTGGATCATCTTCCCATTGCGATGATCAAAACTACCACGGAAAAGGAATGTTTTAATCTAATCTTTTGTGAATATTTGGTTAAATTGAAATACATATTATATATTATATATATATATATATATATATATATATATATATATATATATATATATATATATATATTTACAAACTACTTAACAGTGTGTGCAGATGGCAAGACAAGTACTTACACAATAGTGTCCTGAACTGCTTTGCCAAACTCTTTTTCCTGTAAAAGCAACAAGCCAAACATTAGCAAATGGATTGTTTAAAATATTAAATATGTTTAAAATAACCCAAATAGCAATGTCAGTAATCACAGTAAATAAGAAAAAGACAAGAAAAGACATTAAAACGAGTGTTCAATTCTTTACATCCTTTTCATCTTGCTCAAAATGGCAAGAAGGGTCAGGGCAGCCCTTGTAAAAACAACTGTAATTGAAAGCGACTATAGCCATTGTTTATTTTTTTTCTTTTGTAACATAAGACAGTCAAAATATTTTGTTGTAAATTAAGAGTGTACATATTAGAAGTTAAACATACCCTGGGCCTGTATGGCTTGGCCGAAGTGCTGAATATCAGCACTGACAGGCAGATTAGAACAGAAAACCTATAATGTGGGAAACAAAACATGAGTATTCAAGCTCAAAATAATAGAAATAGATAATATATATATATATATATATATATATATATATATATATATATATATATATATATATATATAAATAAGCTCATCAAAACTCACCTCAGCATAGTGGTTCGACTCACAACGACATTTGAAAGCTGCTTTACATAAAGTTGTGAAGACCAAACAAACTAACCTGTAATAAAGGAAGATCAAAGTTCAGCAACAAACTGACTTTGGACCTGAATATATATATGAGAGACTGTATGTGTATCGTTTATGATTATTATTACTGCTCTTCTGTTGTTAATACTCTTCTTCAGATGATTATTATTTTATTGAAACAAACTCTATACAACTGCGCAAAAGCTGCGTTTAAAGATCACACGATTAATAAAACGATTTCGCATTTTAAAATCTGTCATTTCTGCAATTTATGCCGAACACTGACAGGCTATTATGTAATCTTTAATATGATAAAGGAAGCTGAACACATATTTCAACATAAGAGTCTAAAGTTCAGCACAATTGAAGAGATAATCACTTGCAGTTATCTAGTAGCCTAGGCTATCTTATCGAAGATTGATAAATGTAGCTGTTGTGCGTGTACTAGCCTATATGAAAGTTATTGCGGATTACAGTTGTTTCAGGTAAAACGCATTAAAAAACATGGAAACCCCTTTATAATAAGTATCGAATATTTAATAATGTGAATGTGATTTGATGACACGACTATTAAGGAACAACGTAAAATATGTAGGTCTATTTTACCCCAAAACAAAAATCCCATAATGTTTTGTTTTAAAGATGTTTGAGACAGACGTCCGACAACTAGACGCGAGTAAATGCAGTATAGGGTCAGGTTCGGGTTGAGGATTAAGGATTGAAGTTACTTAGACTTCGGGATTCTGCCAGGGCTCCAACCACCCAAGTGGCGCTCTTTTCCCAAGCATCAAATAAAAACACAAGCCTGTAGTCACGGGCTACGCGACGCACATCCACAGGAGCTCTTGAAATTATATCTAGCTGTATAATGTTCATCAATTTAAGTGAAAACTAAGCTATGTAATAGTAGCCTAACTAGTTATAAAGACAAGCACATGTTGTTGACGTGGAAGATGGACGTCTTTTGTTTGTTGCCTGAAATTCCATGCAGACGATTTATTATTTAGGCTATAAGTTATAATTAGCTTAAAGAAAACAAAACTAAGGAAACAAGGACATAAAACTCAATGTGAAAGTTACTGTGATGTATTGCAAAACATTTCATGATCAGGTTTGTGAAGCATTCCCTGGAAAAAACTTTATTTTACAGTGTCCTTGTTACATGTACTTACTAGTATTGACAGTAAATTATGCATAATTATATGCAACTAACCCTATTAGTAGTTAATCAATATTACTCCGTACTTATATATATATAGTTGCACTGTAACAATGACACCTTAAGTGTAACCAAAAGTTTATTTATAATTTTGACATACTTTTAATATTTTGTTATTACCACATTGGTGGCGGGGTAAACAACTGCAACTAATAAATCGCAGCAAAAGGCCTCTGAGACATTGCACTGAGTTGATTCACGTTTGTAAAGTTGCTGTGTGATGATAGGCCGCACAACATTATGTTTGTTCAGAAAGCCCCTTTTGTAAATGCGATTGCTATCCCATGGTGACTAATGGCACCCGTGTAGACGCTCTCATCTCCCACGGAACTGAGTCAAAAATCTGTGCAGCAGCAAACAGCGTCTGACTGTGCGGCGTGAGACTGAGGGCAGACGAGCGCTCTGTGATCTTAATGCCAAGTGCTTGGCCTCATTACTGGGCTTATTGCAGGATCAAGTGCGAGATGATGTTTACTCACGGCTCGAGTGGAGACAACTTGAGTCACAGGCTCACTCTCACCTGGAAGGCTGTTTCAAAAGGCTCTCAGTACAGGAAATGTGTGGCACCTGAGTTCCTCACATGAGGAATTTATTCCAGTCAGTGTATTAACAAAGCCTTCGAGGCATCTCTGTAGAAAACATTCTCCTTTTCTCACCACTCTGACTGTGCATACCTGTAATTAGACAGATTGTGATTTTAATACGGCCGAAGCCTGTGGGGCCCCATACAGCGCTTTGATGCTTGTTTCACAGCCATAATACTCAAGTGGTTAAAAAGGGAACAGGAACGATCAAACCTGCTTGGTTAATGAATACTAATTATGGCATTATCTCTGGAGTTACATAGTGATGTCTACTATGTTATGATGTTGTATGTTCTTCTATTTGTTGTTCTAAATGAATGTGTTTTGTGACAGTAGGCCTATATACATGCTCTCCTCACAAACCATGACTAAATAGAACATGTTTGCTTTATTGGTAACTTTATGAACCAGACTTATGCTGTACAAACCACAGGAAATAGCATAGAAGAAAAACTTAAGCATAACTTATAGGAACCCGAGAGGACAATGTTAATGTGTAAATCAACTGAATGTCTGTCATGTCTTTTACTTTTCATTTTAAGCAATATTATTTGATTGGAGAGAATTTCCATCCAAAATATTCAGTGCACAAAGAAACATGCTGCAAAACACACCGCATTGACCTAGACAAGTAAACGTTAAGGATATGATTTTTAAGTTGAAATTTATTAAAGCATAACAATTTTAAAAGCATAAATGCTGTTTTTTTTCCCCCTCAGGTCTACAACAATGTGGAATATATTAAAAATCCAGATTTTTTGTTAAAAAGTGAGTAATCAATTTGAATGTTATTCAAATGCCATCATTTTGAAATATAATCAAAATTCTAAGTATTTAGCTTTTGTCATTTCTTCCGTTTGTGGTATTTTCACGCAGAATGCTTTAAATGCAGTTGTTGCAGCAGTTTGTTTAAGGTTATGGGGGTTATTATCTTAAGGTTATGAGGGTTATCAGATATCTTCATAATTACTTAAAAGAAAACAACATATCCTTAGAGTTATTACACTAAAATGTTTATAATAAAAATGTTTTTAGTGTGTTCAATCTGAAGTGAGCAACTAAAAAAATATATTTAGACAAATATGTTGGTTTTGAAAAAAAAAAAAAAATTATTACATTTTGGTAAATTTGGCAACTGATTTTCTTTACTCAGAAATCAAATGCTATGTGATGTTATTCTTAATATTGGAGGTCATTCATTATGTCATGCATAGTCTGTTAATTAAGACAGCAATCATTTTATTCCTTTTATAAAGTTTTTGATTTTAAAAAGAAAGAGTGAAGCACAACATGTCTTAAAATGATGGCCTTCAAAGGGCCCATAACCACTGTTGCTTTCGTGTAAATTATCTTGCATTGTTCTTCAAAATATTTGATTGTATATTACACAGATTAAATTTAAAACAATAATAAATTGTCTAGTTACTGTTATTTAATACTATAGGGGTCCCAGATTTGCCTTCTGTTCTTGCACATTGGCAGTCCACTAATTTATCTTTTAATACAATAAACTCAATATTGTGGGCATCGATAGTAATTTCTGGTCCTGTCAGAAATGTGCTACATGCGGCTGATGAACAGCCACACCCAGCCAAGCTGGATTTAATTAAATTGACACTGCTGTGCCTTTTCTCTCCATCACCCGCACAGTTGCTGAGAGATGGACTGTAGGAGCTAATGGCCCCCGGCATGGAACTAAATTAAGTGCTACAAAGTATTTATTGGGGCCAGTTATGTGGACCTCGTGCTTGATTAAGCACCTTCTCTTGTTGTCAAGGTAATCAGGGTTTGTATATAGAAACATTTCGGGATAGAAAAGCTGAAGAGTGGTTGCGTAAAGGAAGAGCAAACAAAACTTACAATAATCTGCAGCATATTATGATCAATCAAACATGAATGTGCCTCATTATGACATCAACTCATCTGTTGACTATGCCACCAACTTTTCAATACAGATTTATGTGACATTGTGTACATACAATTTTCTGAAACTTGGATTTACAGTAAGCCAACTATGCATATGCAAGGTCAGCAATGTGTCTCACATATTCATTACTATTTGACCTTTATAAGATTTATCTAAAAATGCAATTTCAGTGAAGTTAATAGTATATTGCTGCTATTAAAGCTCATTAAACTCAGGTCATAAGATCTGAATTAAGCCACTACACAATGATTATATTCTTATTATCGAGCAGCTGACAGCATCTGATTGTGTTTTTTCTTGCTTTTCTTGCCAAACATTAAAAAGTCGTCAAACTGCCCAACTAAAGAAAACACTCATCACCATGCTGGTGACATAAAAAAAAAAAAAAAAAAACAATTTTCATCACAAAAAAACCCAATAAAAACTCAATCAGCTGAACAAAAGATCTTAAATTGGGAGACATGTGACCTTATTCAGTTAACTGAGTTAAGTGAACTACTTTGTTTAAAAGTTGAGTAAACTCAAAAAAGCTGTGCAGCAAGTTGCCTTACAAATTTAAGTTATGTCAACTTTTCTTTTTTTACAGTGGTTGCCATTGGGTTTCCAACCACAAAATCAATGCAAAACTTATTTTCTTGACGCCTCAGTCATAAATGAGCACTGACAAGCCAAATGCAGGCCAAAATATTACTACCCATCTAACAGGGAACGTTCTGGCAACGTTCTCTCAAACAAGTGTTTTTCCAGTAATGCTAACAGAATGTTATTTAATGTTCTTAAAACATTTGCACAAAATGTTATTTGTACATTCTCTATGATGTTTTTTTTCTGAAACATTTTAGTTAGAGGTTTGTCTAACATTTTTAAATGTTAATAGTTTCTGAAAGTTCAGAGATCAATATAGTAAAGTTTTTCCAAAACGATAAAATGAAATGTTTTCTCAAAGACAGCATAACCAAGAAAAACTATTTTAAAGCATTTTTAAAAATTAATGTTTTGAACGTTCAGTTATGTTTCATAACTTAATGGGAACATTAGCAAAACGTTTTTAGCACATAGCTGTGTATATGATCTGGCACATTATTTAGAAAATGTAAAACTAATCTTGTTTTGTGTGTGTTTACACAACGCTCTTCAAAAGTGCCTAACGCAACAAATTTAGTACTAAGAGCTAGAGCTGATTTATTAATCAACACGACTGCGCACAACCCTTAACCGCAGATGTCAGCAACATCATCACTGCCATATTTCTATAGCCCAAACACCCACACAAACCATATGCCTTGTGTAGACATGATGAGTTATCAAATCTAAATGAAATATCTTGATCTAACAGCAGCAGAGACATGCATTTTTGTCTCATAACTTTCAAGGGCCGACTAGATATGATCTCATTTACTCATAAAATGTAAACCTGGATTTATTTTTCTTGGGCTGGGTCCAAACTCCCACTGTGTATGTTCTTCTTTGAGTCCCTCCAGGAATGTTCCAGAACTCTGCGCTGCTCAGTCACTGCGGCTAACAGCGAAACACGAGTTCTGTGTGAAACACTGCCAGTGGTCACTGCTGCCTATAGAACGCTACAGTACATGCCGAAAATATACATTTTATCCTGCATAGAACATACAACACTGTGATTGTTTTTACCTTCATTGTGAATGTTCAAATAAAGCAGAATTAACAGCAATATGGCAAAAATACATATTCAGTATTATATAGACATATTCAAATGATGGAGACCTAAACAGACTCTGTGTGTTTACAATTATGGTATTCCTTTTCATATTACGTAAACCCTAATTTTAAGCTTGGACAGCACCAAATATATGCAAAGTCAATTTTTAATTTTCACTAAATCTGTGGACTAAGCACAGTGAAAACAAGCTGATTTATTTATTTGTTCTGGCTCCACATTAGCAGTTGAACACTATTTGTTTTAGTTGGTCAAAGAGCAGTCTGTGGCATTGGACTGAGACAAGTACTTTACCTACATTCCTTCATGGATGTAACCCTAGCAAAATTGCTCGCCTCACTTTAGGAGTCAATGTGTCACCCAAATGATTCTTTCTGCCTCTGTTCAGCATCTAGCCAATTAATTTGGATGACTATTTTGACATGTCACTGTAAATCTGTGAAACCACAGGTTGTATTGAATTGTCAAAGCCAAATATACGTTTGGGTACATTAAGGGCTAAGTGGATGAAAATGATATTTACTGGTTCATGCTCTCTAAAAGAAGTACTTCAAGCCAGATTTGATCATGTTTGATTATTCAGCATTTATGACTTAGAACCCCCTAATTTGCAGTCCAGCAGATGATGATGCAGTTCATCTTTTAGCAACTGATAAAAGTTATTTTCTGCTTATGCTTTTCTTACTAGATCACTGACATCTTCATTAGTAATATTTTATTTAACCTATAAAAGGTATTGGTGATGTCTGATTTTAGATCATTTGGTAACACTTTATCTAAACCTTTCATGTATAATGCATTATAAAGGTATTCATAATAGTTGTAACCAAAGTTAAAATGCATTATAATATTTGCTGATCTAAAAAATCTAAATATTGAGAAAATCTCCTTTAATGTTGTCCAAATGAAGTCCATAGCAATGGATATTACTAATAATAATACATTTTTTATATATTTACTGTAGGATATTTACAAAATATCTTTATGGAAAATGATAATTACTATATCCTAATGATTAAAAAAATCTATAATTTTGACCCATTTTGTGGTCCAGGGTCACATATGTTACATGTATTTACAAGAGTAACAGTAAATTATGCATAATTACACACAACTGACCCCAACTATACCCAATCCTCATAACCCTATAGTAAGTACATGCAGTTAATTAATTTACTCAGTACTTAAATATATAATTACATTGTAACAGTGACACCTTAAAATAAAGTGTAACCTTTTAATGCATTATACTTTATAAAGGTGTAACAATGAATAGATTATAATTATAATGTATATTATAATGTATTATAACTGTTACAATTATTCATGAAACTATACAATGCATTATAAGGTGCAGAACAAGGCATAATACAATACTTTTATAATGCATTATATGTAAAGGCTTTAAGTGTTACTAATAATTTTTTTAATGGGACAAAATCTAGTTACGATTGTAGCAATATTTTGTCCCTTAAAATTAATCCCACATCAAGCCTCCACATTAAAGATATAAATGTAATATATTGAAAATTACAATTAAAAGTGTGTTAATGAATTTAAAGCTGCAATGAACACCATAGCTATAATTTTGAGATTCCAAAATTGTGCAGTAAGAAATTTTAAATTAAATGAAAAACATTATTATATCTTATTCAGTTTAATTTTTGTAGTGGGGACAGTGAAAATGTTTTAGGTTAGGTAAAAATCTACTGGCTCAAACATGCTCATTTGTACTCAAGGAAGGAAGCTTTATGCTAACAAATAATGTCTCTGATTCGGAAAACCAAAATGAAAGAGTAATAGCTTTGAATAATCAGACATCGGTTACTATCTGAAAATCTTTACAAATCACACTGGCTGGAGGTACACCTTCGTGACTGTGAAAAGGGAAGTTGTTCAAAAGTTTTGTGACTGCAAATGAAAAACAGTAGCAGACATGAACACCACTAACTTCCTCCTCTGACTGAAGGATGGCTCCATGTCGTCTACTTCTACTGTATGAAGGTTTGCCTATATTGGATCCATGTGTGTCAGCTTTCCCTTGCATTTAAAAGGGATACTCTGCTTTCAAAGCATGCTGCCACCCAGAGGACATGTACATCTACTTGTACTGCAGAAACGGGTGGTGGAATTTACTCAGAAATGAAGCACCCCAACCGATGATGAGATATTCATATTTAAACCGAAGACTAAACAAATTTGATGTAGATCAAAGCATTGACTGAGACACACGTCATGAAGTTTGATATAAAGAAAAACTGTATCCAGAAATAATATCCCTAAAAAGTTTAGAAAACAAATGTCACTTATGCAACAGATAACAACCAATAAACACATTTCTACATGTTTCATTTCTAGAATGTTCTTGTGAATTTACTTGTGTTTTCTTCTAAGGTGGAAAAAATGAGTTCTGTACCTTTTCATAATCACAATATCATCATTAAATGGATTTAAAACCATTAAATTAGCTAAATCTGTTTGTTTCATTGCTTGGAAGAGAGACTCAAAAACCCTTGCATGTATTAGTAAACAATATATCCAAAACTAAGCATGGCTAATCTCTAGCTTTCATCATCGTAATAGGAAGAACAGTAATTGGCTACTTTGTTTGACCTACTTCAGAACACAAATATTGTCATTAGTCATAGACCAAATCCTTTAATGACATCCTGTCATTACGCTGAAGCTAATATGCTAATGGTACAAATGAATTATAAAAGAGATTTGGTTTTCATTAGCGTTCGGCTCTTAGCGAATAGCTGGGGCACAATGCTTTAATCTAAACCATGCGTGCTTTCATTTAAACCGTGGAGAAAATGAGTGCCAGCTCAGTTTGGATAAGGCCATTCTTGGTGAATCGCAGGCAGAGGAGCGCAGTAGGTTTTTGATTTCTGTTATGTTTAGAGTAATTATCAGAATACTCAGAGCCAGCCTGAGCATTGCATAAATCACACAGGGTGAAATTTAAACAAATAGCCACAATTAGTGAAAAACTGTTTTGTCACAATCAAGCTGTTGTGATGAATTAGGTGTAGAGGGTTTATACTTACTAAAAAGGAACTAAATGAAGTTGAGCTGCTGATCAGAAAGGAGCTATTTGTTTGGACTCTGCATCTCGTCTGGCGAACAGTCATACAGTCCTGTGGAAACATGACGGTTGGTTAGTACATTTCACTATAGTGATTTTGTCACAGCCAGGGTCCTCTTTTCCAACCACATTTAACAGTATATCTTCACCTGCCGTGTTTGCCTGAGAATAATCACGTGCCGTGAGAGTGGTGTAAAACTAGTGTTTTAAAATCATGAAAAGGAACAATAAAGAGTAAAGTGACTCGTGAACTGTCAGCGAATAATGACTGCTGGCAACTAAGCGTGACACACTCACACTCACACTGGCATAGGTATGGAGTCCAGTGTGTGCCAAGAATAAATTATCTGTCTGTAACTATTTAAAGGCGGTATTATGGTGTGATTTATGCGCAGAAAACTGCATTGTGGGCTCCAACATTTTCCAAGTGCTGCAGCTTGCAGCAATTTAAATTATATGGGGGGAAAACCACCAAAACGACTATTTGACTGTGGTCCCATATTGAAATTGATATATTTATATGGATTAATTTGGCTCAAAGGAGTAGTTATACATTTTTGAATCTATTTAGGGGCTTTGAATCTTTTCACAGTAAACATTTTACAAATTCTAGGCATGTGGAGTTCATGGTCCACAGATGGCATAACTAAAACGGGGGGAAAAATGCTTTGATTTGTTTCAACAGCATTATTAAGCTTATGCTTCTTTAATTAACACTGCAAATGGCTGGATGTGGCATGAAATACAGCATGTGTGTACATACATCCTAAGGGCCAGATTGTGCAAAACATACCATGTGATGTGTGGACTAAATCACATGGCCTGTACATAAAGATCACATTTTCCTAAACTGATTATTCACACATTTAATGGTAATGAAGTCTGATATGCTGCATATGATGACTGATAATCTGTCAACAATGTAACAAATGGGCTCTTGATAGATGATGAGTATGTGTTTTTACTGAATTGTTCTTACAGCTGAAAGAAGATTTAAAAACATATAGCATGTAAAATAGGAAGACTGTTATTCCTGTTTAAAAGAACGGTAACAATTTAGTTTAGAGTCCAATTCTCACTATTAACTAGTTGCTTATTAGCATGCATATTACTAGGATATTGGTTGTTTATTAGTACTTATAAAGCACATATTAATCGCGTGACCATATTCTGCATTCCTTCCTACCCTATACCTAAACTAAACAACTACCTTACTAACTATGAATAAGCAGTAATTAGGAGTTTATTGAGGCAAAAGTCATAGTTAATAGTTAGTTAACAGTGAGAATTGGTCCCTAATCTAAAGTGTGCCCAAACGAACCAAACTCAGACCCCTCTTGACATTCACACTACCCCCGACCTTGAAAGTGAACTAAATGAAAGTGAATTTTGATTGACTGCATTTCATTGAATATTACTGTAATGTAATATTGATGATGATTCATTTGTATATTTGAGTACAGTTAGGGGAGCCAAGGTTAACACATTAACACATTGGGATTAATGAGATGTTATTAATGCCCCTGATGATGTTCTCAGTTCAGGTTGCTTTAAAAGTGTTTGTTTCACTTTTTTCTACACATTTGTCAAAGTTCATGTGAACAGCTCTCAGACCCCTAAAATGAATCAAGTGTGAAAACACTCTCAGTTATGCATTTTCTCAAGGATGTGGCCAAAATGTTGGATGAGTTGTTTAGCCTATGTGGTCTCTATCTCAGGTTTCTCATTGTAATAAATACCAAATGTTATCTCAGTCATTTATTTATTTGTTTGACCCCTTCACACAATGTAGATTACTGTGAATTCAATAGCATAAAGTTTCATCAATAGCATAATAGATCCTGTAGTTATCAAGTGATCTGCTTAACTAAATGATTGTTGGGGTTTTTTGTTATTTGTTAAATATTTTGTAATTTCATTGGGTAATAAGTATTGTATTGAGGATACAACTCAAAAAGAGTCATTATTCCCAGCCTTGAGCTCGTTGCTAGCTGTAGCAATTGTGCTTATGAATATACTTCATAGAGAAAGGCTGGGAGGTTACAATCATGGTCATCCACATACTATAATGAGGGTGTCATATTTTCTTTACAAACAAGTTAAAGAACGCAATGGAAATATGCAAGCTTTGTTCTGTGGTAAATTGATAAGTACTGTCTTCAGTGTCAGCCAAGGCCGCAGTAGATTTCCACATTTGCTAGGCATATGTGAGTAATTAGAAATATCTCATTTGGCAGACTGTCTGGTAATAGTGAGGAAATCGGTGTAATGTTTGGCTCACAGACCTCGGGGCCATACAATTACCATTTACAACGTGTTTGTTTTTATACACAACTGCCATTTGCTAGATATGCCTCATGTGATCGAGGACTATCTCAATTAATTAGAACAACACCTTTTTAATCTCTTTATGCTATGAGCCTGTGGAAAAATTAGTGCAATGATTTAGTGTCAACATGCTCTCAATATAATACAGATTATCTCAAATTTTTACTAATGAACAGAACATGAAAGAAAGCAGACAAAAGTCTTTGAATATTATAACATATCTAATATAATAATAATAATAATAATAATAATAATAACAACAACATATTATATAAATAAATATAAGTATACATGACACAAACAATAAATAAAAAGGATAATATAATTAATATACAAACCTGATTCCAAAAAGTTGGGACACTGTACAAATTGTGAATAAAAAGGAATGCAATAATTTACAAATCTCATAAACTTATATTTTATTCACAATAGAATATAGATAACACATCAAATGTTGACAGTGAGACATTTTGAAATGTCATGCCAAATATTAGCTCATTTGGATTTCATGAGAGCTACACATTCCAAAAAGTTGGGACAGGTAGCAATAAGAGGCGGAAAAGTTAAATGTACATATAAGGAACAGCTGGAGGACCAATTTGCAACTTATTAGGTCAATTGGCAACATGATTGGGTATAAAAAGAGCCTCTCAGAGTGGCAGTGTCTCTCAGAAGTCAAGATGGGCAGAGGATCACCAATTCCCCCAATGCTGCGGCCAAAAATAGTGGAGCAATATCAGAAAGGAGTTTCTCAGAGAAAGATTGCAAAGAGTTTGAAGTTCTCATCATCTACAGTGCATAATATCATCCAAAGATTCAGAGAATCTGGAACAATCTCTGTGCGTAAGGGTCAAGGCCGGAAAACCATACTGGATGCCCGTGATCTTCAGGCCCTTAGACGGCACTGCATCACATACAGGAATGCTACTGTAATGGAAATCACAACATGGGCTCAGGAATCCCTGAACACAATCCACCGTGCCATTCACTGTTGCCGGCTAAAACTCTATAGGTCAAAAAAGAAGCCATATCTAAACATGATCCAGAAGCGCAGGTGTTTTCTCTGGGCCAAGGCTCATTTAAAATGGACTGTGGCCAAGTGGAAAACTGTTCTGTGGTCAGACAAATCAAAATTTGAAGTTCTTTTTGGAAAACTGGGACGCCATGTCATCCGGACTAAAGAGGACAAGGACAACCCAAGTTGTTCTCAGCGCTCAGTTCAGAAGCCTGCATCTCTGATGGTATGGGATTGCATGAGTGCGTGTGGCATGGGCAGCTTACACATCTGGAAAGGCACCATCAATGCTGAAAGGTATATCCAAGTTCTAGAACAACATATGCTCCCATCCAGACGTCGTCTCTTTCAGGGAAGACCTTGCATTTTCCAACATGACAATGCCAGACCATATTCTGCATCAATTACAACATCATGGCTGCATAGGAGGAGGATCCGGGCACTGAAATGGCCAGCCTGCAGTCCAGATCTTTCACCCATAGAAAACATTTGGCGCATCATGAAGAGGAAGATGCGACAAAGAAGACCTAAGACAGTTGAGCAACTAGAAGCCTGTATTAGACAAGAATGGGACAACATTCCTGTTCCTAAACTTGAGCAACTTGTCTCCTCAGTCCCCAGACTGTTATAAAAAGAAGAGGGGATGCCACACAGTGGGAAACATGGCCTTGTCACAACTTTTTTGAGATGTGTTGATGCCATGAAATTTAAAATCAACTTATTTGTCCCTTAAAATGATACATTTTCTCAGTTTAAACATTTGATATGTCATCTATGTTGTATTCTGAATAAAATATTGAAATTTCCACATCATTGCATTCTGTTTTTATTCACAATTTGTACAGTGTCCCAACTTTTTGGAATCGGGTTTGTAATATAATATAATATAATATAATATTGGATCAATATCAGAGCTTACAAAAAAATTATCATTATAAATAAGAATAATAAATAAGAAAATTTAGAATTTTTCACTTACCACTGAAATTGCCAACTGGGGAGTAAACATATAAGATCAAAAGATGAAATCTCAGTTTTATTTGATTCTAAATTATGGCTGATAGTTGCTGCTTATCTTGAATTATCAGTTAACTTCATGCCAAGTTGTTATAATTGATGAATCATCTAGTTTCATTCACTTCGATTCTCAAATATAACTTGCACATCCAAAAAGTTGTTGAGGTTAGCAAAAGACCCTCTTAATTAAGTCAATGTGCAGTAATAGCATAATTTTAAATCATTCCGGTATATAATAAGTACACAAGATACATATGAGTTTAAACTGCATCTTCAAAGAGCAGGAATTAAAAGCCATTCTTTCAGACCTCCGTGACAGTCTGACGACAATATAAAACGTTATTATGATGAATGTTTCATGGTGTCTCTGCAATAAAGTCACATTTGATTTTCATTCCAAAACATGCAGTGGGTGAACTCAGAAAAAATACGGCCCTTCATCCAGCTACTAGGAAGATAAGTGTCTAGCTAAGATTAACTGGCATCACAGACCAAGACCAAGAAGCAGAATAAAATAAATTAATAACATCTGCCCATGAAAATGACACTCATGTCATGAATGAAACATTTGCAATTGTTTCTCTAAGAAAGTCTTATGCTATTGTGTGTTTTACTCTGTTGGTTTCACTTTTGATTTATGGCTGATTTCTTTAAACATCTCTGCTCGCAGTATACAACAATATAACCTTCACCATACCATATTTTTTTGTGTTGAAGAGCACTAACTAAAAGTGGTAAGGCTACTACTAATTCAACATTTCTCAGTATCGTGACTGTTTTTTCAAAACCAACAAACAACCAAGCGACTTTCCCAACGATTAGCGGTGTAGTGTGACCAAACTTCATATCGCTGTTGTTAATGCCAGGGAATAATCAAATGCGCTCACCTTAAAGGAATAGTTCACCCAAAAATGGATGTCATCATTTACTCACCCTCAAGTTCAAACCTGTATGAATTTCTTTTATTCTGCTGAACACAGAAGAAGATATTTTGAAGAACGTTGATGGACCCCATTTACTTCCAGTATTTCTTTTTCCTACTATGGAAGTCAATGGGGTCCATCAACTGTTTAGTTAATGGTGACAGAATTTTCATTTTTGGGTGAACTATCCCTTTAACGGATGTTTTTTCTCTCTCTCTTGTAACGTGTTGTTGCAAAATCCGATTGTACAAACAGTCCTCTCCATCATATACTGGCTGTAGCACTGAAACATTCGAGTCATTTTAGTGATTTGGTTGATCCTAAACGGTCCTTTTATATCTGTAGCAGTCTGATTCATTGTAGTTAATCAGTTTGCTCGAAAAACTTCAAAAAATTATTTACTGATTCAAGTCCCTGATCTTGTTTTATTTTCGGTTATGTAAGTTAGGGTGTTGTATTATTTAGTATAAATTTATCAGTTTAAGTTGGATACTGTCAACTTAATTTAGATTCTTGTTTCATTTAAAATCACTCCTTCCTTTTGCAAACTATGGCTGTGATTAAAGTCCCCATTTTGGCTTTTAGTATGTTAGCCTTAAGGTTATCTATAAGCTATAGTATGATCTAAAACAGGGGTGTCCAACCCTGGTCAGCCCTCCAGAAGCTGGATTGGACACCCCTGATCTAAAACAATGACAAAAGATATAGGGCATTCAACACTTACAGTCTCTTACTTCCGCCAATATGGAGTAATGATTTTGATGGTATCACTCTGCACTTCAGCTTCTCATCAGATTTTCTGTCCAATCAAATTATCTCTAGAATCTGAAGCGTCCTGCCCCCTACACTATAAATAGAGGCTGACGCTGTGGCGGAAATCAGTCACTTGTTCACACAATTACTATTTTCTTCTATATGGTGAATGGGCTCATAGTGCACTATATAGGGGGATAGGGAACAATTCAGACAGTATAAATACGCTTCCATTGGGGTGAAATAATAAAGTCTGGATTCACGTTAGTATAATAAGAACAGCACACACAGTCTGCTCTGGTCCAAAGACAGCACAGAGTGGATCATATGCGCAACTCGACGCAGACCATAAAATGTATCTGACCCATTTGAATTCTATGATTCTGACTGATATTCTATTTGAAGTCCCTTTAAGACTAGCTTCTAACGGCAGCAGCAGTGGTGCAATGACTTTACTAATCAACCATTGGCTCTTTAATTTAGAAGGCAGGGCTTATGCCGCATTCCAAGCAACCCGTAAATTACCGTAACCCGTGTTTTTCCAACCTCCTACCTGTGAAAGTGTACTGGAACGGCAGTCAAACCCGTGACTTCCAACCAGCTTCCCCCTGTGAACTCGTACTAGATCGATGTACACCTAAATGATTATTAGGAACACCATACTAATACTGTGTTTGACCCCCTTTTGCCTTCAGAACTGCCTTAATTCTAGGTGGCATTGATTCAACAAGGTGCTGAAAGCATTCTTTAGAAATGTTGGCCCATATTGATAGGATAGCATCTTGCAGTTGATGGAGATTTGTGGGATGCACATCCAGGGCATTAAGCTCCCGTTCCACCACATCCCAAAGATGCTCTATTGGGTTGAGATCAGGTGACTGTGGGGGCCATTTTAGTACAGTGAACTCATTGTCATGTTCAAGAAACCAATTTGAAATGATTCGAGCTTTGTGACATGGTGCATTATCCTGCTGGAAGTAGCCATCAGAGAATGGGTACATGGTGGTCATAAAGGGATGGGCATGGTCAGAAACAAAGCTCAGGTAGGCCATGGCATTTAAACGATGCCCAATTGGCACTAAGGGGCCTAAAGTGTGCCAAGAAAACATCCCCCACACCATTACACCACCACCACCAGCCTGCATAGTGGTAACAAGGCATGATGGATCCATGTTCTCATTCTGTTTACGCCGAATTCTGACTCTACCATCTGAATGTCTCAACAGAAATCAAGACTCATCAGACCAGGCAACATTTTTCTTCAACTGTCCAATTTTGGTGAGCTCATGCAAATTGTAGCCTCTTTTTCCTATTTGTAGTGGAGATGAGTGGTACCCGGTGGGGTCTTCTGCTGTTGTAGCCCATCCGCCTCAAGGTTGTGCGTGTTGTGGCTTCACAAATTTTTCCCCTTTTCACACCATTCTTTGTAAACCCTTGAAATGGTTGTGCGTGAAAATCCCAGTAGTTGAGCAGATTGTGAAATACTCAGACCGGCCCGTCTGACACCAACAACCATGCCACGCTCAAAATTGCTTAAATCAACCTTTCTTTCCCATTCTGACATTCAGTTTGGAGTTCAGGAGATTGTCTTGACCAGGACCACACCCCTAAATGCATTGAAGCAACTGCCATGTGATTGGTTGATTAGATAATTGCATTAATGAGAAATTGAACAGGTGTTCCTAATAATCCTTTAGGTGAGTGTAAGTTACTCTCAGTTAGGAGCTGTGATGTCACATAGCCCGTGAAATAACAATGGCAGCTAGGGGTGTGCGATATATATCGTCTGCAATAATATCGTAATTGTTGTTTTAACAATGTGCAATCTGACATTATCGAGTATATCCCTCACACACACCCAGAGAGTGCACGCATACACTACGTGATGTAGTTTTGTTGATTAGACTAGTGGGTGCGCATTAGAGTACACAATGCTGCGTTCCAAGCAACCGTAACCCGTGTTTTTCCAACTCTCTACCCGTGAACGTGCACTGGAGCGGCAGTCAAACCCGTGACTTCCCACCCGTGAACTCGTACTAGATCGATCGATGTACTCCCAGTTACGCGCTCTGACGTCACATAACCCGCAAAACAATAACAGCCCTTACGGATATACAAATAACGTAAAATAAAAGGTATAACAGATTCTCTTGCCTTATGCGCCGTTTTTTTTCTCCTCCGTTTCCCTAAAATAAGCAAGGAGTAAGCACCTTTGGCGATAGAAATGATTGTAAATGAGCATAGTACGGTCTGCTATGCTTTGTTTACATCTAGCTAACGTTACCACAATTCCTTGCGCTCAGGCAGTTTGTCGTGACTTTGCCTAGAACGCTACAACGTCGTGAGTCGTGGTTTGAAGTCGTAACTTACGGGCTCAAAAACCTGCCTGGAACGCAGCATTACTCTATATTTATATCATATAATATAGTTAATAAGATATCACACAAAGACTGCAGTTTTTCAAATGTGATATTGATTTTATACAAGTTTGCTAAACAAGAAGTTAATATTAAGTGACTTACATTTTAGACTCCATATTGCCTGTTTTTGCTCTATTTCGCCACCGAAAAATAGTTAAAAACAAAGACAGAGCACTGTATCTGCGTCTCTGAGCAAAACTTTTCATGCTGAATGAATCAGCTTTTTGGGGGAACCAATTGAATCAATGATTCAATGACTAAGATAGATTAAGATGCTTCAAATGCTTCGTTATTTGAATGAATCAGCTGTTTGAATGAATCGGTTGAATCTCAATGACTCACTCATTAAACGTGAATTGCTTCCACCTACTGGCGGTTTTAATTTCACAGTACAAAGTATCTTTTCATGTTTTAAATAATTTCAAATATCAATATTATTCAACATTTTATGTTTTAAACATCAAAATATTATTTATGCATAACTGCAGGTTATTAATTTGTCACTGTGTAAATGATCAAACAGTAAACAGTCTGTGTAAATGATCTAAATGCCACTTCAGATGCAGCTTCTGTGTTTCCTCTGCACTGCAAAGATTAATTTTGTTGATACTTATTTAATTTGATTGGTAACATCCCTATTGTGTCTTATTAGAATACATTTGTATTACATTTGTTAAATTGACAGAAAGATTTTATCAAGGTAAAAAATATGATTTCTGTCACTTCTGTGAACACACAGAATATGAAGAATATCAATAACTTTAGGAGTCAGCTGACCATGGCAGTCCTAAACCTGCCAAAGTACCAGCACAATAATACACTCAGCAAAATATTGTGTAATTATTGTTATCGAGAAAATCCCAGAAATTATTGAGATATCTTTTTTTGTCAATATCGCACACCCCTAATGGCAGCCCCTACAGTGTTTATGGAAGCCGTACACGGTATTTTGCAAATAACATAAAATAAAAGGTAGAACAGCTTCTCTTCAAATCAAATCAAATCACCTTTATCTATATAGCGCTTTTTACACGTCCAATTGTTTCAAAGCAGCTTCACAGTGTTAACAGGAAAATAATGCAACAGAATTTGATTCGGCTGTACAGCCGCTCTGGTGAAAACAGTGATGTTATCCAGCTAATTTCAATTATCATATAGTGTCAATGCGGGCAGATCTGTAATATAGTTGAAACTGAAGTGTCCCCAACTGAGCAAGCCAAAAGCCAAAGGCAACAGTGGCAAGGAACCAAAACTCCGTCAGGGCCAGAATGGAGAAAAAAAACCTTTGGAGAAACCAGGCTCAGTCAGGGTGCCAGTTCTCCTCTGGCCGACGAACAAACAGTGTATGATTATAATTCTGGCAACATTTCAGGTCTTAAGTCATATTAGGTAAATAGATATTCGTAAGATTGTTCAAAAGATTGGAGTCGTCATGCCGGAGACGGGTTTAATGAGGATGTTGTGTCGATGTGGCATTTACGGAGGGAGTTTAATTGACACGCTCTCTGCAGACATTTCAGGGATGCGTTGGTCATGTCCAGGTGCAGGTCCACCATCTGACCTGGATATGGCCCGGATCCGGCTGACTGCAGTAAACCTTGGGATAAACAGAAAGACTCACATTAGCATAGATGCCATTCTTCTTATGATGTAATGAGTACATCAGGTGTTATGGGAAGTGTTCCCGGTTCCGGCTGACCTAGTTAATGCAGCCTAACAATCATTTAACTGATTTGAATAATAGAGATAATGTTTTTGATAATTTGATAATGTTCTGTCTATGCCATAGTAAAGAGATGCATTTTTAGTCTAGATTTAAACTGACAGAGTGTGTCTGCTTTCCGAACAATGCTAGGAAGACTGTTCCAGAGTTTAGGTCCTAAATAGGAAAAGGATCGACCGCCTGCAGTTGATTTTGATATTCTAGGGATAATCAACTGGCCAGAGTTTTGAAACCGCAATAGACGTGATGGAGTATAATGCGTTAAGAGCTCGCTCAAGTTCTGGGGAGCTAAACTATTTAGTGCTTTGTAAGTAATAAGCAAGATTTTAAAATTTATACAATGTTTAATAGGGAGCCAGTGCAGTGTTGACAGAACCAGGCTAATATGGTCATACTTCCTGGTTCTAGTAAGAGCTCGAGCTGCTGCGTTTTGGACCAGCTGGAGTTTGTTTATTAAGCGAGCAGGGCAACCACCCAGTAGAGCATTACAATAATCTAGCTTTGAGGTCATGAACGCATGAATTAACTGTTCAGCATTTTGCATTGAAAGCATGCGCCGTAATTTAGATATATTTTTAAGATGGTAGAATGCAGTTTTACAGGTGCTAGAAACGTGGCTTTCAAATGAAAGATTGGTATCAAAGAGCACACCCAGGTTCCTAACTGATGACGAGGACTTGACAGAGCAGCCATCAAGTGTTAGACAGTATTCTAGGTTAGTACTTGTGGAGCTTTTTTGTCCAATAATTGAAAAAATTCATTTTTTTCTGAATTAAGTTGCAGGAAATTACTGGTCATCCAATTTTTTATATCAGCTATGCATTCTGTTAATCTTGTGAATTGGTAAGTTTTGTCAGGGCGTGAAGAAATATAGAGCTGAGTATCGTCATCATAACAATGAAAACTAACGTCATGCTTCCTAATGATATCCCAGTATAGCATGTACAGGGTGAAAAGCAACGGTCCTAGCACTGAGCCTTGCGGTACTCCATACTGAACTTGTGATCGGTGTGACATCTCTTCATTTACTGCTACAAACTGATAACGGTCAGATAAGTATGATTTAAACCATGCCAATGCAATTCCACTAATGCCAATGTAATTTTCGAGTCTATTCAAAAGAATGTTGTGGTCGATAGTATCGAATGCAGCGCTAAGATCGAGTAACACTAATAGAGAGATACAACCACAATCGGATGATAAGAGTAAATCATTTGTAACTCTGATGAGAGCAGTCTCAGTACTATGATACGGTCTAAATCCTGACTGGAAATCCTCACAGATACCATTTCTTTCTAAAAAGGAGCATAATTGTGAAGACACTGCCTTTTCTAGTATTTTTGACAGAAAGGGTAGATTTGAAATTGGCCTGTAATTGTCTAATTCTGTAGGATCAAGTTGCGCTTTTTTAATAAATGGTTTGATAATAGCCAACTTAAAAGTTTTCAGTACATATCCTAATGACAAAGATGAATTAATGATATTAAGAAGAGGATCTATGACCTCTGGAAGCATCTCTTTAATAGCCGTGTATAGGGTCAAGCATACATGTTGATTTTGATGATTTAACGAGTTTAGCCAATTCTTCCTCTCCTATATAGCGGTGAATGAGTGTAATTTTTCCTCAGTGACACAACAATGCTCTGTCTGATGTGTTACTTTAGTAGACTGTTGCATGGTTATAATTTTCTTCCTAATATTATCAATCTTACACGTAAAGAAGTTCATAAAGTCATTACTGCTGTGCTGTTTACAAACATCAAAAGCTTTATTTTTGGTTAATTTAGCCACTATATCGAATAAATACCTAGGGTTGTGTTTGTTTTCTTCTAAGAGAGTCAAGAAATAAGCAGATCTAGCAGTTTTTACGGCCTTTCTGTATGTGATCATGCTCTCTTTCCACGAATTTGTTTTCTTCCAGCTGCGCTCCATTTTTCTGGCTGCTGTTTTGAGGGCCCGAGTGTGCTCGTTGTACCACGGCGTTAGACTATTTTCTTTAATCTTATTTAAGCGCAGGGGAGCAACTGTGTCTTAAGTGCTGGAAAAAAGAGAGTCAATAGTCTCTGTTGCAACATCGAGTTCTAAGATATATGGGATGCGGAGGAGATGAAACTGATGAGGAAGATTATTTACAAAGCAATCTTCAGTGGCGGCAGTGATAGTCCTGCCATATTTGAAGCGAGGGGACGGCTTTGCAGCCTTAGCTAAATTAAGTATACAAGATACTAGGTAATGATCTGAAATGTCGTCACTCTGCTGCAGAATTTATACCATTATATACCATTTATACCATGTGACAGTATTAGGTCTAAAGTATGATAACGGCGATGAGTGGGTCCTGACACGTGTTGCCTTACTCCAATAGAGTTTAGAATGTCTCTAAATGCCAATCCCAATGCGTCTTTTTTGTTGTCTACATGGACATTAAAATCACCAACAATTAGTACTTTATCTGCAGCCAGTATTAACTCTGATAGAAAATCAGCAAATTCTTTGATAAAGTCTGTATTATGCCTTGGTGGCCTGTATACAGTAGCCAACACAAATGTCAAACGGATTTATCAATTACACTACATAATGTTACATAAAGCACCAAAACTTCAAAGAAATTATATTTGAAACTAGACTTCTGAGTAATACTGTAGAAATTATTATAAATTACAGCAACCCCTCCCCCTTTGCCTTTCAGACGTGGCTCGTGTTTATAACAATAATCTTGGGGGGTGGACTCATTTAAAGTAATATAGTCGTCAGGTTTTAGCGAGGTTTCTGTCAAACACAGCATATCTAGATTATTATCTGTAATCATATCATTAACAATAAGTGCTTTTGGGGAAATTTGAATATTCAGCAACCCGAGCTTTATCATTTGTTCATCTGTATTATATTTGTTGTTTATTTGTTGGGCATCAATTAAGTTTTTACTGTTGAATGGTTTTGATGTTTTTTTGCATTTACTAATTCGGGGAACAGACACAGTCTAGGTGAAAGAGTCTCTATGTGTTGGGATTTATCTGATTCTGGTGACATGAGACAGCTAGCAGACGGTCGGTTTAGCCAGTTTGTCTGCTTCCTGACCTGGGCCCCAGTAAGTCAAGATTTAGCTCTAAGACTATGTGCCAAATTACTAGAGAGAAGAGCGGCACCACTCCAAGAAGGATGGATGCCATCCTTCTTCAACAGATCAGGTCTGCCCCAAAAGCTTTTCCAATTGTCTATGAACCCTATGTTATTTTGCGGACACCACTTAGACAACTAGCCATTGAGTGATGATCGTCTGCTAAGTATCTCATCACTCCTTTTAACGGGGAAGGGACCAGAACAATAAACTTTTCGAGACATCGTACTTGCGAGTTCACACACCTCTTTAATGTTAATTTTGGTGATCTCTGACTGGCGAAGTCGAACATCGTTAGTGCCGACGTGAATAATAATCTTTGAGAATTTATGATTAGCTTTAGCCAGCACTTTTAAATTTGCTTTGATGTCAGGAGCTCTGGCGCCCGGTAAACATGTGACTATGGTGGCTGGTGTCTCTATTTTCACGTTCCGTGTAATAGAATCGCCAATAACTAGGGCACTTTCAACAGGATTCTCAGTGGGTGCGTCACTGAGTGGGGAGAACCTGTTTGATGTTCTAATCGGAACGGAAGAGTGTTTTTTTAATCCGCGACTATGCCGTCTGACCGTTACCCAATTGCCCTGTTGCACGGGCTCTACAGCCGGAACCGAACAATGTACAACGTTCACTAACCCTAACTAACCCTCGCATCCAAAGCAGTGTCTAAAGCTGTTACATTCTCACTACTCTCAAATAAAGTCTGGCTGCGTGTCTCTAATTCTAAAATCTTCTCTGTCAGCCTGATTATCTCCTTACATTTATCACATGTGAAGCCCTGTTCGCCAGCGGAGACAGATACACTAAACATGAAACATGTGGTGCAAGTGACAATGACTGGAGAAGAAGACATGGCTTAACGTATTTGTTGAACTTACAAAAGTTGTTTGATGGAGTCTATTTACTAATCCAACTAACCACAGTTGTTTAATGAACTCAGAAAACAAGAGACCCGGGTGCAGAAATGACAAGCTAACAGATAACGTTAATGCTATCAAGCTAACGTTGTGATAGTGATTTCGATTAAAAGCTAGCAATGTCAAATTTAACGTGATAGGCAATATTAAACATAGCATTATAATTTAATATAAATAAGTTTATATTTAGCATTATAAACAACAAAGAAAAGATATCAAATAGAGATTCAAAAGCAAAGCTGTACAGAGCTACAAACACTCTCTGCAGCAAGGCAGACAGGAGCCTTCTCTTGCCTTATGCGCCGTTTTTCTCCACAATTTCCCTCAAATAAGCAAGGAGTAAGCACCTTTGGCGATATAAATGATTGTAAATGAGCAAAAGCCCCGTACTCCGCCATGCATTGTTTACATCTCGCTACCACAATTCCTTGCGCTCAGGCAGTTTGGTGTGACTTTGCCTGGAACGCTACAAAGTCGTGAGTCGTGATATAAAGTTGTAACTTACGGGCTCAAAAACCTGCCCGGAAAGCAGCATTATTCGCCATATTGGGCATTGCACTTTCTCTCATTCATAAGTAATCGGAGTGCACTGTCTTTGTCTTTGATTCTACACAGAATGCTATATTGTAAAGAGATATGGAGGAAATTAGGAGATTAAACGATTAGACAGACTCTGCATTAGAAACAGCACTGACAATTAGAAGAGGTAACACCAGTGCCATGCACCAACATAAATGACACACTTTTCAAACTACACATCCTCAGCATGATTATGTCTACTGTTTTGCTTTAGTATCATATTAAATTTAAACAGGGAATCTATTAGACTGTGTCCATCATAAGCTGTCAAATGCGACTTTGCTAAATTCAGGGGCTCTGGCAGAGCAGTGATATAAATTAAACGCTATTGGCTATTTTAAAAAAGGGGAGGAGCTGCTTGATATGACCCACCCTATCTTCCTGTTTCAGTGGAAATTATGTCAACACATTGAATAATGCTACGCTTTCAAGGCACTTCAGTGGGCCTAATTTATCAAGGTACTTCAGTGGGACTACAGTTCAAGCCTATTCCTAGCCTATTTAATTTAACTTCAATTTAGTTAACTACTTTTTTGAACCTTGTAATATAACTAACTACTTTTTGAAAAAAGTAGCTTGACTATAGGATAACTAGGTTTATTTGAAATTAAGATTAACTTTATGCTTGTCAAGTTTTTAAGTAGCTTCCCCAACACTGCTTAGTGCTTACGCCAATGTTAATGGTTGTGTTTGATTAATTCAACTGGTCTTTCACAAACATTCCATTGCAAAACAACGTAATAGCTGTCCAGTTGTGATTAGACTGGACAGATACTGGTCCAGGAGAGACAACAGGCCCACATATTATTTTGAATCTCATTTGCTTTGAGCTCCACAGGGGCAGTGGGAAAAAAGCGAAAGCGGAGGAGATGTATTATCAGAGGCCTTAACTCATCTTTAGGGGAGCTCGAATCTGTCCATTGTCTGAGAAGAGGAGAGAGCCCCACACTGTGGCGCCGTGCATTTGAATTGCTGACATGGCAGAAAGCTGTCTGGGTCACAGAGTCACCTGGCACCAGTGGTAATGGCCGGCGAGGCAGGGCGGTGGTGGTGCTACGTAGAGCCACTGCTGGGCATCGGGGCCATTATGGCGATGCTGAAATGCTCCCCTTCTCCGTGATGACAGGCCAATCTTCCTCCAACAATACGGTGTAATTTGTGAGGGGACCTTGCTGTGAGAGTGAGGATGGGTAATTAAGGGAAGAGAGGACAGTCAGGGACACACACAAGCCAACAGTGATGACAGCCATCAGCTGACTGTGTATGGAGCCTTGTTATACGCTCCATCATCATGGAACTAAACGCTCCCTTGACCCGGCGATGAGCTCGGAGTGAAGCTCAGTGGCAGCGGGGGGGTGGGGGGCATTCAGAGCCTGTTCTTCTCAGGGGAGAGAGACGAACCAGGGAGAACAGTGCAGGGAGCATTGTCCCCCCGCTTTCTCGTACGTGGGAAAAGCCTTCGAGTTGTACGACGGGAAGTTATTATGAGGCCTCATCCAGACCCCCCTCCATTACGGTTACTGCCCAACAAAGCCAGTTCAGTCCCAGAGCCCAGCACTGACATGTTAAGGCTGAGCTCTTGCCACAGTCCTAACTGCTGAATTAGGAACTTTCATTTGGCTATTAAGTCATGAATGGGATCATCCCTCTACTGGCTCTTTAAATGTGAGGGCCTTTATGCTTTTCAGGGGAGTTTAGGCTCTATACTTAGGGGAAAATGATTGGCTCTATTGTAGATAATCTCTCGTCACTTAACAGCTTAGACTGCAGTCAAAGAAACAGCACAAAAGTCCTATTTAGTGAAAAGGCCACTAATACACAGCTTGGTACCCATTTGTGTACTAAATGGACATTAAGCTGCTTAAGAACAGAATATGATATGACTTTAAGCAGTGAGGGAAGTTACTAAGACTGGTCATACTGTCAATGTGTCAGTGGCTGATGCAGTGAATCTAATGTAAAAAAAAATGGTCTTATACAAAATATTATTATAAGTAAAGAATATTTGACAACGGGCCATTTAATTGTTAAAAAATAATGCACACCCGAGGTGGTAAGGTGGCCACGAAGGGTGTGTATATTTTCTAATAATTCTATGGACCAGAATCAATTATTCAGATTATACTATGGTTACCACACCTCAAGACATTGTTCAGATGTTGTGTTTCAAGAGATTTGTCAGGATTTTGTTGTTAAAACGCTCTTGTGTGTAGGACTAATTTATTATGCATCTCATCCCACACCCACGTTGCTAATTCCAAAACCTAATTTTAGAGCTAGTAATGGAGACTTGAGCTATAGCAGACTTATGCAGTTATTAATACAGTTATTTATAAGAGAAAGAGAGGGAGGGAGAGAGATTAAGTGTGTGTGATTACCTCAGCAGTGTTCAGCAGCAACGTTTCTACTAATAGCAAAACTGTAAGTTTATCTGCTTCTAGAACAGCACTGCTATTACCTCGCTAGTGAGAAATGTCATGTAGCTTTTAATTTGCTAAACTATTTTACTGATAGAATCATCAGAGCAGTGCTGACAACACGTTTCTGTGCAAGTGTGTTCTGCAACCCATTCTCACTCCCAGTGCGTCAAAACTTGAAGCATGGTCAAGTGTCACAATGAAGACGCTAAAGGTACCCCTAGGCATCACTATATTGACACGCAGGGGTACTCTATTGATTTCAGTTGTTTGCCCAATGCGTCAGATCAAGATGCATTTAATTCTTTGCATTTGTAAAAGCAAACATTTTATTTTTTATTTTATTTTGGAGCACCTTACCCAACTCCTACCCTAAACCTACCCACTTCTAAACAATATAAAACACATGTAACATGCAAATAAAAGTACAGTCACAGGTATTTATTGCAAAAACTGACCAAAAACAGTATAAAGGTATTAAAGGTGCACTATGTAAAAAATTTCAGTAAAATATCCAAAAACCACTAGGCCAGTGTTATATATTTTGTTCAGTTGAGTACCTACAATATCCCAAATGTTTCCAACTATTTGTAAATCATGAGAAAATTACCATTTTAACCAAGGAACCGGGACGTGTGAGAGTGTAGCCTGTCAATGGGGTCATACCTGCGTTACCCTCGGTTTCCAGTTTTATTTAGCATAAACGCTTTACTCTTACTGCTGTGTGCAACAAGTGTCATAGCAGTCGTCGAGCGAAAGCACAGGGTAACGTCATAACATCATTTTCAACACACTCAGGTATATCTAATATGATAAACAGAGCTGCGTTACCTCATAGTCATGACCGGAAAAGCGGAAATGGCGCCGGCGACTGTGGCATAATAAAAGTCCCGCTTCTCACGAGGCGTGTGTTGCGTTCATCTTATTAACAATCGCTCCAGCAGCCTTGCTCAGCTCCTTTGCTCGGTCCTGCTCTGCTTCATACTACAATAATGTTAATAATCGCATCCATGAACATGATTTCTGCCCGAGTCCTATCCCAATTCTTTTCTACGGCTGTGAGGTGAAGACCACATGTCCCAAGATTCTGCGCTCAAGCTTGGCGTCATCAAACTACGCCTTCGTTTTGAATAGGCGACCTCTAGTGGACGGAAAAGTTGCATAGTGCACATTTAACTCTGCATTCCATGTCTTCTGGCATATATAAAATAAATGTAAATAGTATGCTGGCTGATTAAATTGAGAATCACACTCCAACATGTCATAATGGCAAAATCAAAACCCAATATATAATTTCATCATGACGATAACATTCCCATGCCCAATTCGTCTGTGTATGACGCCAAAGGTTTCTCATTGAAATCAATGGAGTACCTCTGCACGTAGGGGTACCTTTAGCGTCTACATTGTGATGTGGAAGGCACTTGACCATGCTTCAGATTTTGACGCCTTGGGAGCAAGAATGTATGTGTGCATTTGAGTTGGAGAGAGCGGGAGAAAAAGAGTGGGCAAATTGCAATCAGAAGTGAGCATCCCTATGACCTACTCCTCTGATGGGTAGAGCCTTTGAAGAGGGGACTTGTGTGTCGAAGGGAGCAGGGCACTTGTGTGTCGAAGCCGTTTGAAACCCACTTGGCAAAGGGAGCAATGGAAGACCATGTCATTTCCTCATTAGCTTCACATGGAATGTTAACGCCAGGCAGCGACAATAGGATCTTATTATTGCTGTTAATATGATACAAATAAATAATTATGTTTTAATTTAGTATTTAATAAAATTAAGCATTAAACACATATAAAGCATTAAACACATTCCTTTCCTATGAAACTTTTTTTAAACTATGAAATATATGACGAGAATGTGTGTAATACACTCACCTAAAGGATTATTAGGAACACCATACTAATACTGTGTTTGACCCCCTTTCACCTTCAGAACTGCCTTAATTCTACGTGGCATTGATTCAACAAGGTGCTGAAAGCATTCTTTAGAAATGTTGGCCCATATTGATAGGATAGCATCTTGCAGTTGATGGAGATTTGTGGGATGCACATCCAGGGCACGAAGCTCCCGTTCCACCACATCCCAAAGATGCTCTATTGGGTTGAGATCTGGTGACTCATTGTACAGTGAACTCATTGTCATGTTCAAGAAACCAATTTGAAATGATTCAAGCTTTGCGACATGGTGCATTATCCTGCTGGAAGTAGCCATCAGAGAATGGGTACATGGTGGTCATAAAGGGATGGACATGGTCAGAAACAATGCTCAGGTAGGCCGTGGCATTTAAACAATGCCCAATTGGCACTAAGGGGCCTAAAGTGTGCCAAGAAAACATCCCCCACACCATTACACCATCACCACCAGCCTGCACAGTGGTAACAAGGCATGATGGATCCATGTTCTCATTCTGTTTACCCCAAATTCTGACTCTACCATCTGAATGTCTCAACAGAAATCGAGACTCATCAGACCAGGCAACATTTTTCCAGTCTTCAACTGTCCAATTTTGGTGAGCTCGTGCAAATTGTAGCCTCTTTTTCCTATTTGTAGTGGAGATGAGTGGTACCCGGTGGGGTCTTCTGCTGTTGTAGCCCATCCGCCTCAAGGTTGTGCGTGTTGTGGCTTCACAAATGCTTTGCTGCATACCTCGGTTGTAACGAGTGGTTATTTCAGTCAAAGTTGCTCTTCTATCAGCTTGAATCAGTCGGCCCATTCTCCTCTGACCTCTAGCATCAACAAGGCATTTTCACCCACAGGACTGCCGCATACTGGATGTTTTTCCTTTTTCAAACCATTATTTGTAAACCCTAGAAATGGTTGTGCGTGAAAATCCCAGTAACTGCAGATTGTGCAGATTGTGAAATACTCAGCCTGGCCCGTCTGGTACCAACAACCATGCCACGCTCAAAATTGCTTAAATCACCTTTCTTTCCCATTCTGACATTCAGTTTGGAGTTCAGGAGATTGTCTTGACCAGGACCACACCCCTAAATGCATTGAAGCAACTGCCATGTGATTGGTTGATTAGATAATTGCATTAATGAGAAATTGAACATGTGTTCCTAATAATTCTTTAGGTGAGTGTATATCACAACAAAACAAAACAACCTGAATTATTCTGTTCAGACATTAACTCCAACTCTCAAGAATTAAACGCCATATAAAGAATTAAAATGTCACCTTGGGTCCGCTTGGGTCACATGACTATAAACAATTAAATTACTTCCTTCGCATGTTCCCTTCTCTAATGGACTTGTGGAAGGGTCCTTTGTGAAGGGATCACAATATAGTTACTTTTGCTTTTAAATTTCACCAATTGTCACCAATTTCAGTATCACAAAAAAACACTAGCCTAAGTAAAAAAAAAAAAAGAAAGCCTTTTACATGGTGTTTGAACATAGATGTGTGTTGGCAGTGTGTGTACACAACCATCCTATAATGGTAAAAATCCACCCACTCCTTTTTTTTTAATCCCCATAAATCATAAGCAGTGTCTCAGAACAAGCCATTTGCAGAGTCCTGGTAAAGTGACGTCACATTTCACAGGCCAGTTTTCATTTCATTTCATTTGACAGTTTACTCGCAATGACACATGAAAGAGAACTAGTATAGTTTAATAGCCTACTCATAGATGTGCTGACATCCAACTCTCTGTGCGCATGCGTCGGGTGTGTGTGCTCAAGTTGAGAGTGATAAGGATTTAAAACGCATGCAGATGATAATATTTCATGATGATTAAGGACTGCAATGTCACATGAGCATGTCTGCAATAGAGATGATGATCATCAAAACAAAACAAACAAAAAAACGCTTTCATTCTCGTGTTCACGAGCTGTGAAGGCTCCGCCCTCTGGGTCTGGGAGCAGCAGCTCATTTGCATTTAAAGGAGATACACAGAAAACAGCTAATTTTTCTCAAACCCCAAAATTGGCATTTTCAAAATGGTATATTAAATTATCTGTAAGGAATTTTGATCTGAAACGTCACAGACACACTCTGGGGACACCTGAGACTTATATTACAGCTTGTAAAAGGGGCATAATAAGTGCCCTTTAATTCATACTTATGCCCAGATAATCATATGTTAATGTATGACTCATGAAGAACTAAACCATTAATCAGAAACTAATAAAATATTCAATATGATTAATAGATTAAGTAATATATGAATTGTTATTAATTAAATGTGTCATAATGTATTAATTCCTTAACATATCAACCAATAGTGTAAATTATTGTTCATTAATGCATTCATATACATTATTAGTTAATACTATAGGTTATTAAGGAATCAATTCATGAAGACACATTTAACTAATAGCAATTCATATATTAATTAATCTATTAATCATATAGAATCTTTATTAATTGCTGATGCAATAATAATTAATTAATGGTTTAGCTCTTCATGAGTCATACATTAACATTTGATTATCTGTGCATTAGTTAAGTATGAATTAATGCATAGTAGTGCACCCATATTGTAAAGTGTTACTGAAATATTATACTGTTTAACTCAGTGTTTAACTCAGTGCATCATAGCGTGGTATGGGAACAGCACCAGTCATGACCGCAAAGCCCTGCAAAGAGTAGTGCGCTTATCGGCGTATCTCAGGGTCAGCTCTCCCGTCTCTGCAGGACGTCTACACCAAGCGCTGCAAAGGTAGAGCTACCAAGATCATCAAGGACTCGAATCACCCTGCAAACCCTCATTTCACGCTGCTGCCATCTGGTAAGCGCTTCCGAAGCCTGATGGCCAAAACTGAGAGACTCAGGAGGAGCTTCTTCCCCCAGGCCATCAGACTCCTGAACTCAGTCACTTAACATCACGTGACTTCACGTCAGGATAAACATCGATACACTGACATTGCACTGCACTTTCTGTTCTCGTTGTTACTGTGTAACAACCTGTCATAAACCTGTTTGCACATTATACTCTTTATACATTTGTTAACCACATATTTATAAGTCTACAGTTTACTCACTGCAAAGTCTACTTCAATTATTTTATTCCACTTTATCCTTATTTGTTACCTTTTTTTCTCTTGACTTGATTATTTATAATTCTACAGATATAGACATATATATATATAGAAGTACTTTTTTTATATCCTATTTCTATTATAATTTCTTCCTTGTGTTTTTAACTGTGAATTTGCACTGTCCATGGAGCGGACCTGTTTACATTTCACTGCGGTTGTATATTCTGTATATAACTGTGTATGTGACAAATAAAACTCTTGAATCTTGAATCTTGAATCTTATATTGTATAAAGTACAAAGACACAGGATAGTTTTAACTGTATTAATTCAATATACATACATTCTTAATTATTTTACAAATCTGATTCAGTCAAGGACAGTGAGTGATTTTGTTTCTGATGTTTGATTACCATTATTGGCACAAATGGCAAAAGCAGCTATATTAGGATGCTTTAGACTCTTTAGAGGGATAGTTCACACAGAAGAGTGTGACTACAGAAGAGTCAAGTTTTAAATAGGAAAAATATCAAAACTCTTTGGTCATTTTTGAGCGAGATGCTAACAGTCTAATTAGATTCAATGATCTACGCTAAACTATGCTAAAAGTGCTATCGCCAGACCCGGAGATCAGCTGAATGGATTCGAAAACGGTAAAACTCAGCTGTTATGAGCCTATTTTCAAAAGTGTTCCTTTAAGCTAATATATAGGCTAGAATTTGTTCAAACATAAAAAGCAATATACATCCATCAAGTTTAGAATCAAACTAACCTAAAATAGGTGGGGACGACGATGCTGTGTTTTTATCGGCGATTGGCGCTACCGCTACTTTGCTCGGGCCCTGGGGCTTCAGCCCCGCCTAGTCCTATTGTTAATGCGGCCCTGCCTACAAATGCCGTCCACTTTCCGAAGTGCCCTTTACAAAAACGCTGTTTAGAATTTGCCCATGTATATGCTTTCAGTACATAATAAAGCATCATTTGTGGCAAAAAAAAACATGGAAATAATTAGTTTTTGTCCTATTGTTTACTATATTTATTTGCTCGGTCAGTGTCGTTGTTGGTTTTGGTTCTTTTGCTGCTGTAGGCTGTAACCCAGCCAACATTTGTATGTGGGGCCCATATGGGTATGAAATGGGCTGAAAAATGGGCCCCATGTTAATTGCCCAGATGGATTTCATATATGATTGCACTTGCCACTAGGTGGGACCCAAGTGGGCAACATGCACAAGACCCATCTTGGTCCCAGCTTTAACCCAGACAATATTAGTATGTGGGGCCCATGTGGTTATGAAATGGGCTGAAAAATGGGCTTTATATGGGATTGTCTGTGGGTTCCACAATGGCCCCATGTCAATTGCCCACATGGATTTCATAGGATGGCACTTGTCAACAGGTGGTCCCCAACTGGGCAACATGCACAAGACTCATCTCATTCCCAGCTTAAATAACTGAAATCACTTGGCGAAGTGATATTGACATGTAATGCGGTGTAGTCAAGACCTGCCTGGAACTACTTTAACTGCATGCACACCTAGAACGTTCTTCAAACCAATCAAATTCAAGCATTCAACAGCCCCGTACTAACCTATAATATAATAATACATAGGCTATTCATTTACATAAACATTCAAAAGTTCAAAAGTTTTAAGTAAGAATTAAAAAATATTTTTTTACTTTTATTCAGCAAGAATGGAATCAATTGATCAAATGTGACAGCAAAGATATTTGTTACAAAATGTTCTTTAAAATGTTATTTTGAACGTTCTATTCATCAAAGAATCCTGAAAAATGTATCTCAGTTTCCACAAAAATATTAAGCAAGCAGCTCCAACAGGTTCAACATTGATAATAATGAGAAATGTTTCTTGAGCAGCAAATCAGCATCTTAGAATGATTTCTGAAGGATCACGTGACACTGAACACTGGAGTAATGATGCTGAAAATTCAGCTTTGTCATCACAGAAATAACATAATTTTAATAATTACATTTTAAAATTAAAATAGAAAGCAGTTATTTTAAATGTACATAAAATCATATATAAATAGATATTTATGTATTATATATGGGAGTTATTAAAGGGCATGGGATGTTACATTCTTTTAATAACACCTCTATATAAATTCAGATTGGCAGCCTTTCATTCTTCTTTAATGAGCATGGAGCCTGTTATTCTGATTGATTAATGGTTCACAGTGGCCAGAGTTCCTCACACTTCAGATTTAACCTCATTTCATTGCTCCCACAGTTTCAGTGGCTTCTATCTTTCTTTTCAGTGCTTCACACCAGATCAGATACAAGCCATATGTGTGTGTGTGTGTCTGAAGCTGCTTGGCACAGTCATGGGTAGACTGTGGCTTCCCCCTCACAGACAGCGCACTTTCAACCACACTTCAACCCTCATTTTCACCATGAGACCGCTGATCTGCTGACAGATACTTGATTTACGATTGCTTTGCAGATTTTTATTGCAAATGTTAACGTGACACAAACCACTCATGGAAGTCATTTTGGCATAGGCGGTGATGGCTGTATTAAAGTACTTACGTTTTGCAAAAGCAAGGGCATAATGATATGCTTTCCCCAACCTACATCTCTAGATTTTGGGTCCTGTTCTGTAAAAGATGACATTGCATCAGTCATCAAATCCAGTAGCTCTGTGTCTCTTAAAGGGATAGTTCACCCAAAAATGATTTACAAAATTACTTTTGTGCTCTGCAGAAGAAATGCATACAGGTTTGGATTGACATGAGGGTGAGTACATGATGACTTTGGGATAACTCTCTCTTTAACACATGAAAATCTCAAATGCATCTTTTGAATTGTGATAACTGTGTTAAAAAAAGTGTTTTATATATATGTAAAAAACTGGACAGTAACCAGTGTAAGCTCACTACATGAATAAAATACAGCCGTGCCTACGGGCTGCCCTGCATTTTAAGGGGACCTTAATTAGGCTCTTTTAAAATGCCTAATTATACATTTATTGTAGTTCACAAACACACAGACGCACTCACACACACACAAACACACCTTCCCAGCCACAAACACATGCATAAGCATATGGTAACGCTTAAATCCATTTAATAGCTATTTACTGTGATCTGTACTTTTTTATTTAAACACATTTTCCACTCTGCAAATGCAATTTTTTCATAAAACCACTTTTTTCCTGCTTTGAATTACATTATTATTATGCCAGCACTTAGAACATTAGCTGTTACATCTGCGTGTGAAGTGATGCACTTGTGTATTGGAAAAAGTCAAACAACAATTACCTCCGTAAGGCTGGAAGAAGCTGATGTCAGGCTATCTGCTCTCCTTAGCAACACTGGGCCGCCCTGATAATAATAAACGAGACTCTCCCAGCAAAGAAAAAAAGGCTTTTTGGCAGAGCGTGAATCATGCAGTTTTAATAAACAGTCATGAGAGCTGGCCAGGCTAAACCTTTGAGGTCAGCGGTAGTTCTGCCATCTACAGCGAGTCTCAATCGCTGAGTACTGAAGGCCCTCGAAAATGAAACCCGACTCTGCGGCAGCACAACGGGACATGTGTTCACTCTTACTCTAATGTGAAAATGGACACTCATACATTCAGCTGTGACCTGTTTTATGGTTTTACACAGTCATAGAGCCCTATAACCTCTAATGGGACACAAACCTGTGCCACAGAGCCATAACACTCCACCAGCTGTTTCACAGGGAGAGTGATGGCGAATCTTTAAAAACTTTAAATAAAATTACACTGCATGCACATGGAAGAAGAAAAAACAACGAGGAATCAAAACATAGACACTTTACATGCACTCTAACTATTAAATTGGCAATTTTATAGCTGTTGGACTTTTTCTGACATAGTAAATAACTGATAAATTGTAGCATATTGCATCAAATTTTATGTTCTCCAATTTAATATTTTCTTATCAATATCAGTAAAATAAGTAATATTTTCATGTACAAAATAGGATGTATAAACAAGCACACTACAAATCACTTTAAAATGAGCTCATAAAGACCCAGTAAATAATGTTTTGTTTAAGAGGATGACAGATACAACTTCAGGAGGCCTAAAATGGCTCATTAAGCATTTGGTGCTTTGTACTTTGGCAGGAGAATAACAGCTGGCAGGCTGGGCACTCCTCATTTGGCAGTTAAAGAGGGAAAACATTGTTTTTTAAAGGTAATTACTCAATTCAGAACTGACATGTACCTAATTGATATGGGACATGGACCTGCTTGTTAAATATACTTTGCTATTGCAATCAATCTAATGAAAGCAGATAATAAAAATAAGCTTCATACTACATTTACATCTGAAGGAACTGAAATATTTTCATTATACTTTGCCCCACGGTATATTAAAATATAAGTTAGGGTGTTCCATAATTCATTAGAATTAATATTGCAGTAATATATGGCAAAAAAAAAAAAAAATGAGTGAGTGATTGTGTCCTACTTTTCTCAGTACAGTACACTGTACAACAGCACCTTCAAAAATGCCACAGTTCCTGACATACTCCACCCATAATTTCTAGACGCATTTGCAAAAGTGATCTGTGGGTACAATTATCACACATGTCCTTGAAATAGAGGAATGTGAATTGTACTCTGCGGCTCTAATCTCTTACTGATACATTCAAACTATGTCTTTTTGGCTGGAAGAAATGATTTGAGAGCACCATTTTTCATCTTTTTCCTGATAGGTGATTAACTGGAGTTTTCCAGGAATCAAGTGACACACATTAAAGCAAGTTTTATGTTTATAATTTTGTCCTTTGGCTGCTCTTTTGCTTACATGTACACGCCTACTATAGGAAATCTGTGGGATGTTTGTTTTAAAAAATGGATGTGTTAGAATACACAGGTGATTTGTTTAACAGTATGTTGTCAGGAATTAATGTACTATTAATGATGTCTAATTAAATGCTAAATTTAATTAAATTCTTATTGTCTAAAATAAATGGTGATTGAGCACTTTGTCAAGTTTAGGGCTTTTAACATATGCAACGCTGTTCAAAGAAACTCAAAATGAAATAATAATCATTGATTTTGAAACACAAGAAAGGAGATGAAAGTATTAGATGAGAATAAATCTAACAAAACTATAACGAAAATGTTGTCAAACATTGCATAGTAATATCTAAATTAACTGGTTTAATCCATAACAGAATTGTTTGGTTTACACCAGTGCAAGTCGTTTCTATGGGTCAGATCGGGTATAAATGTGAAAGCTTCTGTGAAAGTTCTTCACTTTTACAGTGAACAACAGTAATTATTTAGAAAGAATGGTCACTCCATGCATCTTTTCACAGAACACAGCTATGGGGAGGCGGTGCACAGAGCCAGCGTGGGGTGGAACACATGGCCAGCGCTCAGTCAGGTGAAAGTGTCTCCCCCATGCTGGCATCTGAAATGCCCGTCTCCAGGTCCCACTGTGGCCCCTGCCTGCCAGCTGGAGCCCCCTGACCTCTCTAATGCAGCCAGGCCCGGAGTGCCGTCACTGAGCAGGACACAGAAATGAATGAATGGGTTAACCAGGATCCCCTGAAGCCTGCTGGGGTTAGTACACAATGTAAACACTGATCTAATATTAGATGAAATTGGAATTATAATCTGATCAAAATCATACTTAAGCACTATTGCACAAATATTGTAAATGGAAATCATTAAAATGCACATTTTCTGATCTTGGACCATTTTCTCAGTTAAAAGGTTTTCAATTATATCTTTTAAACACCAAAAATGTGGTAACCTGCAATAATGTTACCTTAAGGAGTCATTTCTACCTGACGTAACGCTTAGTTGTAATCTACCTTAAACGCTTTGTTGGTGTAACCTAATGTATTTAAGTTGATTCAGTGAATAAATATTACAGTTAAATTATATTTTGACTTGAATAAATGTCAAGGAAATTTAGCAATTTAGATTTTTCCACACAAAGCATATTTTTTAGGGTAACACAGTGGAAGTAATTTTTTTTTTTTTTTTTTTTTTTAATAGCTAACTCACACAAGCACCTGAATAAATTCTGAATACTTTGATATATTTCTCCTAAAGAGCAAAAGACTAATGAATTGCTTTCTCAAGTTATAGAAACACACAAGTTATGTCTATGACCTGTCGCTGACAAAATTACAGCGCTATTTTAAATCATTACAGGTTATTCAAAGGAGCCAGAATGGATTGGACACTGCAGACCCAAAAGCTCTGTGGAGAACGTAACTCTGGAAAAGCAGACCTGTAGGCAGACAGTCGTAAATTCCCCCTACATGAAAACCTTTCTTTCCTGTACTGATATCTCCCTCTTAGGCACTAAATCTTCACTGCTAACTCAAGGCCATTAGAACCAAACACAGGGATTGCTGACTAATTGATAACGTTACGATTTGAAACATTCTCAGAGGCCCTAATTGAAAACATTAGGGAGGAGGCCTGGAGATGTCTGGGGAACGAGCGGAGGGAATCGAAGGGGGTCTTTGATCTTGGAGCTTGTCTGTCATCCTGTTTTCCTTCAAGGTTTCCTGGTTTGTTTCAGTAGACTGAGGCAGACTCGTGGGGACAGGACGTTAATGGATCACTTAAAAGAGACCTATTCTTTACGAGGAGGCTAAAGCGTTATCAGCTGGGTTAAAGACAGTCAGGCCACAGCGCTGCATTTATGGGGGGAGAGAGGGGCCTGACAGATAACCCTTCTGAGTATTACAGTAGCTTTTTGTTGCAGGGGAGGAACTGCACTTTTCAGGGAGGAAAAATTGGAGAAAATCATTGCAGAGTTCAGGACATTGTTTGAATCAATTTGTCACATTGATGCAAAACCAAGTTTGCATGTTTCCAGAATGCAAGAGCAGAATGTACTCGTGTGTTTGTCCATCCAAACATTTAACAGAGAAAAAAAATGGCTCTGAAAAACTGGTGCTAAAGACGGTAAACAACAGATAAAAAGTTGGCTTACAGAATCTTACTACAGCTGTCAGAATGTTCCAGAAATATTTGACATGGAATCATTTATATATAGTGTTTCTTAAATGACTACTACAAAGTACTTGAATGATCACTTACAACAAATATGTTAACCAAACAATCGTCAATTCTTTCAAAGTTTTGGATATAGGGAATGTTCTCATAACTGTTCTCCCTAACGTTCTGTAAAAGTTTGAGCAGTAATATTAATAGAAATTTCTTTCAACGTTATCATGATTGATTATGTTGTCAGGATCCTTAAAGTTACTACAGAGAAGTTTGACTTGAATTCTTATTTTGAACAACTACATTCAGAAGTTAATGAATTAACAGCAAATAAAAATTGTTCAGGGTCAGAAATGTTTTTACTAAGTGCTTCAAAGTCATAAGACACAAATCATAATTCTGTTATTTTAGAAACATGAAATCTCTAGGTAGGCTTATCATTGAGATAGACTGACATCAAGCTTGCAGTAAATGTACTGATAGAGCCTATATGAAAATAAACTGCACCATAGTCAAGACTGTTTGCATTTCATCTTGGACAGTTTAGCAAGTGATCCAAAGCACCAGCAGAAAATTGCTTTTTGTCCCTTTGCAACCGTGCATTTGGATTACAAATGAATCCTTGATATGGTAGGATAAATCATTGTCCAGTGTTTTTTGCACTGTGAATTAGCAGCAGTCGTCTCAGTTGAGTAAAGACCATGCAGAGGAGGACTCCTCTGAGTACATAACACAACATGATTCTCCAAGCTGTCCAGGCTCCGGAGCACAGTTGGCTTTGATAATGGGATTTCAAATCACAGTTGGCTTTGAGCAGAAACATTTACTTTAGAGAGATTTTTTGTTTGCGTGTCAAAGCCCCATCCATTCCAATGGCTCTGAATTATAGTGGAGATCATGCTGTTCCAGCATGAAATGGTGCCTGCAACAGAAAGATCAGATTTCATGAATTTTGGTCTTTCATCCTTATGAAAGAAATGTGTGCACCGTCCCAAAATGTTATGAACGGCCGTTTAAAGTTTGCGTAGAAAGCACATTGTACTCTGCAATATTTGAGAAAATTACATTCGATTGTAAAAGCAAATTTCACTGGAGACAATTTGCTGAATAATGAGGAATCACTAAATTAATACAACATCGCCATTTTAAATGTTCCTTAAACTTGAATCTGCTTTGACATCTAAATTGAGATATATCATGCACATAGAAACCATTGAACATTCAAAAATAACCTTAAGCTAGCTCTTATTTATCATTTAAAACTGATGGCACTCATGCTGCCTCAGGCCTTCACACTTTAATTGGACTGGTGCCACAGCTTCAGAGGGGCTGGAGATCAATGGATTGCATGGCCGGTGGAGCGTCCGTGACCCATACAGTCAGTCTCTCAGTGAGCGTCTGCCTCTTGCTGCCTGTCTCACTCTCTTGCCCCGGGCTACATAGTCTCCGTGTATACAGGCACGCCAATCAAACAAGCCTTATCACAGTCTGAGTCAGTGTGGGTCCTCACTTAAACGGTCTTAATTGTACCATGATTACATTTGGTAAGCTGTGTCTTTACAAAAGTGGTGTGGGGTGACAAAATTTAATCAAGTTTCTAAGATGGTAATTATATCAGACCATGTTTTCATGAACTCAATGAGACCACAGCTGTATTTACAAGCGTTTTTTATATTAAAAAGCAAAACATTTAGGCTTTAAACTCATTTATGAGATCATTAAAAAGTAACTATGAAGATATTAGCATTTTTAATTTTGCGAAATGCGCAAACAGAGGACACCTGCCAATGTTTTTATGTTGTTTTCTTCATTCTAAACCTTAAAGGGATAGTTCACCCAAAAATTTAAATTTGATGTTTACCTGCTTACCCCCAGGGCATCCAAAATGCAGGTGACTTTGTTTCTTCAGTAGAACACAAATGAAGATTTTTAACTCCAATCGTTGCAGTGTGCCAGTCATATAATGCATGGTAACACATAAGAATATGAGTATGAAAAAGCATGCACATACAAATCCATATGAAGCCCTGCAGCACATTGATGTCTTAAGACACGAAACGATCGGTTTGTGTGAGAAACAGAACAGTATTTATATAATTTTTTACCTCTAATGCACTGCTATGTTCAACAGCCTTCAGCACGTGATCACGTCCAGTAAGTGAGGTCTGTATATGATCTGGCGTAGTTTACGTAAGCAACGGAAGTGATCTCTCACGCGTATCTCTACGCTATATCGTGTACATTGACCTCACTTACCGGAAGTGATCGAGCAAGACATCAATGTGTCATCACGAGCAGGGTTTAATATGTGCATGTTTCTTTTACTCTCATAGTTCTCATACTCTCATGTGTTACTATTCACATGCAGTCATATAGACAGACTGCAACGGTTGGAGTTAAAAATCTTCATTTGTGTTCTACTGAATAAACAAAGTCACCTATATCTTGGATGCCCTGGGGGTAAGCAGATAAACATCACATTTTCATTTTTGGGTGAACTATCCCTTTAAATAACAGGGGGAAAAGTCCAGATTAGAGAACTTTTGCAAACCATTTCTTTTTTTATCTACAATGAAATATAATTTGTACTCATTACTACATTCATTTCAACAAATCTGAACCCCATATTATCCTTAACCCCTAAACAAGCAAATGTTTAATATCACAGACTTATGCTGTGTCTATTTTGAAGTGCTTTTCACCTTTGAAGAGTTTTTAACTCTGTTTGAGGAAGAGATAGTAATTCATATCTACAGGGCTCTGCATAGGAAGTACCCAGTCCCTTTTGAACCTTTGGGTTTGCTTTAATGTGGGTCAGCTTGGAGGTGTAGTCCAGAGGTGTGGGGTGATATTACAGACTGCGAGAGAGAGTGTTTGCTCTCTGCTTATTATGGAGAGGAGCCAGTCTTCTCCGAGACCGTGGGGAGAAGATGGCAGCACTGATAGCAGCCACATGGGTTCCATCAGACTAATTGAAGCAGGCTGCTCTGCACCAAAACTGAGCCCTGAAGGACGTGACAAAACCAATTGATTTAAAGGCAATAGAAACAGTACTCAAAAAATGACATTTTTACCAACAGCCCTTAATATGATGCAGGGTTGTTTACAGCCGAGTAGGTGTCTCCCGAATATGTATTTTACTTTTACTGATTAGAGAGAAGTTTGGGCTTACATGCTGCAGGGTTTCAGAAACAGAGCTGCACTTCAAAAACACAAGAGTGATGAAGGCATTTTTTCCAATGCAGGAACCCAAGTATGATATTACAATAATCTGAGTGATTCTGCGCTTATGTCAGATCCATTTGGAGCACTAAAAGATGTTGACAGAGACAAGGATGAACCAAGGAAACTTCACATGCAGCATGGAAATTTTTTTAAAGATGCATGTATAACATGATAAGAGATATGACAACAAAATAAAGGTCAGCTTTAAAAGGACTTGGCATAAAAGAGTATGAGTGCACATCATGAGGTCCTGTGTAAATAGCAGAAATAAGTGCAAGCTAGAAGAATTTTTTTTGACAAACAATTTATTATCACTAACAACAGCAGAGCAAATTCGCCAATATACCAAGATTTCTACAACACAGTGCTTACAAAGAAAGTAAATATAATATTAAATGCATCTCTACCACAGAGAAGCATGGAGGAAGAGTGTCATTGTGTGGGGAGCCTTTTTAGTTGCTGATATTGGTGAGCTACTTCACTGTGAAAAGTCATTCAATGCTTTGGAGTAACAGGAGGAAATTACAGAATGGCTTGCCTCCCACATTTGAAAAGTTGTTAAAGAGGAATGATCCGATGTTATTTTTCAACAAGACAATGCCCCTGCCCAAATTACAAAGAGAACAAGTCCTTCAGGCTCATGTTTTGGCCTGGTCAGAGTCCAGATTTGAGCCCTATAATGAATATTTGGTCTCATTAAACTCAAACAAACTGGGAGACATTTTTCAAATACTCGTGAACTGTTTGAATCCATTAACATTGAGTGAAAAATTAAGTAACGTTAAGCAACGTTCAAAAGTCTTAAATTGTTATGAACACCTGCAATCTACTAAAGTATATTATTGTGTAAAATCATTGTAATATAAATTCTAATATAGATCGCTACAAAAAAGACTCAGTGCTGCTCATGCATCTGCGTGGGAGATTAATGAATCAGCGAATCATTTATTTATTGTTTGAACCGGGTCATTTAAATTAACCATCAAACGAACCGACTGTCACAACAGAATCAGCAACTGTAGGCAGGTTATATCGTCACTTTAAGTCAGTTTACTTTGAATTACTAGTTGCTGCTCCCTATAACATTAGAAGCAAAGAGGCTTTCAAAAGATCCCTCTCATTCAGAGCAGATTAACATAGGTTTTAGATACAGATATGCCAGGTTAAACAGTCAGTGGTCACAACAAGCGGTTGACCTAGAATATCTATTTCTAATTGTATGTCATTACACTAAACTGGACATCCCTGTGTGTGATGAGGCAGGGAGAGGCACGGTTCACATGTCCGGTCTGCACATTGTTCAGAGCCATTGTCCCCAGGATTGTCTGGCTCCAGACCTCAGAAACCCTAATTACATGTCTGCAAAAACCACATACAATACTAGACCAACAAGGCAGCTTATCACTTGAGACTCTCCATGCACAATTTTCATCCCCATTGTTTTGCTTTTCTCTGTCTTGTGTCAGAAGTGAAGGGAAACTTATTGTGTGCTTATATACTGTAACAAATAAAGCAAGAAAACAATGAAATGCACATAGCCAGATAAGTGTTCTATGGTTTAACAGAGTGCACAGAGCCATAGTTTCACTGGCCAAATGTAAAACCTGTAAACAAAAAGTTAAATGTAAAATGAGAACAAGATTCTTCTTCAGCAACAACAAAAATTCTGTATGTCCAGGTTTATATCTGTGATAATTAATGAAAATGTTTTTAAAGATCACTGGCTAATGAAAGATGAAACAGTAGGCCCACATACAATCCATAACTCGCTTCTGCTTATCTGGTGTTTCTTCAAAGGCTCCACCAAAAGAACATTAAGGCCATTTGAGTCAGTAATAGGACATGACATACAGAGAAAAACATACAACCTGGGTCAAATATGGTGCTTGTTAAGATAACGAATGCCCCATGTGAACACTGTGCTGTACAGCTCTTACATACCCACTCAGATGAAACTGAAGCCAAATAACAGACGTTTGCACTAAACTGTATTTTATGTTGAATATTGCCCAAGTTTTCACTGTCCGCAAACATTCCTTTGCTTTCTACATGCCAAAGACCCTTATTCTCTTACCAAAGAGATGCCAACGAAGTTGAAGCAATACAAATGTAATATACATTATGGTGCTAAATATTTATAATAGTTTTAATCACTTTAATGATGCTTACACTCTAAAAAATGCTGGGTTAAAAACAACCCAAGTTGGGTTGAAAATGGACTAACCCAGCAATTGGGTTGTTTTAACCCAGCGGTTGGGTTGTCTTAAGCAAACATTTAACCCAACCTCTGGGTTAAAATGACCCATTCACTAGGTTAAAACAACCCAGTTGCTGGGTTAGTCCATTTTCAACCCAACTTGGGTTGTTTTTAACCCAGCATTTTTTAGAGTGTACTTTATCAATATAGTCCATCACTTTCTGTCTTTAGACTACAGCGTTGTGAAAGATCAAGTTTCTCATAAAAGACAGTCTAGCACCCCATAGTTAGCACTGAGAAGATGTGCAGTTTACTGGCCTGGATTAATATAAAACAAGCTACTAAAAGTCAACAGGGAAGCTTGGGCTCTTTTTAAACTGTGCCTCATATAAATAATGCAGAACTTGGTGATTCTTACTAAACTGGATTATAATTACATTATTGGTTTACGTAGCCTCTCGAAGTATCCCAAAGGGAAGTTCTTTGGCAAAGACTTGCTTTAATATGTCTTGAAATTGTTACCAGCTGACTTGGCTACAGGAAATGCGTCTCTCTTAAAAACCTCAAAGCAAATAATACAAGTAGCATGCAATATTCATAACCCTGTTTGGTTTTATTGCTGTCCATCCAATGGCAACATGTAGACATCTTGCCTCTCGGTATTTCATTATATGTATTTTTGTTTAATACTTTGCACAAAGTCTGTGATATCATTTAGTCTCATCAATCTGTCGTCTCCCGGGGCTTAGTTTTATCCATGCTACTATGAAAGCATCTCTTGACCTCCTAACCCTCCTGAGACTATCATCAGAGCCTTGTGGAGCCAGATCAAACCCATAATAGCCCTGTGTTCTTTTTTCTCTCTTTCTCTGCATGAGACAGGACACAATGTCTTCGGGCAGTGGTGTAAAGTACACCCTGCCAGCAAACTTAGATCTTAAATATCACACTAAGAAGGTATTTCACCTTCTCAGCTTAAACAAGCAAATTTTTTTTTTTTTTTTTAGAACTTGTTTACAACTACGCAGAATTAGTCAAACGGCCAGATCTGTTCGCCACATGAGACATACATTTTTGCATTACATTATGCCTGGCTTTGGGCTGTGGGGGAGATTTCATTGATTTCCTTTTTCAGACAGGCACAGAAAGACAAAGTATGTTTAGATGGTGACATCATGCATGCTGAAACATTCAAAGGGCCCAGTGGAGAGAGTCTGACCTGCATGTCTGGTATCTACCTGGTCTCCAGCTTTATCATTCAGGACTTCTACAGTGTGTGAGTGGAAAATAACAAGCTCTGAAGGTTTATGGTACAGAACGTAGGAAGTTAGAATTTCCCCCCAAAATACAGAATACATAAGAGAAGAAATATTCTACATGTAACTTGCAATGGAAGTGTGAAAATGTTGGCTAATTTGACAGGAATTATAACTTGGAACCATATTGTATTTAATACAGTTAATCGTGAGTAAGGCTATACAAAATATATTAAATACAAAATTATTTAAAAAAATGTAAACACATATATTTTAACATTATATTGAAAAACATTTGTGTCATTTGGCAGAATTAGATATTCTTTCATTGAATATCTAATTGAATATCTAACTAATTTCATTAGTTCCCCCTCCCCACCACCAGTTTCTGTTAATCCAAGTTGTTGTGTTAAATTTTAACGCAAGTTAAAGCACATGTAATTCCATTTGTGTTCCATCACTTTAAACTGTGTGTCTTAAATTCCAAGGTAACTAGTAAATAGAGTAGTAATTCACCCTATCGAATTGTGAATGTAATTAAGAGAAAAGTAAACAGCCCTGGGCAGGCAATAACACGAAGTGGAGTTGATTCAAGAAAACCCTCCGAAAGTACTTAGTGAAATTAGACCAGAACTGATAACATCTACTTACCAAACTTAATTAGTTCAGGCACTCAGATGTTTCAAAGCATTCCAGGCTGTCTATGGTAAGGCTGTCCCATCCTAGCTTTTTGTTCTTGGCACATGCAATGCTTCTCAACTGCTTTTTTATCACTGCTATTTGTCATACCAAGACATGCAGTCTAATACAATGGATGATATTTTAAAACAGTCAGCGATGTAAAAAAAAAAATCAGCTTTCTTTGATCTAAAAAAGGGAAAAGAACCCACAGAGAATCTAAGAAACAAGTTCAGAGAGAAGACACGTGATTAAGATACACGTTATGTCAAAAACAACTAACGACGCTTTTCGTTGACATTGCAGATGACACGCAAAACACGAAGGCAGAGGGGGAGCAGGCACACTGGTGTGAACTGAGAAGTCTGTGTTTTCTCAATGCGGCCCCCGCTTCAAACCTTACTGATGTAAAGGAAAGTCATGCAGTGGTGACTTTCGGCCGTCAGCATCGGGGAGTCCAGCTCCCTTGTCTACTTAAGCCTCTTGATATGAGTGTGAAAGCTGTTGTTAATAAAAGTTTCAAAGGGAGAGATGAAAAGGAGGAGAAATTGAGCAGCCTGGGCAGCATTATTCCCGCTCTGTATGGTGGCTGCCCTGGCGGAGGTGTTCCGCCGACCGCAGGGGCTCGCAGAGGTCGCCGGAGATGTCGCCACCGTCGCCCAAGGGCAGGGGCGAAATCACTCGCCTCTCACAGGCTTCAAAGACCCGGGCAATTACACTCAAGTAGCCAAATGAATAGATGTCTCAGCTTGCCAGCAGTTTCTTCAGAAAAACAGAGGAGGCCTTTGAGAGGGAGAGGAGGGGAGAGCCACACCTTATGAGTAATGTGTAACAACTCGTTTGATAATTGCAGGGGGAAAAAGCTGCCCGTCTTCTATACCGAAAAAAGCAGCCCGTGCCAGCCGCTGGCTCTGATCGCAGACAGAAAAACCGGAGAGAAAAAGGCCGAGTGGCAGTACTCCATATGAGCAATGTTGTTTAGAGAAGGCATCCATTGTGAATGCTACTCTCGAGCAGTGGCACATACGAAGTCAGCTTCCCATTGAGTGGGCTGAAAAGGGCCTTTGATTGGAAATTGCTCTGGCAGGAGAGCACACCTGCAGAGAGCGCTCTATAGAGCCTTTTGGAGGGCCCAGCAGCTGCCAGAGCTGTAAGTCTGGGCACCTAGTGGGCCGAAGAATAGAAGCTGTGGAGTCTTTCAATGCAAAGCCACTTAGTAACAGAAGGCATGTGCCAAGCTTGCAAAGGCAGAATGAAAAGTGCCCTTCGGAGTTGACTAAATATCAGGGGGGCACTTCTTCGAAACTCCCCCAGCCCCCTCTTGCACTTCTATTTGTGAGAACAATAACAGACCTGAGAGCCCAAACCGCAGAAATATACCAACAATCGCCAGGGAGAGGGGCGAGGAACTCAGCCGGAGTGTGGAAGCCATCAATTACACAGAGCAAAAGTTAAAAACCCAGCGGGACCAACGCATTAGAATGCAGAGATATGCAGGCCTGCAGGCAATGGACAGCTCTACTGTGCTGTGGTCGAGGCCCCCGAAATGTACTGTGTAGAAGAATATGGACCATGACTGAGAACATTCGACCACAAGTCTCAGTTTTATGCAAGGTTCCATCTTTCATTGTTTGGAATCTTTGGAGGTTTGTATAATGTGGAATTGTTCTTAAAGGGACAGTGCATCCAAACAACACAAATTCTGTCAGATTACCCACCCTCATGTAGTTCTACACTGGTGTGTGAAGATATTTTAAGAAATGTCTTTTTATGCATTTTGTCCATACAATGAAAGTCAATGGGGTTATTTTGGGGTGACCTCACTGATTTTCATATGCACAAAAACATCTTCTTTTGAAGAACGATAGTCCTATGGGCATGGAAAGACATGAGGGTGAGTAAAGAATGACAGAATTTCCATTTTGGGTGAACTATCTTTTTCAAGCTACAAAGACGATTTGTTGAATGCAACTGGACTATAGTTTTAACAAACATGGCCTCCATATAAACACAAAATAAGGTTTAACAAGACTTCCACTGTATACCACTTTGGATAATCTCTGAAAGACTTCAAGGGATCAAAAGCAGTTGACTGTCCGGGCACTGAGGTCCCGGATCCCCTCGCGTTCTTTCGGCTGAATCCCTCTGAAGGCGCCGCCTGACACATAGAAAGCCATGTGCAGGAATCACACAAAGCATTGTCAATTGAAGTATCTCCCAGCAGCTAATTTATGATGCCCTCAAAGCAATTTTCACAGTTAGAAAAGTGCAATTGTATTTTCCAGCTCATTAAACCCAAGCACAACAAAGCTTTCATCCTCCCGCAACCCCCTCCCTCTCTTTCCACCCCTCCAACCCACAGTCTGCATTTCAAAAGAGGCAACATGAAAACACAAGCCTCCGCTAAGTGTAAAATAAACATTTTGCTCTCATTTCTATGTTTTTATGGTCACCACCAGGAATCTCTCTGTATGTATGGTACGGATGAGAGCACGGCAGCTTGAAGTGTTCATAAATGTGGCGCAGCTCAGATTCAGTGAGAATTTAAGGCTTGTTTATTCAGAGGGCCTCTCTGCTCTCCTCCCTCCTCTTTGTTCTGGGTTTCATGGGAGGACTTGGAAATTGTAATCTCAGGACAATCAGGCTGACTTATTTGTTCAGGCCCTGTCTCACTCGTAATCGCAGTAAACCCTTTAAATCATGTGAGTACCTGTTAAAGAGCCTCACTGTGAGGTGCTTGCATTCCCCAGCCTCTGAAATCTCCCTGCTTGAAACACTCTCTCAGTCTCAAGTGCTTAATAAGTGTTAGCAGGTAAATCAATCTCATGTTAAAAAGCACTCTTGATGGATGGATCTTTGATTGTAGGACTTGATCTGGCTTGAAAACATTGTAGTTTCTAGGTTTCTTTGCGAGTAAACTGAGGAATGATGCTAGAATATGCTGACTATGACTTCTTGTCTGTTTTTGACTGTTTCTAATTATAAACAAGAACCAGCTTAATATCTTCCATAAAGTATCAAGAATTGCATTTTGCAATTTTTCTATTGACAAATAGGGCTTTAAATACTGACATACAGACAAATGATTTTGGAGTGGTTGACTAAGGTTTTAATATAAGAACAGCCCCCTTTTAATCGAATACTACATTTCTGCTAAGGGAAGTGTGCTCTGAGCAACATTTAAGTGCTGGATTTCTGTCAGACCTCAATCAAATTTAGGCTGAAGAACCAAAAGGTATAATTCACACTTTTGTGAAAGCCTAACTCATTGATTCATACAGAGAGCCATTGCACACAGAGTGAGAGTGGATGGTGCATTCGAATATGTGGTCACATTCTTGGTTCCTCACTAAACCACAAAATGGCCACAATTAGTTTCTCATCCCAATAGTCAAAACCATGTGACCACGCTCATTGTCCTTTGCTTTCCCTCAAAAATCTCGGCTCGAATCCACAGCTAGAGTCCAGAAAAATTGCCTGAATTGTACGCTGTCATCTTTGTGGTGCACCTTAAGCGTCATTTGCTTTTTAGTGTAATGGATATTACATTTCCACTGGAGTAGAAAAGAGAAAAGGAGAACGTGACTGCAAATGCCAGTAAATGAAAAAATATGCTTAGTCTGTCAGGGCATGCAATTAAACTTGATAAACTTGAACATTTAGGCAATTTCCTCACAGCATGCTTTATAAATGATCCTGACATGAAAATGACACTGCAAAACCACATCTCATTTTCTCAAAATCTACTTGCAATATCCTCTCATTAAAGGCATAGTTCATCCAACAATTACAATTCTGTCATCATTTACCTACCTTCATGTAATTCCAAACCTGTGTGAGAATGTTGGGTTTTAAACAACATTGGACCCCATTGTATGAAAAAAATAAAAATAAAGGAACAATATGAAAGTCATACAGAAGTGTGAACAACATGAGGGAGAGTAAATTATGACAGAATTATAATTTTGGGGTAAAAAAAAAAAAATTCTGAAGTCCTCATGAAATCAAAATTGACCCTATTTACTTTGTTAGCACACATTACAGGTCTCAGGGTGAACAATTAATCCGTGCAAGTTAATAAGCAGAAAAAAAAAATAGTTTGTCGCGGTAATCTTTAATCAAAATCTGAAAAGTAACTTCCGGTCTGGAAACAGCGTTCCTTCTCAGATGATGTCAGTTTGACCTCATAAAACCCTAAACCTCTAAAGTAAAACCCTGACCTCTATTCAATATTCCATTTCACTTGGAAATATGTCACAGCACTGAAGAAAACTCACTTGATACTTTCGGTTCACTGGGACTTTAAGCAATATTTGTGTTTATAAATCCCTGATTTAAAGATGCACTGTGTAAATTTTAGCGGCATCTAGTGGTGAGATTGTAAATTGCAATCATCTACCGCTCACCCCTCCCTTTTGAAGCACATAGAGAAGCTACGGTGGCGACACATGACAAAACATGTCTAGTCTGAGACAGCGGAGAGTAGCTAGCACACTGTAGAGAAGTTTGTCAGTTTAGAGCTACTGTAGAAACATGACGGAATAAAATGGCGATTTCACTGTAAGGGGACCCGTGGTGTATGTAAAAATGGCTCATTCTAAGGTAATAAAAACACAACAGTGCATTATGTAAGGTCTTTATACACCACTGAAAACATAGTTATGTAGCTTATATTATATTGCATTTCTGTCAATAGATCCTTATAAATACTACAAAGTGCACTTTTAATAAAAATGTGTAAGTTTGATAAACAATTTTACATTAATATATACAAATGCAAATTGTCTCATAAAAGCATACATTTTTACAAAAAAAAAAAAAAAAAACATGTAGCCTATTAAATGAAAACCAAATGAATGGTGTAACATTCATTGTTACACATGGTGTGTTCATTTCCATTTCTGATTACCTAATTGTTTAATTTCCTCTTTTTTATTTCCCCTTTGTGCTATGTAGCTTTTAAAATTTGCCAGATAACAAACAATAAACTAGCTAAATAATGTCCCCAAAAGAATCATACATTTGGTTATGTTGCTTTAAATTATGTTATGATCGAGTTTCAGATTAGGGTAGGCAATTTTCAAAATACAATATATACCTTTTTACTGTGCATACATTCCTGATATGCACATCTTTATTTGCACACCACGACCTTACCATTTTTAATCTACGCATGCAAAATAATGTGTATCAATTTATTATATAAATGTCAAAGAAATGGACAGGCTGCATTAATAGGTTCATGGCTCTGTGGTGGGTTCAGTCTCTCAGCTGGGATGCTCAGCAGTTCATGGGCGACTTACCCTTATAATTGTTGGAAAACATGAGTGCGACAGTTGAGGTAAAGCAGGCAAGATTTTTCTGTGGGGAAGTCAAATGGCTTTAGGATTGGGGCCATGATGTTAGCCTAAACTTATTGGGTCAGGTCAAGCTCTTGTTAAGTCAAATAAAAGGTCAAGATACTTTCTACTTATCCGTGTCACCCTAGGCCTCTGTTTTAAGTGCCCCCTCTGGGCAGAGTAAAAAATCTTAAGGAAACCCTATGCGCATGGACATAAACACAAGCCCAACTTGCCAAAGCAGTTTCCCTTTCGGGGTAGTTAAGCATTTATGAGGCCTGACCTCCACCGGTTTCACTCGTAACAACCTATTGGGTTCTAGTTCAAAAAGACGTCAAGAGAACACTGGTCAGAATGTGAAGAAATACTACTAAAGACATAACTCGACCCTAGCCTTTTTCTATACCCCATATCTTAAGAAACAACCATCTTTTACTCTGTTTTTGGGGCCCTTAACATGCTCAAAAACCCTTGAAAATTTGCATACGTTGGAATCTTAAACAAGCTCACATACCAACAGATGACAACCTCTATTTTAAAAGAATATTAATGCTTGCGCGTCACAAAAACGGTTATAAGCACCTTCTTTTAGGTTAGGTTAGTAAGAAAGCATCATCTCTCAAGATAATTTGAATGCAATGTGCAAACTTACAATGATAAACTTGTAAGAAAAAAAAATACTTTAGTGACTAGAAACAATAATAGGAAAGTGACAACAAAAAATAATAAAAATGAAACTAACAGACACTTCAGAAACCCTGAAAATAGCAATATAGTTTTGTTAGCATTTACATAACACTTTCTGGAGGCCTGGGATTCAATTGCTGCTCATGTTTGCTGTCATTGATACAGCAATAATCATTATCCAAGAGGTAATTCTCCCCAGACTTGGCAAAGTCATGATTGTGAGATGTAAATGATAGTTTTAATTTTCCCTCAGTGGGATACAGCCGTTGTGCTCTGCCTACTTCTGTCACATCAACACTTCATCTTGGCCACCATTTCACAGAAGGTTATAACTGCGTCCCATTGTGCTTCTGACAAGGGTTTAAGGTTCCAATTGTCTCTGTAAAACCCAGGAACAATGCTCAGATGTAATCCTGTTGGAGCTTGATGCCACTTGCTGGATTTTTCATGCGAGCGGTCAGTTAATGGACATCATGCGCTTTGTAGCAACAACTTCATCTAAGGTTGACTTTTCAAAGTGCTCTTTAGCATTTAAGCAAATGGATACTCTAAAACTTGATTTCCACTATTGCGATCGCCCTGACAACACAGCAAGAGTTACTTAAATGCATACTAATTTTAGACTAACAGTTTCTAACATTTTTAAAGAGGTACAATTAGCACAGTTGCTCATACTTGTTTGCATTTCAGCCTCTAGTTGACTTGAAGTTTTTGAATCATTGCAATGAATCGGCCAACTTTCAGTCACACTGTGAAAATGTCCATCCTACTCCATTGCGACCTTGAAGGACAGATCTGCTTTCAAGGTCTGTAATGACTTCTGACATAGTTTACTTGCCTCCACGCTGTGACAGAAATGTCTTCTGGAGTCAAAGGCGGAAATCTCTGAAACAGGGCACCACTTTGGAAGCCTAAAGCCAAACATTGTGAGATTATACTTCAAGGGGGATTTTTTTTCTTCATAAAGGTATATGTATAAAAATGCAAAAGATAATAGGATGGATATATAATATTCTGAACATTTTCCTGCATAATTATGTGGATTTGACAGGATTAAATCATTTGCGAGCAATAACCTCCTACCACTAAATGATATAGACGTACGAAATGGAAAAATAAAATAATAATTATCTAAACTTAAATCTTGGGTGAGAACCTTATATGCACAATAGGCTGAAGAGTATAGCCAAATTTAAGGAGAGCCATGGAGTGAGACTGCACCCCACTAAGGCACCGCTTGATACAGAGAGGAAAACGCTCAAAAATTGGACTACTGTAATGTGCGTATGTAAATTGATCTTGACAAGCCAAAGTATTATCCACAGAACAAGATCTGATTAAAAAAACCAAAACCTTGAAGCCAAAAGTTCAAGTTCTGTGCCTTGGAGTATTCAAAAACACTGATCTCATTTAAAATGGTTACTTGCGCCCTTTGAAACCTCTGCAAGGATTTTCTTTGATCGTCTAAATGCCTATGATTATCATAACATGATGCCAATACAATCTGTACGGATATGCCTCAAGATTTAATGTTTATAGACGGTCCATTTTAGCGGTGACTACAGAAAAGCGTAGACTTGGTTATGAAGATGGAAATCTGTGAAGATGACAGTCTGAGATTTTATATGCTTAGAAGTATAGCTTTCTCAAAGGTTTTCATGGTCTAAAGAGAAATGAGGCACAGATCAGAAAGACACTAACATGCTAGGATGAGATCACAAAATAGAGCTGTAAAACCACAGAGATGAGATAGTTCTTTGACCTTAAACTTCATAAAGGGCATGTGTGTGTGTGTGTGTGTGTGTGTGTGTGTGTGTGTGTGTGTGTGTGTGTGTGTGTGTGTGTGTGTGTGTGTGTGTGTGTGTGTGTGTGTGTGTGTGTGTGTGTGTGTCACGAGGGGGTTGTCCTCTCTGTACTATGGCATAACCACACATATGTGATTGGCTCAACGTACAGCATGTCAGCATGGCTGGAGAGGGTATGAAAAAGTCTTGAACGATTAATGTCAGTTGGGCCAAGATGATGGCAATGTAACTTGAACTTTAACTATACTTCACATATCTGTGTATGAATACTATTGCATCATACAAGATATTGGCATGAATCTGAATTATTAATCTAAATTGGCATTAAAAAGGCATTCAATGTCAGGTAAATCTGGAGTATTTATTTAACTATACTTTTTTTCCTGTTTTTGAACACTTACGTTTCGAACACAAACAAAAATGTATCACTTTATAACTGACACAACGTTTCCCAACAATTTTCCCTTTGAAAAGATGCATTTTCCAACCACAAGAGTCTCTCAGCAATCAGCATAGAATTTTGCTTGGCTTTATTTTTTTAAACATGAGAATCAAAGCTAAGGATGCATGAGAAATCTATGTAACCCCCCTTGGACATAGGCAAACATTCCATCAAGAATCAGATCTTTGCAAAACTTTGAACTCATGCACAGAGGACTAACATAAACAGTATTGTACTGCTTAAGAGCAATTGTTCCATTGGCAGAGCAATAGTCAAGTCATGAGGGATTCCCAAAGAATAACATTGTGTGTTTACATTTCAAGCAATTATACTAACCTCAAGAAGAGTAACAGGAAAAATTAATTATTCAATAAAAAAGGTTGAGAGTCAAGGGAGACTGGAGGAAAGTTACACATGACATTAAATTCCCCTGAGATGAAATAACGTCCTGGGATGACGGCAAAGGAAATTATTTAATAGCTATATAGAAGCAAAAGGCAACAGCGATGTCTTCAGATAGAAATCTTAATGCGGCCTTTTAACATATCAGCTTTGACACTGCTCTAAGAATATGAAAATACTGGTTTGTTAACAAAAAATGAGGACATTGTGGCCCACTGGACGGCTTTTTGGCTTTTTTTAATATCTGGCTTCTGGTAATACCACAATAATCAATCAATCCATCAATCATTTATTCATTCATAATCATTATATATATATATGTGTGTGTGTGTGTGTGTGTGTGTGTGTGTGTGTGTGTGTGTGTGTGTGTGTGTGTGTGTATATATATACATACGTACATACATACATTTTACAGTCCACTGGTACCTCTGTAGCATCTAAAGGCAAATACATCATGTCTCACGTCAATGACAAATAAATGCCATGGATATTTAATTTATCCTATGGCAACGCCAATATTTCCTGAATTAATAAGGTAGATAGTAAGCTAAATATGTGTATTTAATAATAAAATAAAAATAAAAAAATATACTGGAATGCTTTAATTGGGGAAATAATGTAATACAGTTTTTAAAATCACTATATTGTTTTTTTTTTTAAATCTCCTATTCCAATTATTAGTATAGGCGAATAATAGTCTTAACGGTCCTGTTTTCTATACACATATTTATATAAATATAAAAGTTGTTTGGGCTCTTTCACATCTTAACCCTGTCAGCTTCTGCCATTTGGGGGTAATGAGTAGCACATAGACACACTACTTACAGTATTTTGCTTTGTAATAAATCAGAGAACCACTTCCTTAGTAAATGTTTCAATATGTGCAATGGTTTTGAAGAACACTTGGAGTGGTATTCTCATGGGAGGAGGTTACATGGGCCTAGCAATTACATTCACCAAGGATTTCGCTGAAATACCGCCTTGCCGAGAGCAGGCACTGTGGATCAGGAGGAAAAAGCAGTCCACTTTTTTCTCACCGGTATTGTTGGACTGAAAGACAGAGGATGAAGTCCACAACACGCCCCTTAGAAAAAGGTAGAAAATGCTAGGTATGCATTCTTTAACTCTTTTAAAATATCAGACTGGTCTGAATCAGAAACACTAAACCGCAGTTTTGACCGATCAATCATTACGTGGATTCGTAAACTGCACATCTAATAACAGCTGTCGAGATGAGCACACAAAATAGTACGTTTCTAATATCGTTTATAGCTAATAGCTAAATTTTTAACTTGCCTACGTCCTGGAAGAAATAGGCTTCCTCGGGTCTTGAAACTGATCAAATGAATATCATGATCCACAAAGGTCGCAGGCAACTTGGGTAATAAAAAACAAACAAACATTGCAGTATAATAAACTTAGGGGAAAAAAACAACAACAACAAAAAAAAAACGCATTTTTATAGGTATTTTAAAACTAAAATTCTTAAAATTGAATATTTGCCTATAGGCTAATTACATGACTCGCTTAATTTAATTTAAGATAAAGGCAAAAATGTCTAAATCTGTTTTAAGGGCAGAAACTTGTGGGCTAATGGCTTACTGCCTTATTTTCCATTTCATTCTTTCGCAGAAATCTGCTAAGTAAACATACTCCGATAATAAAAAATGATCAAGTCTAACCCTTCTAAAAGGAGACATAGTGAGGCAACAGTTAACAGAGTGGCGCGCGCTGTCTGTGGGAACTGATTGCCCTCTGGCTATTGCCTTGACATTAAACTCTTCGAGGACAATTGGTTAAGTGGAGTTAACTGTTGCATATTCTCCCCGAGGTAGCTTCCTTTTTGATCTTGCCGAGACTGGCGCCTTCCAAAACAGGGCTTGTCTGCGTTATGAAATGCTTTGACTTACGGTGAGGGGTTGCCAGTTGCGCCTCAATGGAGGCTTTCTGCAGTCTTAAAGGGCCAAGACAAGCTTTAAATTGCTGTAATGCAGCGTGACAAAATCATCGTCAGTTCAGTCACATCATTTTGTCCTGCCATTTTGTCTTAAGGAAAAAGTTGATTTTTTTTTCTTCTTCTCCTAAACATAGTTCTATGTTTGAGGTAAAACAGACCTGGTGCGATTTAAAATGTAAAAAAATAAATAAAATAAAAATAAATACTAGGCTACCAAAAATGTGTGTGTGTGTGTATATATATATATATATATATATATATATATATATATATATATATATATATATATATATATATATATATATATATATAACAACCTTAGTTCATTGAATAAAACTCTCAAAATTCTATCATATGTGCGATAGAAAATATTTTTCCACTATCTCCCCTATCCAGGGTTTTTATAAAGAAAATCTCCCAGAAATTGTGGACGAAGAGGCCAAGGAAGTGGTTTGTTTCGCTGTATGTTTTCAATAAGAGTTCAGTTAATGAGTACGGAGGCCCGCTATACAGACATCCCCTCTGGTTAATTGCAACAAAACTTCTCAAATGGCTCCTTGCCTCCAAGACTGGAGCCCCCAGAGCAATCAATAAACCACCTCGGCAAGACAAGTATGATTAACCATGCAACATTTCTTTCAAAATCATTGTGACGTCTCAAAGAAACTTCTTTGACCAATCAGGACGAGCACGCGGAAAGTCATGTGGGTGAAATGTCACGCCGATTGGAGGGCGGCAGGGAAAAAAGAGAACTTTTGGAAGTTTATAGCTGCGAGTGCGCTCTGCTAGGAGAGCGAGGCGGGCGTCGCAAAAGCGCGACGGAGAAGGGAAAGGCACTGGTGGACGAATAGAATTCAGGACGACTCACATATTCTTATTGTATGGCCCCTCTATCATCCATGATGAATTCTTTTCAAGGGCCACTCTCCCAAGAAGGAAAACTACAGGAACGCAAAAGTGCGGACAAAGAGGAGGCTCAACCCAACGATAAAGCGACTGTCAAAGGATGTAAAGGCAAGGCGCTGAGTCTTCCGTTCAGTGTGGAATCTTTAATATCAGACAGAACAAGCACACGGACTTTATACACGTCATCTGAATCTGGTATTACATCTCCGACATCCGGCGCAGATGAGCGGCTGAGGCTCTCGCCCATGGCTCTTTACGCAGACAGAAAGATCCCAGTGGAAAGTGTCTCCAATCTATCCGAGTGCAAGAGAGGAGATATGGAAGAACTAAACGACAAGGGACAGTCCGGCTGGTTTCAGACACCCTCGTACACTTCTCCGCCAAGTGAGTGGCTCAGTGATGAGGCATGACATTTATAAACATGAATGGTTTAATAGATAGGCTATATAAATATAATCAAGCTCATTTAGATTTATGTACGAAAATAAAACGAATGTAAGGTGTGTTGAGGAAGGTTTCGATGTCATCCACAAGGAATAGAATAGGCTACTTCTGCAAAGAAAAACCTGAAAGTTGCTATTCCTTTTCAAGACAAAATTGTGGATGTATTTGAATTAAAATGGCCAATATTTTGATACTATCTGTATGCAAACATTTCATATAGGCTATAACCCAATTTCGCATTCTGATAATGGTGAAAATAAACGTGTAGCATAGGTGGAAAAATCATTATCAAGTAGCTATACACAGTATAATTATTCTCAGTTTAATGTGTTTAATGTTTTGTTGTTTGTTCGCAGGGCACTCAAGTCCACCTCCGTGTACCCTCAGAAAGCATAAGAACAACCGAAAACCGCGGACTCCGTTCACCACCTCGCAGCTGCTCGCATTGGAGAGAAAATTTCGTCAAAAACAGTATCTCTCTATTGCAGAGAGAGCGGAATTTTCCAATTCACTCAACCTCACAGAGACACAAGTTAAAATCTGGTTTCAAAACAGACGGGCGAAGGCAAAAAGACTTCAAGAGGCCGAACTAGAAAAACTGAAACTTGCAACCAAGCCATTATTACCTGCGTTCGCCTTTCCGTTCCCACTCGGAACACACGTTGGTTCTCCACCCCTCTATGGACCGTCCAGTTCCTTTCCTAGACCTGCGTTACCAGTCCCGGGACTTTTCGGTGGGCCAGTGACCTACGGAATGTACTATTTGTCTTAACCGACTGAAGAACGTCCTTCAATTCACCGTCTATGTAGGCTAGCTGCTGCGGTTCTGCCAGTCAAAAGACGAGTGAAATAGCAAATGTGTTTTTTGTTTTTGTTTTTTGTTTGTTTTTAAGAACTACAGCAAATATACCAATTTAAAAGAAATTATTATTGTAATCTACACAGTTTATGTAAGAGTCCCCAGATTGGCCTTAAAAGTGCAATGAATCTTCCCCTGAATACATAAGACTTTATCTTGTATTATAAGCAGACATAACATAATGTGGCTGATTGTCTTGGTCTCAGAGAAAACAATTTCCAAGAGAATATTTCTACCGAGGGCACAGCCGATTTGGCAAGTACCACTTGTTGATCAGCATCACTTGTTGATGCGCGATGCGCGAGAAAACACCTAATGTGCTCGGAAGTGTGCATGGTCTGCACCGGTTCCAACAAAGCTCTTAGATTAAAGAAATGCCCTTATAATTATTACCAAGGTTTTTTTTTTTTTTTTTTTTTTTTTTTTTTCTAACTTAAAGAGCTTGTTGTGATTGACAACAGAAACTTATAGTACAAAAAAACAAAACAAAAACACAACAAAAAAAAAAACTTTCATTAAATTGCTACTTTCCATTTGCCTGCTGCCAAATTCGGCCTAAATGGATAGTCAATGTAAGCCCTTTAAAAATTAATACATGTATTTTCAAACCAAATATTTTGTAGCATATTACAAAGATTGTACCCAGATAGCTACAATTTGCGAAATGCAGGCCTACTGCCATAGGTCCGCTATACTTCTTTTTCCACCATTAATTTGATAGGCTACCCGGTTTTAGGTTCACATATGATGCTCGTTATTCTGTTGGTCTTTATTGAAGAGAAACTAGATGCAGAGAAACAGCATCTTCCATTTTACCATAATTTTACTGAACTTTTCCTACCAAACGTTTTAACATGCCGTTGGATACAGAGGATTTTGGCCTTTTATTGATTTTTCGCCTGTTTAGCCATAATCCCTTCAGTAGACTACATGTATGCTAGTTTGCTAGGTTGTAAGATTAATGTCTAGATTTTTATTATTGTAAATACACGTATATATTACAGATTTTGCATTGCCCTTTGAAAAAGTACAAATAGAATTGCTGATATTTATACAGTGTTTACATTTATCTTCTGTAAATTATTGTATATTTTATATGTATATACAAATTAGAAAAATAATCTTTTGCATTAAAAAATAAATCTTCAGACTGATGTGTACAATGTCGTTATTTAAAATACAAAATTCACCCAATCCTCCAGTTTTTCTCTCTCTCTCTCTTCATCTCTTGCGTTTCACAAAAAGATTTGTTACAGCTGTAAAACTGTGCGCATCGTTCCATATATTAATTTGTTTAACGATGGACGATTAAGCTACACATATTTTAATTTAAAAACAGCGCTAAATCGGCAGAGCAACCATTTCCAAGAGACACGAATATGCTCTTAAATATAAAAAAAATATTTAAGAAAAAAGCGGAATAAAACACTATTTAAATAAAATGGTCAAACGTTTAACGTAGATCTCTCGCAACCAAAATTAAAAATGAAGGATCCTTAGACACATTCCAGACACAAGTCCTTCAGATAACTTTTTTATTAATGCATCTCAAGTTTATAATAGGTCTTATGCGAGTTCCACAGTTCCAGCATTTGAGTCTGAAGCATTAAGCGAGAGCAAATCAATACGCCATTCGTTTAAAGCATCTTTAGATCTCGAAACACATAGCCAACACTTATTAGAATACATAAAATATGGATTTAAAGAAATCGATATATGTGAAAATATTTTAGGATATCCTGCTTGACATGTTACCACATAAGTTTCTGATCTGATTGCTTTTACAAGTTTTATTACAAAAATACAGCTCTCGACAAATTAATGCAATTGTTTGCATTGAATAAAAGCTTTGGCCTACTTCTTCCTCCTTCCTCTGAAGCCTCTGACTGAGCCTTGACCGAAGCAAATGGATGATGGAACTCTGGAGGAAAGATAATAATCAACACAGATCAGACTTCTGATCAGTGAGTCTACAGGGTAATGAAGCTTAATCAAGTATTTATATGAAACCATGACCATGAATCCACCCACTTGTATGAATATTGTGGCTTTATATTAGCTGCATGCATTGGTCCGGTTTCTGCGGTCTTTAGGCTTTTTGGATCTGGGGTCAGAGAGAAGTCCATGGACTCAAAGCTCTCTTGTTGTACAGATGATGTTTCAGAAACCTCCATATGTGCATCCTTCTGTTGCGGAGTCTTTTTTTCTCGTATTCTATTGATTTGCATATTATGATAATTAAAAAACACATTCTAAGAAAAATGTACACATACATATATAAAAAAATAATGGTATGGTTTATCTTTTTGGGTGAAATATTGAAGTGACTGGATAGGAGTGCAAAAGTAAAATATCTATATTCTAAAATTGTCCACAATTTACATTCAGTATTCATTTCAAACCTTCCACTCTTCTTTGATTTGTCAAATCTGAAGTCTGCTGGATAGCTATGTGTTCTGATAAGATGATCTTTTCTTTCTTTGCTTGTTTTGAATTTCAGCCCACATCCATCAACCAAGCACTCATACTGAAAAGCAACAGAACACAATCAGCAAAAATGTTATAAAAGAATAAATATTTTCATAAAATGTAACAAAGCTGAATGGTATTTGTTGGTTCAAACAGAGTATGTATAAGGAGGAGGAAAGGTGTACTAATATTTTCTTTTACAAATGGTATTTCTTGTCCCTTTAAAATCGGTTTCAATGTTTCAAGCCACTGAAACATGCACTGAATCTAATGTAACTTGCTACTGAAACCAGTAGGTGGCAGCATTATACATTTTAATTAATGGCTACCGATCATTATGATACATTACAATATCTGTGTAAATGTATGAATATCAATCCTTTAAATAATATTGTATGTAGTATTTCCAGTGAGAGAGTAATATAAAATCGTCACATGTATTTGTAGTTAGTATATGCACTACAAAAAAAAAAAAAAAAAAAGATGCATCATCTGATGATTTTTGTACAGCAGCTTTTTTTTAATCTGGTAGGTAGGCCTATATACCCAAATAATTAATACAAGATTGCCTGCAATGACACTGCAATTCTCATCAGCTTCATCAAAGTGGTAAATAAAACTATATCTAGCATGCATTCAGTCTGAAAAAAAGCCACTCAAAATGTTTTGAAAGATGAGACCAAAGCACTTCATACAACATCTGGTGGTACTAAATGATATTACCATGCATTGTTTCTCCGCCATGACCTGGAAGAGCGAGTCATGCCACTCCAAGATGTGTATCTCCAGCAGTCGGTTTGATGGAAATGAGCGCTTGCAGTTGGAGCATACATTTCGATGCAATGAATTGTAGTGGTGTTCGTACCCTTCCAATGTGTCAAATAACTGTTTGCATCCAGCTATGTGACATCTGAACTCAGAGATACTGGGAAGAGGTTTGAGGTATTAGTGATACATTAGTATCAAAGCAAGAGGATGTTGCTCAAAATGTCTCCCCACTCATCCAAGTGGCATCTTCAGCTGTAAGCACCTCATGAGATCCAGTGACATAACTTAGGGCCAGTTGTTCAAAAAGGTTAATCTGAATCAGAATGATCTGGATTTAAAAATCCTATGTTTCGCTGTCCAGGATCAGGTAATCCATCTTACTTTTGTGCCAGGTTTTCAAAGCAAAATTGGGATTGGATAACCCTGATCCAGATACACACTTTTTCAGATTACTAGTGCTCTACAGAGTGCCTAAAGGACATGGTGATGGAAAAATATGAGATGGAGGAAAAAATGCTTTCGTGTTCTCTCAGAAAAGTTTTGTGTAGCTTTCACCTGAGAAACTTTGCATTCCCTCGCAAAGAACTTTTGACTTGGTCATCTCTTATAATTGTGCCAATGTAGTTTACAAACAGTGATAAAAATAAAAACACTTTAAATATAATATTTTTGTTTGATATTTACAGCTGTTCATGGATTATTTTATTATCTTTTATACTTTACTGTAGGCTACCGAAAGCTTCAATAGTTAGCCTAATAATGGCTACTTCTAATTTATTACTTTAACATTTAAACTAATCAAGAGCAAAGTAAAACAATATGCGTGTGTGTATATTACATGATACAAATGTTGTATATTTTGACCAGTTTTAAAGTTTTATTAATTTTTGTTCCACCCTTCTGCTGGGATCAGTATAATCCCGCAAACTGATGATTTGATCCAGATCAAAACCAAGATTGGATTTTGTGATCTAATCTGATTTCAGAATCCCTTTTTTTCTTTTTCTTTTGAACAATACATTTTCAAGATTTGATCCAATCCGATAGCCGAAATCCGATCAGATTACTTTTGAACAACTGGCCCTTAATAATACTAATAACTTCACTAATAATATTAATAGTAATCTAGCAATTCACATAATGACAGCTACAGAGAGAGTATCACATCCGTCTGACCATAATAAATATACTAGAACATTTTATTATGAGCTAGACATTATTCATAGACGTGATCATTATTTATTAATTACCAGCTTAACATTTAACAGATTTAACAATTATGAGCAATAACAATAATGATCTCAATAAGATGTAACGTTACCAATTACTATTATGATTATTAATAATTTGTTAAGTAATTATTGGACTCACGTTGGAGGTTGTTCGTCATAAACATTAGCCGTCACAACATTCTGTAGGTACATGTGCCTGTGTATGTCGCCATCCTGTTGAAGAAACATTAAGAAATAGTGATAACTGACTGGTAAGAGTATAAACTTGGTCACTCTTACATTAAGTAAAACATAGAGAGAGAGAGAGAGAGAGAGAGAGAGAGAGAGAGAGAGAGAGAGAGAGAGAGAGAGAGAGAGAGAGAGAGAGAGAGAGAGCATGCAATTGTTGATATATCAATCGAACAAACTATTAACCTCAAAAAATTCATCTTCTACAGCAATGCGAACTCGTTGAGGTCTGAATCCAAAAGGTGAAACAGCATTTTCACCCCTTCTTTCTTCTTGTTGTAAACCAAGACACGCGTGTTTTCTATTTTCAATAACCGGTATCTTATCTGCAAGAAATGTTGGTGTTACAGAGCCCAACAGTTCAATTAATTCGGGTTGCAGCATCATGTCAACATACTCCTTGCCTAACCCGCCATGCGATTCCGTGTCATCGCCCTTTCAAAATAAAAGCCACTTGATGTCACGCAGTGTACGATTTCATGAGAAACCAATTTTATTTTGATGCAAACAAGTGTAACCTATTTTTTTTTATGCGTTTTTAGTTATTACTAGTTATCCCCCCACGCCCCAAATAATAATAATAAAATAATAATAAATTAGTAATTTAGCTCGTTTAAACCATTAAAAAAGGCTGATATTCCGTAAGGTGTTAATAGAAAGACGATCCAAAATCCTCCATATAAGTCTGATAGTCAGTATATAATAATTACAAATGATACCCAAGCAGAAAAAGAAGCTAAGAGCAAAACCTGCACCTGCAGAAAATAACCACAAGATGTCAGTAGAGTCATTCCTGTTCTGCTGTTCGCATGGACGCTTCCATCATATTGGATACAACATTACTGACAACAAATTAACTATTTGAAATGATATTTGTTGTTTTTCTTATAGCACATGCGATACATTTTTAAATGGTCTCACTGTCATTGTTCTAATCTATCTATCTATCTATCTATCTATCTATCTATCTATCTATCTATCTATCTATCTATCTATCTATCTATCTATCTATCTATCTATCTGTCTGTCTGTCTGTCTGTCTGTCTGTCTGTCTGTCTGTCTGTCTGTCTGTCTGTCTGTCTATCTATCTATCTATCTATCTATCTATCTATCTATCTATCTATATCTATCTATCTATCTATCTATCTTTCTTTTTACTCATTTTATGTTTTTTCCTGTGTTCTTGACTGTCCCAACTATTGTCTTTTGTAATATCCTTTTCGTAATAACGAACATAACCTATCCTTAATCACATCATCCTTCAGGAGATGGCTATGCTCTTAATTTAGTCATTTAATCTGAATATCAGCATTTGTCACATATCAGCATTTGTCGCATTTGTCACATATCAATGTTTTCTCTGGAAAACATTGATATGTGACATTGTATTACCTTCAATATCTATATGATATTATATCTATATTCAATATATTAATATAAAAGTTGTAAGAAATACAATTTAAAAAAGCAAAATGAACATATAATACTTAATTTAAATTATTCCTGGATAATTTATTTTTAATTTTTTTGTGTTTATTTACTTTGATGCTATTATTATTGTAATAGTATTATACCATAAATCCTGTGTATGTTTCTGTCTAAGTGTTTTTGTTCTGTAATAAAAAGAAAAAGAAAAGGGAAGAAAATTCAAAAGAACAGAAAAGATTCAGACAGCGGTGCATCAAAGATAAATAGACCGACATACAATCATTTACTTTAATAATATAGTTTTTTTGTGTGTGTCTATTTGATATTGAGGAATTTACAATTTTTTTATTTTTTATTTATTATATATTTTTTTTTAGATATGTGGAGTAGAAAATATTGTTTTTATTTTGGAGTGAAAAGATCAAATTAGACCCTTGGTGTAACATTTACGGAGTTGAAAAGATAGCTAGCCTGCTGCATAACAGGAAAGAACTACAAAATCAACCAAACTATCATTCTGCGTGGTAGCCTATAGGCCTTGCCGAACAAAAAAATATAACAATAGTTTTTTTTTTTTTTTTTTTTTTTTTTTTTTTTTTCTGTTGATGTTTCCCGGAAAAACTGACACATTTACAGTGCCGTGACACATCAGTGGCCAGTTTGCTGTTATACCGGATAAGGAGGTCGTAATGTTAATGCAAATTTACCGGATAACCGAGGCGGAGCTTTGACTTTCAAGTAGCCGAGTTCCCACAGCAGCCCACGAGTCCCCGAGCGAGTCCACAGCACAGGGAACCATGCGATACACTGGATTATTTATATCGCTGCTTTCTTTTGTTTATACGTGGGGTGAGTGCACAGCATTATGAGAATTCTTTTACAGCGCGAATCATGCCACATTGCGTGCTGTGTTTTAATTCACTGATTACACATACTGATGATTTGTTTATTCACTGTCGCTTTAGAGACTCTTGAGGCTGCGAATCCAGCTTTACCTCATGTGATGCGCTATGATGTGGTCCAACTCCGACCGCAGGCACTGAAAGAGCGACTGAGAAGGAGCGCCTCTTCGCTCAAGGTTCGCTCATTTTCAAACTAGTTCTGTAAATCTGATGTCTTCTTGACTTCCCTTGGGGATGTTTCGACTTTTGTTCATGCATGCTTGCTTTCACCCCTTTAGAGATATCCTGAGCAACTTGAATATGATTTGACTGTAGATGGCAGGAACTTAACAATATCTTTGCACAGAAATAGGTGAGAATGTGACAATATTAGCCTATAACAGCTCTAAACAATATGTAGAGGTCTTGTATTCACACTCAACCTAATTAAATTTCTTTTTTTCACAGGGAGCTTTTAGGAAAACATTACACCATGTCACATTATACCGAAGATGGAATTTTAGAGACAAAGCCTTCAGACAACATTGTATGTTCTAATAGTAAAACGGCTTCTTTCTGTCTGACACAGTATGTGAGTATTCCTGCTTAATAGTCTACTGTATTCTGATTTTCACTTCAGGATCACTGCTACTATCAGGGGCACATCCATGATGTTGAAGACTCTTCAGTCAGTGTTGGACTTTGCTCTGGAATGGAGTAAGGAAAATGTTAATTTTAAGCAACTTTTGTAAATTATAGAGGTGATTGAATGTTAAATACATTGAAATATATATGAAATATATGCTGAGCTGCGCTTTTTCTGTAATACGTTGCTTTGGATGTGTACACTATCTGCACATATTTAATACATTTCACCCTCTTTGAAATTGTATTTTCTTTTCTTTTTTTGTAGAGGGTTTCTGAGGGTGAACAATCAAGTTTACTTGATTGAGCCCCTGAAGAGTCTTTGGATGGGGACCATGCTATTTACAAGCAAGAGCATTTAAGGACCAAGGAAGGGGCCTTTGGATACATTAATGACACAGTCTATAACCTTGGCCCAAAGTCTAGCGGGCTGTATAAAGGCAAAAATATGGTAATGATATTATAATGATCTCTTGTTGAATTGGGCTAGCTCCATATTTCATTATTATGCAGATTGTTTAATTCTTTCATCTATTTATAATGGGTTTACCATTAAAAAAGTTCTATGACAATGACTTTTTCATCTGTCCTTCAGAAAAACAAAGCCCCCAGAGCAGGACAGCGGATCGTTGAGATGGTTTTGGTCGTTGATCATAAGGAGGTATGAATGTGGTTTAAAGGAAAGATTATCTTGATTACTAATGCGTTGTTTAAATTGTTCAAATATATCTATTCATTTTCTTCAGTTCACGAAATTTGGAAGTTTTACGAAAATTGAAGCAAGAATGATGTTGGTTGTAAATCACGTAGACAAGGTATCAAAAAACTTTGGTCTTATATTAAATAATAGGTTTTCAAAGTAATAATTATTGAATAAATAACTTTTTTTCACTTTCAGCTTTACCGACCTTTAAATATACGTGTCATGTTGGTTGGACTTGAAGTTTGGTCTCAAAGAGACTTGATTGATGTCAGCACATCACCAAATCTTACTCTGGAACGATTTTTACAATGGCGTCAGGATAGACTGCTCAAAAAGAAGAAGCATGACAATGCCCACTTTATTACGTGAGTCACTGACTGCTCCTCTTAATCAGTTTCTGTGCTGAGAATGCCACGTTTGTACTCACGCTGAACACTGTTCTCTTTAAAATGTGTCTCACCACAAGCTTTAAACATCTATTTTGATTTAGTAATAGAAAAAAAAAATGGCACCTGAGGCCTGTTTGGGCTGACATGCGTTGGTGTTTTTTTAATATGTAGCCCTGCCCTAAAAAATAAAGGCTTTTTAAAAGATGGATGTGGAATTGTATCTCTTCTGCGCAATATGATTTATTTGTGGATTTTTGAAACAACAAAAATATCCTTTATTGACTTCAATTCTCTTTTTTATTCAGTGCTGTTGATTTTGATGGAGCAACGGTTGGCTTGGCTACAATGAATGCTATGTGCTCTCCATCCTCTGGTGCTGTGAATGAGGTATAGTTATGAGAATATGTTTGTATATGTAAATCAATAGATTAATAAATGCTACATTTCTAAGGTTTAAAATTAAGCTTTAACATCAATGACATTTTTCTTGGCAAAAAGGACCATAATAGCAATCCCATTGCAGTGGCTTCTACCATTGCACATGAAATGGGACATAATCTGGGTATGTCACATGATGATTTAGACTGTGGATGCTCCTCTAACAAAGGCTGCATTATGGAAGATACCATTGGGTAAGGCTAATTGTAAATGCATACATTTATACAATGGCACAATATATAAGCAACCGCAGTTTAAATCAGAACCTTAATTTTCTGTCATATTCTTCCAACAGGTCTGTTTACCCTGATTCCTTCAGTACTTGCAGTCAGTCTTCCTTAAAGGCATTTTTGCAGAACTATGACAGCAGCTGTATGCTAGATGTGCCGAATGAGGGGGAACTATATGGAGGCCCAGTATGTGGAAATGCTTTTGTTGAAAAAGGTGAAGAATGTGACTGCGGAACTGTTGAGGTATGACATGTTGGTTTTGAAATTTTCCAGATGAGTCAACTTCAGTTTCTCAGTTACAGCATGACATCTCTAAAATATAATTGTGTTTGAATAGCCTATAATATATACACTACTGTTCAAAAGTTTGAGGTCGGTAATAATTTTTAATGTTTTTGACCTTTTTAAATGTTTTATTGAATACAGTAATATTGTGAAATATTATTACAGTTTAAAATATCTGTTTTCTATTTTAATATATTTTAAAATGTAATTTATTCCTGTTATGGCAAAGCTGAATTTTCAGCATCATTACTCCAGTCTTCAGTGTCACACGATGCTTTAGAAATCATTCTAATACGCCGATTTGCTCTAGAAACATTTATTATTTTTATATATTAAAATTTTAATATTTTTGTGGAAACCATGATGTATAGTTTAAGGATTATTTGATGAATAGAAAGTTCAAAAGAACAGCATTATATCTTTATTGTGTCTTTACTGTTACTTTTGACCAATTTAATCTGTTCTTGCTGAATAAAAGTATTAATTTACTCCAAAAAACTTACCCCAAACTTTTAAACAGTAGTGTATTCTGAAAAAAAACGTTCATTTTGTTGACCCAAAAATGATTTTTAGGAATGCAACAATCCCTGCTGCAATGCCACCACCTGTCGACTGACCAAAGGTGCCCATTGTGCACATGGGGAGTGCTGCCACAATTGCCAGGTATAAGAAAAGTCATAAGAAAACAATTGAAAGTACATGTGAAAGTAGATTATTGCCTTAATTTATCTCGTTCATCCTCCCTTCTAGCTGAAACATCTAGGTAGCCTGTGCAGACAGAGTGCTCACGACTGTGATTTGGATGAGTACTGTACAGGAGAATCAGCCTTCTGTCCTGAAGATGAGTATAAGATGAATGGACTCCCCTGCAATTCTAATCAAGGCTACTGTTACAATGGACAATGTCCAACTCATAAGGAACACTGCAAGATGCTGTGGGGATCAGGTAATAATCTCGCTGAGCCATTGCTCAAACATGGCATTATGGATGCTTTTTTTATGCGTTTACAAAAACTTAAACATAAACGTTTTACACCTTTTTTGTTAATGGGTTTTTATTTAGAAATTGATAAATAATTAATAAAATTAATAAAATCTTGTATATGCTTAGATGCTGAAGTGGATGATGACACCTGCTTTCGCTATAATGTAATTGATGGAACCTCCAAGAGCCTTGAGTAAGTATAACTTAATTCTAATTTGATGAATAAAGACTAAAAATAGTATTTTGTTCATTGTTTTCTAATGAAGCTATGGTATTCTAAATCCCTTTAGGCACAGGAAATGTGGGAAAATATATTGTTATGGTGGTAGAGCATTCCCCATAACCATGAGAAAATCAACAATAAGTATTCAGTCGAGAACCTGCCATATGGCTGTGGATCCCTCGCCCACGGAAGACTTAGGGATGGTTCCAACAGGCACCAAATGTGGCACTAATAAGGTAAGTAAATAATGTACATTATATTGCCTTAGACAAAATACAGTATACAAACCTTTATTTATTTATGTATTTATGTATTTATTTATCAACAGGTGTGTTACAACAGCCACTGTCAAGACATTAATATATACGGCACTAAGAACTGCTCTGATAAATGCAACAATCGTGGGGTGTGTGATTTTCGTTTTCAGTTTTATATTATTTAAAAAACTTTTTTAGAAGAAAATGATTGCAATGTTTGTCATACTGTGCTATCATACTGTGATATTGCGATAAGCCATATCGATCAAATGTGCTAAAAGTCAGAAGAATATTTTTAATAATTTCATATTATTTCATATTTGCCTTAGAGACAGATATTTTTTCAACGCATGTAAACTTGTTATTGACTTATATTTTAAAGGTGTGTAACCATGAGAGAAAGTGTCACTGTGATCCAGGCTGGGCACCACCCTATTGTGATGTTCAACTCTCAGAACTTCCAAAAGGTAAACCAATTACATCTTTACCATAACTGTACTACTTCACGTAATATAATCATTGACCATGCAAAACTAATTCTGTGCAATTTTAAATATGTGATTTTGATTTACAGGGGAAAAGATGTCATAATTGGTGTGACTGCATCTGTAGTCGTCCTTGGACTGTTCATTATTATTGGAGCACTGGTGTGTCACAGGAACAAGATAACAGAATTTAGAAAGAAAAGGTAGAATCTGTTACCCAGCTGACAATAATGAACTTTCAATGTCTTTTTTAATTTCAGTAAATATATTATACTATTAAAGAAGGACATAATATTAAATAGAACATTCTATTTTAATTTTTTTTTTTCTAAAAGGTCTTTGAAGGACATCCACTCTTCCTCAGGCCAGTGCAATCCGGCATTCCTACCGGGAAGTACAAAGAACAGCCCCAGAATCGCACAACCACGCATTAGTCAACCAACTTTCCTTGAGTCATCCACTACTCTGGCCTGCAAACCTCTCTATTCTCCGGCTACACCCTGGAGACCAGCACCATTGGTAAAATCATTAATTTAGCCCTGAAACGAGCTGTTCAATTTGTGCTTCACATTAAAAGTGCATTTTAGGATTAAATAATTTATGAACATACTGTATAATGAATTCCTACCACTTATTTCTCACTATGCACAGCCTCCAAAAGATGCACCACAAACCAGGAAAGAACAGGTAGTTAATCTTCTCTAAAAAATAGTCTAATCATTTGAATCTGTTCTTGAGTAAAAGTGTTTAAATACAAATTATAATGGATGTCACTATTCACTTAGATTGTGAAACCCTCCCCACTTCCTGGCATTTCCAGAAACATGCATCCTGTTCAGGTGAGGTTTTTGCAAAATCGGATCTATATATAGATAAATGGTTTTTGCAGTAATGCCATAGAACCACTTTTGTTTCCCCAAAGAACCTTTTTTTTTTCTTAATGTGAAGAACATTTCAATAATTATTTGTATGGACAGACTCCATGTACATGTATAGGTTCTTTATGGAATCATAGATGCCAATAATAGCCTTTATTCTTACTACTGTTCAAAAGTTTGGGGTCAGATATATATATATATATATATATATATATATATATATATATATATATATATATATATATATATATATATATATATATATATATATATATATATATATATATATATATATATATATATATATATATATATATATATATATATATATATATATTTTTTTTTTTTAAAGAGATGAATACTTTTATAAAAGATTTCTATTTCAAATAAAATATGTTCTTTTGAACTTTAAATTCATCAAAGAATCTTTAAATAAATGCATGCCACAAAAATATTAAGCAGCACAACTGTTTTTAACACCGATAATGAGAAGAAATGTTTCTTGAGCACCAAATCAGCATATTACAATGATTTCTGTAGGATCATATGACACTGAAGACTGGAGTAATGATGCTGAAAATGCCATCACAGGAATAAATTATATTTTCAAACATATTAAAAATAGAAAACAGTTATTTTAAATTGTAATAATATTTCATAGTGTTACTGTTTTTGCTGTATTTTATCAGATAAATGTAGCCTTGGTGATCAGAAGAGACTTCTTTCAAAAACATAAAAAAATGTTGATCCCAAAATGTTGAACGATAGTGTATATATAATTAAATATAATTGTAAGTTGGTTTCTTTTAATGACTCCAAGCTCATTACAGAGGTGACAAAAACAGAGATGACTTACACTCTGTCTTTGTGAGACTAGAGAGCAATTTGTAATTTCCTATGTCATGTGTAAAATTGATTTTAGGAAAAACCACTTCTACCATCTAAACCACTTCCTCCATCGAGGCCGTTACCTCCACTGGTGTCTAAACCTGTAAGAGGCATATATTTTTCATGAATAATTTGAGAGAAAATGTCCCACTCTACAAACATGAATACCACCCAACACTATTATTCCTTCTTTGTTTGTACTGATAGGTGACTAAGTCACAACCACCTCCAGTGCCTCCAGTGAAACCTACTGGGATGCAGCCAGTATACATTCCACCTCAGGTACATTTTTACATTTAGCTGTTCATTTATAAACCATAAAAGCATTTTCAGTTGTCTCAAAAAACTGCTAATGCTAATTTATTAGTTTAGTTGTGTGAATGAATGTCAGTGTTTTAAAAGCTCTTTTATATTCACTGTAGGTAATCCAGAAAGTTGCACTAAAACCTCCTGCCAGGCCCAGATGATTTGAAACAGTATGAGTTACTCTGAATCATTGGATGTTTCAGAAGAAGCAGTTTATGAGCTGAACAAAGCTCATCTTTCTTTGTGGTATAGTTCTGCATAACAAGAATAAGTTAAGGAAGATGGTAAAACAGAATGAAGCATTTGCACTCTAGGCTCCTGTTACAATTTTGGTACGACTTGTTTGTAAATTCTTTCCTTTTATTGTATTTTGTCTGTTTATTTATTTATTTTATATTTTATTTTTGAAGAATGTTATGTATAGCCAGTTCAGTTTGTGTCTCCGTGTAAGTCTACATCACATTGCCTCCTAAGTGCTCTCATACAGCATGTTCTTCAAAAAGACACCTTTTCTGCAATGTATTATGGGTTCATTCTTGTTACTGCAACTTTATTTTATGTATTTTTAATTATTATTATTTTTACATAGGCTACTTTCTTGTTATTTGGACATTTTAAATTACAAGAGAAGTCCTGCAAAGAGGCTGTTGCCACAGGGCCTTTCTCAAACATAATCTGTCCTGGCTTTAGTGGTTTGCTTATGGTCAGATTTTGCTTTATTTATACATGTCTTACACTTTTTTTGTGTGTGTGATCCTTGAGGTTTTTGCACTCTGACAAAGGCAAACTTTTTTTTTTGCCTGCCTGCCTAATATTTAAATTCAAACTTGCAATGATCTCAGCTGGTCTGATTTTACTCTTTAATGAGAGAATGTACTGTTTTTAAATGTGTTTACTATAATAAAGTTTTTCACATTTCTCTTTTAATCAGTTTTTAGTTTATTTCCACATATTTTGAATCTCTTTTTCACGTGTAACGACATGACCTCTACTGCGTCCTGTATTTTCGTTGCCTAGTAACGATTCAAACAACCACAATAAGGCACGTAAGTTACCTCTGAGATAACAGTTTCGGGATTTAATCACGCAAAAGCTTTTTCAAATTATGGATGGGCCTAAACAATTAGACAAAGAAACTTTGCAAGACCTATACGCGTGGATAGACAAAATACCGCTCTCCAGACCCAAACGGAATATAGCAAGAGATTTTAGCGATGGAGGTAACGTTATATCATCCAAGAAACAAATAAAACCACTAACGTTAGCTAAGTAACTTCATGTTTGTTGGCATCGCATTTGAACAATGTAATGTATAAGTAATGCAATATTATTATAGGCCACGTGCTATTTAATACTATCATCTAATTAACGTTAGCTATAGTATGTAACATTTTCTCACTTCAATGTTGTCTGAGTATTTTAACGATTTCCATAAGCAGTTATGGCTGCAGAAGTAGTGAAGCATTTCTTCCCTAAACTGGTGGAGCTTCACAACTACACGCCAGCACATTCCACGCAACAGAAGCTGAGTAACTGGAGCACCCTGAACAGGCAAGTATATTTATTTGTTCTCCACGCAGACGGTAATGCAAACACCGCACTGCTTATCTGACCCCCTCGTGTCGCTTGACACATTCCCCGGAGGATTACAGGAATGTGACATTACACCTCAGCAATAACACTGGGACTTAAGGTCTCCATCTGAACTATTAACACTGGCTGCCTGGGTCTCCAAATCTAATGAACTTCCTACCTTGACAGCCCACTTGGGCATCATGTCGAGCAGTGACGGAATTATGTAACTTAGAAAGAGAAGTTATACTACCAGTACATCCCTTATGTTTGGATAGAATTGAACAACACACGACTGCATCATGTTCTAATTTCAGAAAAGTTTTCTCCAAGCTGAACTTTCATATACCTGAGGACTTGTTAAAGAAAATTGTGGTCAGCACAGCAGGCTACATTGAACCAGTCCTTTGCTCTCTGAGAGAGAAGATAGAGGAAAAGAGAGCAGGAAAACACATATATGGCGCACAGGTGAGTCTGTGTAAATTTGCATTGTCCATTATATTTGCGTAATTCATTTTTCTTTATAATGGTTGAGCAGTAATTTAACCCTGCCTTGTCCTTTTTTATAGGACTTGGAATATTACAGCACAACAAATGGACAGCTGGGATCAGGTAGATACTGTAAAACATGTTGACAGAAATGGGACTTTAGCTTTCCAAGTTTTGTAAGCTACAGTAGGGCAATGAAGGTAATTTTGAAGAAATATTACATGGAGGTCATGGCTCAGGAGAAGGGCTGTGGCAGAGGGATGCGTGCATCAGTACTGCAGTATCAATATCTATCTATCTATCTATGGCCATCCCTCGCCATTGAATCACAAAATGGTAATAGATAGGGCAAGGGAAATACCTGGCAACCTACTCCAGAAAAAACACGAGATGTCCATGAATTTACATGAATGTTTTTTCTGGGGTAGGTTGCCAGGTATTTCCCTTGCCCTGCCCATTACATGACTTGAGACTCACACACACACACACACACATTCACACCTATGGCCAATTTGTCATGTCCAATCTCCTAACCTCCATGTCTTTGGACTGTGTGGGGGAAACCGGAGTACCCAGAGGAATCCACGCTGACACAGGGAGAACATGCCAACTCCACATAGAAAGGACTCCTGGCCACATAGAAATGACTCCCGGAGTATTGATTCCTTTAACATAAATTCATATTAAATATCAATACTAATCTATATATCGTAAATATCAATACTAAGCGTATAGCGTTAGTGTTAGCGTCTGGCAGGTCACATTAGTCACTCTTGCATCAGCTGACTGTCAGCTGATCATGTCTTCCTATAGGAATACGATGCCTATCACAGCATGCATATATAAGCTCCTTCAGTATTATCAGCTGCTATCGTGTTTCTCCGGAGCTAATTACCCTCCTCCATCCCCAGCTCCTCCTCTTATCAGTCAGGATTTGGCATTCTGATTCCCCCTGAATCAGACTAAATTCCCGAATTAGGTTGTACATTTTAATATTGACATTAATGCTATCTGCAATACATTATGTTGCTTCTGTTCTGTTTACCCTAGGGGGTTTTATCACTGCTCTCCCTGCTCTTATCCAGGCTAGGCTGCATGGATGCACAGGGAGTTCTTGCCCAGAACAAAACCATAACGCCAATCTAAACTATATGCTAATTGCCTATCATCTTTGACGATAGTGGTCCTGACAGAAATATGGTTTCTGCATCACTTTCCAATGTTTTCAGTACTTTTTCTAATGTTTGCACCAAAACACCCCTGACATATTTAGCTGGCCCGTGTCACATGATTATGAGAAATGAGCATGCAGCATGCAAAAAAATATGGCTTTGAAAAAAGTTTGATAACACCCATTCATAGGGACTGGCTTTGGGTCTAGGTTCATTAAGACTGTTTTTATAAAACAGTCACTTCACAAATCAGTATGTTTTTTTTAGTCGTCTATAACTGGGATAGTTCACCCAAAATCTGTTCATCAAATAAAGCGACCGTATCTCTTCACAAGACTGAACCACTCGAGTTATAGGTTTTAGTTTTATGACGCCTTATGACATTTTTGGATTCAATTGACTAAGTTTTGATTACCTGCAGGCTTTCAATGGAGGGACAGAAATCTCTCAGGTTTCATTAAAAATATCTTAATTTGTGTTTTGAAGATTAACCAGTCTTATGGATTTGAAACAGAACGAGGGTGAGTAAATGACAGAATTGTTATTTTTGTGTGAAGTGACCCTTTAAGCTCAAGAAGGAAGCGAAACCCATACCTTTACAGAACATGACACCCATAGATAAATGTGAAGTGATGTGGCATGACCTCAATCACCACCCACCTAAATGTGTTAGTGGAAGTCAGTGGCTGTGAAAAGAGGAGATTTGTGCTTGCTGTCTCCGCTGCATGAACTGTGATGATTCTTTTGATGCTAGTAAGAATGTAATCTAATTCCACTGCTTAATTTGCTCATGATTTGTCTAAACAGATCAGATCTAAACACTTGGAAAGTGCATTTCCTTTTTTAAAGGAAACGAATCATTTGTGAGGTCTGTGTTTTTGTCACAATACTCAGCCCTTTTTCTGTAACTGTAAACCAAGCAAGTTAAGTGTTGCAAGTTCTAAGGAAATTATTTATGCCCTTTTATGTGCAAAGGAGATGTTTTCTTGAAATAAATGTGTGTCAAAAGTGTCTGAGGTTTTGTGTTCTCAGGCCTTCTGCTTAGTTCACAATAAAATTACATTTCTGACATCATTTACTCCCCTCATGTTGTTTCAAACCTTTCTTCTGTGAAACATAAAAGAAGAAATTTGAAGACTACCACAGAAAACCCACTAAAATACAATTTACTGTTTCACAGAAATAAAGTCATACAGGTTTTATTGCTTGTTATTTGTTGTTGTTGTTGTTTTAGATATTTTAATTTATAAGAATCCACAGATAGAAAATATATATATAAATGTTCCAGTTTCTAGTTTAGTTTGATAAACAGTTAGGGAAATACCTTTTAGCATTAGTTCTGACAGGTCACGTTAGTCACTCTTGCATCAGCTGACTGTCAGCTGATCACGTCTTCCTATAGGAATACGATGCCTATCACAGCATGCATATATAAGCTCCTTCAGTATTATCAGCTGCTATCATGTTTCTCCGGAGCTAATTACCCTCCTCCATCCCCAGCTCCTCCTCTTATCAGTCAGGATTTGGCATTCTGATTCCCCCTGAATCAGACTAAATTCCCGAATTAGGTAGTACATTTTAATATTGACATTAATGCTATCTGCAATACATTATGTTGCTTCTGTTCTGTTTACCCTAGGGGGGTTTGTCACTGCTCTCACTGCTCTTATCCAGGCTAGGCTGCATGGATGCGCAGGGAGTTCTTGCCCAGAACAAAACCATAACGCCAATCTAAACTATATGCTAATTGCCTATCATCTTTGACGATAGTGGTCCTGACAGAAATATGGTTTCTGCATCACTTTCCAATGTTTTCAGTACTTTTTCTAATGTTTGCACCAAAACACCCCTGACATATTTAGCTGGCCCGTGTCACATGATTATGAGAAATGAGCATGCAGCATGCAAAAAAATATGGCCTTTATGCCCTTTTATGTGCAAAGCAGATAAGTTTTCTTGAAAAAGTGATTGTCTTTGTGTTCTCAGGCCTTCTGCTTAGTTCACCCTAAAATTACATTTCTGACATCATTTACTCCCCTCATGTTGTTTCAAACCTTTCTTCTGTGAAACATAAAAGAAGAAATTTGAAGACTACTTCAGAAAACCCACTAAAATACAATTTACTGTTTCACAGAAATAAAGTCATACAGGTTTTATTTGTTTGTTATTTGTTGTTGTTGTTGTTGTTTTACATATTTTAATTTATAAGAATCCACAGATAGAAAATATATATTTTTAGATATACTGTATATACAGGTGTTCCAGTTTCTAGTTTAGTTTGATAAACAGTTAGGGAAACTGTGTTTCTTTCCATATGTATTAGGATGGAATAAAAACAGTCAGCTGTGTTTAGAAATAGGTCAAATGCATTGCATTGTCTGCACTCTCTTAACATTACATGGAGAAGGGCCAGATCAACCCTCCATTTCCCACACCTCATCATCATGGCGTCTTAGTCATGACAACATCTGGTTTCAGGTCTGACTCCCTCTTTTCTTGATAGAAAAGGTTCTGCGTCCATCAGCTCCATTCACCAGATAGCCCTTATCACTTCCAACAGGCTCAACACACTTGGCTAAAAGCCCTAAAAGCCATCCATAGCAAATTTAAGCCAACAGTAGACCATTGAGTCTATTATGAGACCAGAGAGGCTATTGTTTCTGATATATCATATTATCAAAGCGCAGACCTTTTCAGCTGAGGAAACAGAAGTCCTGTGCTTTTTTTTTTTTTTTTTTTTGGTAGGTACTGTTTAATTTTAGCTTGTTATTTTATCCTTATGGGATGTTTATAGGGTGAAGCACAGCTGGTGTTGATGATTCTAAGCTTAAAGCCAAATAAAACTCTCCTGTTCCGTAGTTATACTCTGGTGACCCGGCAATGTGTCTTTTTGACCTTATTGTGTTTAATGGGTTCAAATGGAGTCTAATTAGTTTAGCCTTCCTGGCTAAGCAATTCTCATGAGCTTTAAAATCCTAAAGTATGGGGAGTACCACTCATCTAGAGGAAATTGATGCAGGGTATCATGAGGATAAGGTCTCAGTGCCTGAATTTAGCCTGGAGGGATCCTGAAGCTGCTCTATGCCATGACCCGCCACTTGAGTTTCAGGCTGTCACCTATATTTGTAGATCAGGCCATGTTTACCTGTCTGCTAAAGCCCTTTGTTAGTTTCAAAACTAAAATGTATAAATTAATTTTTATTTAAAAAAAAAAAAATCCTTTTCTCTGTTTTCTCAAATTTCTATAGTGAATCATCTGATGGTTTTTGAGACTACTCCAGCCACCAATCCAGCCACTGTGAAGAAGACAGACAAAGTCAGGTATTGAGTGATGAACTGTAATGTGATTTTTTTAAAAGGAACTTTTAAATGTCTTCTGATGTCTTTCATTTTAAAAACTTCTGATGTCTTTCATGTAGGCCTGTGAAAACAAATATACATTTATAATGGACTTGTCGTAAATCTTGTGTAGTGCTGCTGCAGCCTTGGGACCAAATGTGGATCCATCTGTCCGTTTACTCTTGGAGGAAAAGGAACAAGCAATTTTGGCTTTACAGGAGACTGTTGAGGTAAGGTTTTGATGTTTAAAAAAAAAATCTGACTTTATATGCAGAGATTTCCCAGATAAGTGTAAACACCGCTGATCTCTGGCACATGTTTGCTCAACCAAAGGCATGAGTATGAGGTTTAGCTGCCTGTTTGTCTGCTGACCAAAAATGGGGGGAAGCTTTGGGAAACCTGTATAGAAACAGTCGTCACTAGTGGTGCAGAAACCACACTCTGCATCTTTAAGGCCCTATCATACACCCGGCACAATGCGACGCCAGGTGCGATGCAAGTGTTTTTTGCTAGTTTCAGCCCGACGCAGTTATCATTTTCACATCCAGCGTCATGTTGTTTAAATAGCAAATGCACCTGAGCCCATCTGTTCGCCAGTGGACATGCTGGTCTGAAAACAAGGTGTGTTCAGGCGCATTGTTGCCGTGTTGCTATTTTGAGGCAACTTAAAACGACTAACAAAAACCTGGTCTAAAGTCAATAGCGCAGTATTTTTTGTGTTATTTAAAGAGCGCATTAGTAATATGTGCCTATAGGCAGGTGCACAACGTGTGCACATTGCTTATTACACGCACAGGGATGCGTGCAGCAACACACAAACATTTGTAAATATTAAAAATAAAAGGATTCCGCTCTGGAGATGCGTTTAGTCTTTCTGCTCGCAAATTCCACCATGTAAATAGCGAATGCACCATGGTGTAAGCGCAACTGACTGGGAGATGAGACACTTTACGCCCAAAACACACCCATTACTCATTAAGAGAATAGGGACAGCCCTTTTAGACCATGCGCCTGGCACACAGACCGCTTTTTCCGTTGTTAAACTAGCAAAAGTGGTTTCGGACACACCCTAAGTGCACTTGAACCATGCGCTTTCAATTTTCTGATAATCTGTTACACTTCGGGTCACAATACAGAACAAAAAAAAAAAAATCTACTTATACTTCTGTTTAACAAATTTAATGTGCATGACAATTAGTACAAATTCTTTCTAAACCTTTTTTTATTTTAGACCTTCAGATATTATTTAAAAATGTTCAATCTTATGACTTCCCTTATGAATCCCAAAACTGAACTAACAAGTTAGTTTCAGCACCTTTAGCATACAATGCCAGCTGGTGAGAGATGCTTGTGTCGCAAAAGGAAATTTGTCCTTCCTGTGCTGTTGTCCCTGCCTGTGGTCAAGGGCTGCCGGTCACATGCACACTGACATGTTTCCTCTCAATATTTGCAAGATTGTTTAATGAGTCACTGTGAGTTCAGCAGCTGTGATATTTGTCATCTTGACAATTACTAAGAGTAAGGATTTCAGCAACACTTTCAACTGCTTGTGGTTTGATGATTGCAACTGTTTGCATTTCAATTGCAACTGTTCACCTTATGGAAGTTTAAACAACTTCTGCACTGACATTTCCCTTCTGTTTGTTTGTTCATTTGTGCCATGGCAAAGCCTTTGGTTTGAAGATATTATATCATAAACCTACAACCACCTTTGAATATCACCTAAATGTTCCACTTTCCTTCAGATTTTACAGATTAAAGTAAACCGATTGGAGCATCTTGTGCATCTTAAGGACCTACGCATTGAGGACTTGACAAAACACTTAGAGCTAGTTAAGGCACGGAACTCATGATCTCATTAGTGCATTACATTGCCACCATCAGGAATTATATTTCTGGAAGAGCGTACTATATGCATACTCAAGACTCTTAGTAAACTGTTACAAAAAGACAGAGGCTGCTCACTGCAGGTGGAGCTTACATCTAGAGCCCCCTAGACATCCAGCGTGGAGGAGCTAATGTAATTTGTGCCTAATAGGTGGAGCTAGAATATCCAACCACACCCAAACCCTATCCACAACTCTATCCCTCCACCGCATTAGATGTCCGGAGAGGTGGAGCTAGATGCCATTTGACTCTGCAGTAAGCATCACTTACAAAAAGCATCTATTTTTCCACACCTGTTTCCTAACCTGTGATCATTAGCACTCAGAAACACTAATGGCAATTTCTTTAACTTGCATATTGCATTAGCAGAGACCATCTTCAGCAGTTTATGCTTCTGCTTATGAATGATTCACCAGTATGAGCATACATTTTATTCTTAACTTTTTCCATCACTGCTGATCGTGATAATCTTACAAAGCTTACTCTCAACAGTTACTGATTTTATTTAAATTATATAACATTATATTTAATATATATAGTCACTTTGATGTTATAGTTGTGTGATTTTAAAAATCTTAATGATTTTCCATAGCACATTGATTTAGTTTTGTTTGTTTGTTTTTTCTATATTTGTTTTTACTGTATTTTGGAATTTAGCTGATCATTATACATTGTTTCCAAGTCTCCTGATTTCACAGTATTATTAGTTTTCATGTCATAAGACTAGTGTCCTGGTCTGCCATGTTTGTGGCTGATGTTAGATGTTAAATGTGAAGTGTTTGTATTTAAATTTCATTTTGATGTAATTATGGAAATTAGTGACAAAAATGTGCAATGGTATTTAAGTTTGCATAGACGCTAAAATATCCAATGCAATCACATATAAGAAGTACAAGTATTTTTAATATTGCTTCACTTCCTTAATATTATTTCACACCAGTTACCCCCTTTGATGCATACAGGAAATCATTATATATATATATATATATATATATATATATATATATATATATATATATATATATATATATATATATATATATATAATCTAATTATTATTATTGACAATGGATGTGAAGTGGCATTATAGACTGAAGGTTCCATTGAAGAAGGCTTGTCAGCATGCCACAGTTGATCATGCATGCAGATGTAAGCAGTCATTGATCAACTTCCCTCCATGAGTCTATCCAGTGTGTGCAAAGGTTCTCTCTTTCCCTGGGCGGCCATCAGCTCCCTCTTTTCACCACAGACAATTCATCATAAAATTATCAGGTGGGAGACCTGTAATTTGGGGGTTTCCTTCAACAATGCAGATTTGGCTCCAGCAGTGCTGCAGCCGCTCATCCTCTCTCTGCTCTTTTTGGCTCGAGGAGTTCACAAAAGCTTTTTGGAACTGTATTTGCAATCAATTTGTGTGTCTCTCTCATGAGGCATGTGTTTATACTAACATCAACCCCATGTGGAAACCTCAGACCAAATGTAAACAGTTCTGCAGGAAAGTTGAGAGTGGAAAAAAGCTTTCTCTATATGTAAGAGATTATTATGAATTACAAATCATTTCTTATAATTGAGTGAATATTGCTGGATATATCCTGAAAAAGCTATGTTTCATATGGGAATAAATATAAGAAGCTGATACTCTGAGCCATAAAGTTCTCAGAGCTCCCTAGTGACTCAAGCTGAGCTCTCAGAGAGAGACAGGCGGAATTTGGGGGTTGGATCTTTGGGTGGTAAAGCAGCATTAAAGCTCTCTGAGTCATACTGAATTACAGTCAAAAGCATGCCTGAGCCCCTCAGCATACAAATGGCATATGAAGCACACTGAGAACGTCTGGAATGGAGAAAGAGAAAATGAGAGCAGTACTCCCTCGAGTCTGTGACAATGTCTCATTTTTAAGACCATTTACAAATGGACAGGGTATAAAATAGTCTAATCCATTAGAGGAAAAGTAAACTAAAGTGCTGCAGATACTTCTCTTCAGAGGACTTTTCCAGGGTTGTTCAAATTTAAAGGGTTAGTTCAACCCAAAATGAAATTTCTGTCATTAATTACTCACCCTCATGTCATTTCAAACCCGTGGACCTTTGTTCATCTTTGGAACTCTAAGATCTTTTTGATGAAATCTGAGAGCTCTCCGACCCCTCCATAGACAGCAATGTAATTAACACTTTCAAGGTTCTGAAAGGTAGAAAAGACATCGTTTAATTCAAATCGTCCATTTGACTACAATGGTTCAACCTTAATTTTTTGAAGTGACAAGAATACTTTTTGTGTGCAAAAAAAGTAACAAAAATAACGACTTTATGCAACAAATTCTTCACGTCAGTGTCCTACGCTGTTACTGCAGTGCAGAGCTTCCTAGTTCTACATCAGTCGCTGACTCACCATTGGCCGATGCTGTTCATGTGAGCACCACAACGCATGTGTGTAATGCTGACGCAGAATTTAGCCAATAGTTGGTGAGCCGTTGCATAAAGTCATTCTTTTTGTTTGTTGTTTTTGCCCACAAAAAGTATTCTCGTCGCTTTATAAAATTAAGGTTAAACCACTGGAGTCACATGGACGATTGTCTTTCCTACCTTTTTGGGCCTTGAAAGTGTTAATTACATTGCTGTCTATGGAGGGGTCAGAAAGCTTTTGGATTTCATCAAAAATATGTTCATTGTGTTCCGAAGATGAACAAAGGTCTTACGTGTTTGAAACGACATAAGGGTGAGCAATTAATGACAGAATTTTCATTTTGGGGTGAACTAACACTTTAAGAGCTTACTCGTCCAAGTGAGCATGTTTAGAGCTTACACTTAAGAGAAATCCTGTCTTCAAATTTTAAATTGTCATTATGTTTTAGAATCTGTCAGGTTTCCAGTTATAATTCTGAATAGTCTGTGTTCAGTCTATGTTCAAAATGATGCCACAAATGCTGTCAATTGAGCTTAACTTGTATTTTAACATTAGGCCTGTAATCCTAACACTGAAAGTTCCTGTAATCCTCAAACTGAAAGTCTTCACCGCTGTGCTGTATTAGGGTTGAACTGCCAAGACATTCAACCCAAGCATTCATTTTGACAATTTTTCAACATTTGAAAGGTTGAGATCATCAGGTCAAGTAAAGAAGTGTAAAATGACATGACAATAGTGTTGTTTTGTTTTGCACACAATGAAAACAAACAAAACTCAAGGCGTGACACTCCATAGTAAATTCATAAAAATCTGATGGTACAGTTCCAATGACAGAGTTCAGATGTAATGGATCGCCTTGATTACTATCCCAGTGCATCTGTTTCTGTTCAGACTAAGACATGACTGTCTGAAGCCTTCCTTTCTTTTATGTTGTTTAAATGACTCTTGGAAGATTAATGAGGGAGGAGTTTGAAATGCAATGAAAACCACATGGTAATCAAACTGAACATTTAAAACATTCTGTAAATAAAAATGTCTTTTTATACCAGGTAATTGGCATGTTTATTGTGTTTTCCACCCTTTATTCACTTATTTTCTCATAGGATGCCTGAAGATGGGAAAGAGATCCACAAACACAGTTTGAGTTTGATTTGCATGGATGTTTCCTTTACATCCCTGCTATAACTGCAGATGTTCACATAACAGAATCAGTGTACTCTGTTGAACTTTTTGCCTGTGTAATCTGCAAACAAGCTGTCTGCTGTCATCAGAGACATGATCCATCAGTGAAGCGCTAATAGTTTAAATGAGAAACATCCTGGCCAATACATGAAGACAAATACTTTAGTGATTACTGTTCTAGTCTTGACAATTTCAGGATTGAAAATAGCTTAATTTAGATTTCATTCAACTTAAAAGCCTTTAAAAATGTGCCAATCTTGAAATGAACCAGTTCAGGAGTTAACTGTTGACAAGTATGGGAAAAATCTCATAAACTCCGCGATAAACTCCGATTTCAGACAGGTGTTATCAGGGAGAGATGTTAACCCTGTGACACACCCAGGGGTAAAATGAGACCTCAAAGCATTGCTTTCAAATCTCCAAACCTTAAAAACAGACCTGCACTGAGTCAGTATGAGTAAGTGAGTGTGCAAGCAGCAAGATAACACTTCTTCCCTTGGGAAGATAAAAGAACCACACACATACTGCACATAAACATTTGCCAAAACGCTAGATGCAAGTAAAAAACATAAAACACACACACACACATACACATGTTGAGTTTTTATGTTTTATGGGGACATTTAATAGACATGATTTTTTTGCAAAAGGTTTTTGAAAGAAGTCTCTTATGTTCACCAAGGCTGATTTATTTGAGCAGAAATACTGTGAAACTCTAATATTGTGAAATATTATTCCAATTTAATATTTTTTAAACCTGTGATGGTTGTGAAAGCTTAGTCATTACTCCAGTCTTCAGTGTCACATGATCATCCTTTGCACAGTATCACAGCATAGCAAACCACGATACAAAATCCAATCAAAAAAACTAAATTCCCAATGGACAAAATCAAGTCCTGCCCTACATTTTTTTCATAAAAAAAAAAAAAAAAACCTTACTTTTAGATTTCATGCTTTGTTTATAATGAGGAGGTCATTTTAAGCTCTGAAACTTGTTGTTTCAATGTACTTATATGACAAATGTTTGTTTTTTTGTCATGACCCCCATAATAATCTTACTGACCCCAAACTTTTGAACATCAGTATGTGTGTATTATACAAAATTCTGTTTCACAACCAGTAGCCTAAGTATTTGCTATATCTATTCTGTTAAAACTACAATGTCATGTGTAACAGATTTGGGCATGTAGAAATCCCCTTAGATTGGTCTGCATTATTGTGCTAATCAGAGCTGGTTGAGAGAAACCAGGCTTATCATCTATCATGTCCTTACAGAAGCTGCCCCATGACTCCCTGGTAAATTCCGGCAGCGCGACGCTTCAGGGGATGGAGCAGGGCGATGAGCCAGACTGAACACAGAAACACAATTGTTCAGGCTGCTGCCAGTAATTCATAAATCTCATCATGGTTGTCATAGGAACATGACATGGGAACATGACGTCCCTTATGCCAGAGTCCCTCCAAACAACTAAAACCTGGGCACTGCCCTTCCTGTAATGGCTGTAAGCAGGTCACAGATTTGCTATTAGCTCAAAAAAAACTAAACAAAAAAAAAGTTATACTAGCATGTGTCCTGCTGAATGGCCTAGTTTTTCTTTTTTTTTTAAATGATGAAGATTTATTTGTGTATATTTTGTGTTCTAACAGTGCACACGTGGCTTATTTTCATTCCGTCAATGACCTACGGAAAGAAAAGTTGGCCACCATCCCTGTGCTGAGTAAGACTGTGCAAATGATGTATCCTGTATAAGTCATTTGGGAGTCATTAAAATCTTGCTCTCCAGTGAACTTGTTTTAACATGACTTCAGAGTCAGTTCTGTTAAGTTAATAAAAATTCTAATTTCATGAGTAAACAATATTTAAATCAAATAAGGCTTAAGGATTATTAATGGAATCTGCAATGAAGTTGGCCTGACAAAACAACCACAGCATATAAAAAAAGACCATTGGGCTGCAACCAAAATCACATCCTACTTCCCTACTATAGGCAAAAAACAAAAGAAGACTATGTGACAAAAAAAAAAAAAAAAAAAAGTATGTCTGAATTCACAGTAATAATAAAAGAGTAGGTACTCAGATAACCTACTTCTTCCGGCGAGATTCTGAAGTGTGCATATGATGGACACTTTACTATCCCCTGAGGCCACGGGAGAGGATTTATGAATGGCAGTGACACTACCAAAGTCCTTTTCAGGAATGAGATGCAACTGATAGAACATATTTTTAGTGGTTGTGTAAGTAATTACTTATTCAAAATAAGTACTTGCTCAAGACTGTATGCAATTTCGGATGCAGCCTTGGTTTCTTCACCTCCATTATTAGTCTAGGTGGAGCCACTTCCTTTGTAACATTGATGAGTAGCGCAGGAAGGAAATATGGGGTGCACCCTGGACACTATACATTTTTAACAAGCACATTTTAACTTAACATATAGGCCTACAGGTTCATCTTCTAAATTAGACACTTTAAATAAAGGAACCACATTCCCTTTTATCAAATCTAAAAGTATTAAGGCAAAACTTATAATTTCACCTTTATTCACAATCAGGAACAGGAAACATTCTCTGTGTCTGGGGATTGACTCAGTCTGGTGACCAGATCTAAATGGTTGATATTTACTCAGGAGGTCCTGGGGGAGCTCAAGCTTCTGTTCTCTCTTTAAGGTCAGCTTGAGACAGACCTTTTTGCCCACTTCCTTGAGTGACTATTTCCTTCCTTTGTCCTTCTTCTACTTATGCACTGTTAGTAAGTCTGAGTCCTGCATCAAAAAGTTGAAGCAGGCTCATTTGTTACTTGGAGATGACACTTCATGACATTTCCTGTACTTGGACAAATACCACTGACTGAGACATTCTGGTTTTATTTGCTCAACAAACATGAATATGTAGGTCATAACTGACCGCTGTAATTGTTCATCAAGTTGTTGAGTTGAAAAACATGAAAAAGTTGTTGTAAGATTGAAGAGGAATGACTTTTAAATGTCAACTTTTTTGTGTGAGTGTCATGTAGAGTCACACACCTAACTCTAAATTTCAAATAAATACCATATCAAACTTCAGCTTGCAACTCACTCTGCGGTAGAAATGGGTGAAAAATATCCCATTGACATGCATTACAAGAGCAAACAGTCACAGGAAGACCAGAATATTAGAGCAAGTTATTTTCACTAGGCCATAAGCAAAAACATGACATTGATGACACAATCTACAACATTAATCATTTGCAAAACACTTCCTTAATTGGACATGATGTACTCTACCTTAATGCGCAAGGCAAGAACATTAAGATCACGTAACTGCAGCGCCAAGAAACCAGTCCTTTCATGGTATCAAAATAGGTTTTATTTCACAGAATTGAACATTGTCAAAATTTTATAAATTTTGCATATAAATGTTTTAAAATTAGGAGCTTAAATTATGCTGACATAAAAAAGTGACATTCACAGAGTGGGTTTATTCCAGGACAGTCAAGTTCTGTCCTCTCTCATTTAATCAACCATAACAATCACATGGATCATATGGACAGTAAAATCTTTTGAGACAATTAATCTTATACCTTAAAGGAAAATGGGAGAAGCCACTGTTTGTAGAAGGGACATTCAGACTGAGTATATTGAATGCTTGTCTCTTTAATCGATAAGTATGAAGAGGGTGTAAAAACTGCTGCATGACAGATTCACACAGACAACAATGGTCAGAGGTTAAATGTAAGATACCAAAAAAGCTGGTCATTCAAGTTAACATGTCTCTTTTCCTGAGAGATAGTACTAATAGACACTATTCAAAACCTAATTTGTATGGTTTGAGTTAATGCATTCTTAATGTTGGCATATTAAAGCAACTTAGGCAGACTTGGACACCTTTTAATGAGAAGTATAGCCACATTTCTGAGTCATTTAACTCTTTGTTGTCCAGTCTTATGATTCCCAAAGATCACTGGCTTCCCCTAGTGGTGAAATTCTGATGAAGCCTTTGAGGCTTCCAGGCAACTCCAGTGAAAAACATCAACCCAACATGCATTGATATGTTGTTAGAATGTCTGATCATTAATGCATTCATCCATCATAATCCTACATTTCTTTGATAGTGCCTAATAATACTGCAGCCCTTGTTGTAACTGAATTCCCTTTGAAATAAACTCCTTCCAGTAATGACAAAACGAGCAAGCTCAACTAAAGGCATAAAAGGCGTTTTCCGTCATAAAGGAACCAACTATAATATTATCCAACAGCTGTCCATCTCATAGCTTTTCAAAGGCTGGAGCCACAAAACAAAACATTAACATCTTATGAAATATTATGAAACCCATGCTGCTCAGTGTCACTCTTTCTATATACCAACAATTCAACATCATCCACATAGCACCCACAAACTAACAAGCTACACAATACTATACCAAACCCACTATTTCTGACATTACATTAATTAAATTCCCACCAAGTATTCTGGTGTCAATGTTGTGGGAAAAGTCTTCATAAAGATCAACAAAAATCAAGCTGGGGTAATTTTAAAACAAAATCAATCTTACATACACACATAAAATTTAATTAAGATTTGAACTGTAATGAAGTTAGTGACGATGGAAATGAGGACTTTTCTAAAGGGGTAGATCACCAAACAAAGTGAACATTCCGTTATAAATGTACTCATCCTGATGTTGTTCCAAACCTGTTGGACTTTATTTCTTCTGTGGAACACAAGATAGACATTCCAAAGAATGTTTGTCCATAAATGAAAGTCATTGGGGTCCAAGCAAGGTACAATATTAGACCCAATAACTTTCATTGTATGGACAAAAAAAACATTTAATATCCTCATTCCACAGAAGAAAGATGGTCTTACAAGTTGACGACAATATAAATTTTAGGGTTAAGTATCCTCAACAATATATCAAAGAAAAGGAGATGACAAATGTTGGCTACAAAATGAGTCTCATCAAATTGTAGCTACTTAAACCATTGCCTTTGATCGTAATTAGTGTGATGCCTTATAATTCCAGTTATGTTAAAGACAACACATAAAGATAAACCTCGAAATGTTCACATACTTCACATAGATCCACCTGCATCTAACATAATTAGCATGGATTTGTAAAAGAGAATCAAAAGTTGAGAGCAAAAAAAGGGGGAAAGCATGCTGATGTGAGTTAGGGACATTGGAGGGATTATTTTAGATTTGAATTGCAACAAATCAATCTGGCAATATTCAGTAGCACAGTTCTTGGACATTTCTTTTTAGTCCACAAGCGACTGCTGGAAAACCACAGGCTCTGTGTCTTAGTCTCTTCAGCTGACTGACTCACAGCACAGCTAGCCAAGCACCCAACCCCACTGCAGTAGAAGAGTGAAAAGCATCCATGTCAGCATGCCTCACAAGCACCCATGCCTCACAGACAGAGAGACAGAGACAGAGAGACAGAGAGAGAAATTGCAGAGGAAGAGGGGGTGGACAGATCTCATGCCCCTCAGTTGCCATCTGTGGCTTTGGGCTTGGGCGCTTTCTTAAGACTCTCTTTCATACTCAAGGACTCCAGCTGCTCCGTTAAATCTGCCGCACCCTGGCCCGCGGTTGGACGGGAGGCACTGTTGTCTACAAACATGTTTGGGATTTCCTGACCGAAGTAGATCTTGCTGTTTGAGGCTATGGCCTGATATTTCATCAGTTCCAGGTACTCTGGTGTAAGCTTCAGCTGTGGAGGAGGGAGACAGTAGTCTGAAAAATGATCTGAGCATTTCCTGTGAAATCAACTGTACTGAAGGAATGTGTGAATATGTTCAGAGTGGACATACTAATAAATGTTGCAATTACTATTAACTTAGTTTAATAAATGCTTTAATAAATACTTTTTAAGTACTGTTCATTCCTAATTAATTTTAACTAACGTTAACAAATGAAACCTTATTGTAAAGTGTTATTGATTAAACACTGTGTAAATACACTTAACATTTTAAAACATCTTTAAAGATTAAAAAGAAGTCTCTTCCATGGATTTCTCAATAATGTTCAAGTTTAAAGGACACTTTCACTTCTCAGTCTTTCACCAATTTCATATTTTCTTAAATAAATAAAATGTTTTTAAAAAATACATTGTGCAACATACAAAATTATGAAATATGAAAAAAAGATATGGGGGGGTTACCCTGTTGGCTTCAGCAAATTTTGCAGCAGTGTAATATTCTGCATCTGCTCTTGCCTTCTCTCTTGCCAGAAAAGCAGCATCTGTTAAAATAAAAAAAATGAGCAAAATACTGTGTGGCACGTGCTGTGAAATTGCTCTGTAGAAAAACCAGACCTTCAATTTCAGAGATCTTTTTCTCTGTTTCCTTCTCCATAACTTTTTGTTGGAAGTGAATCCCTGCCACTTGAGCCATTTTCTCAGCCTCTGTAATGAGAGCAACACACAAGATGAATGTTGGCAGAATCGTGACCCTGTACCTGATCAGAAGCTTTATATTTGTACATTTGGACTCACCTATGATGGCCTTCTTTCTCTCAGTTTCAGCCTCTTTCTCCACAACTTTCTGCGTCTGAACAGTGATAAGCAGCCTCGTCTTCTCTGCTTCCCTAAAATTTGAATAAAACAATAGATACGTGCATTCAAGGACAGTCCATCAACATGCCTGATAATGTTCAGTACACTACCGATCAAAAGTTTGAGCTCAGTAAGATTTTGTTTTAATGAAATGAATACTTTCCTTCAGCAAGAAGGATGCATTAAATTTATTTAAATGCTACAAAGCATTTTACAACATTTGTTTCCTGCTGTTCTTTTGAACTTTCTATTCATCAAAGAATACTAAAAATTGTATCACTGTTCCCACAAAATATTAAGCAACAAGGTTTTCAACATTGAAAAGAAATGTTTCTTGAGCACCAAATCAGAATATTACAATGATTTATCATGTGACACTGAAGACTGGAGTAATGGCTGCTGAAAATTCAGCTGTGGCATCACAGGAATAAATTACATTTTAAAATAGAATAGCCATTTTAAATTGTAATTACATTTCACAATATTACTGTTTTTATTCTTTATCAAATAAATGCAGCTTTGGTAAGCATAAATTATAAATTAAAATAGAGCCTAAAAGTTTGAACAGTAAATGTCAGTGCATCATTTTTAAAAATCAGCAAAAAGTGTGCAAAACTGTACAGAGATATGGAGACCCCTTAAATCACATCCAAGCAAACTGCACAGAATAATATAAGAAATATAAAAATAAAATATTCACTTACATTAGCTCATAGTTTCTTCTGATTGTCTCAGGAATTTTAGGTTTGGTGACTCGTACGGCCTGCAATATATCATGTAAGTGTATAATTCTGCTGAAGTCAAAGCTGAAACCCCAGAGAGAAAACACTGGAGTAAAAACCATACCTGAATAGTGAGACCAGGAGCCATAGAATTCAAGTCCTTCTGCAGTGCAGTCTTTAAGTTCTCATCAATTATGTCTGTCAGACAAAAAGGAGACAAATGCAAGTCTATGATTAAGATGAAACAAATGACACAGCAGAAACATCCATGCTCATATAAACAACTGAAAGTTCACAGTATACTTGACAGAATAAATTGTTTGACATAAGTGACTCACACTCACCGAACAGCTCTATGTAGACTTCCTGTAGTGTGTGCACACTGCAGAACTGGTTTAACTCATGGTGAATTTTGTTGAAGATTAGCGTCTTGTCATAGTCTGCAGTGTAGTTCTTCACTATGTCCACCACTGTGGAGAAAAAGAACAAGAGCATTATTTCTGTCTTCCACAGAAAAAAGTCATACAGGCTGGAAAAAGGATTGAGGGTGAGTAAATGATGAGAACTTTTCATTTTGGGCATCTCTTTATGGCTCCTTACCTGCTGATGGAACCAGCATGTTGACCACTTCAATTCTGTCAAAATAGATCATAACACCCCCACTGTGGAAGATAGAGAAATTATTATTTTCATTCAAGAGCCCCATGCTAAATAATGATGGCTATTTATTATATCTATTATACACCGATCAGACATAACATTATGACCACCTTCCTAATATTGTGTTGGTCCCCCTTTTGCTGCTAAAACAGCCCTGACCCATTGAGGCATGGACTCCACTAGACCCCTGAAGGTGTGCTGTGGTATCTGAGCTGCAGAATTTGAGCTACAGTAGCTTGTCAGTTTGATCAGACCACATGGGCCAGCCTTCACTCCCCACGTGCATCAATGAGACTTGGCTGTCCATGACCCAGTCACAGGTTCAGCACTGTTCCTTTCTTGGACTGCTTTTGATAGATACTGACCAATGCAGACCGGGAACACCCCACAAGAGCTGCAGTTTTGGAGATACTCTGACCCAGTCATCTAGCCATCACAATTTGGCCCTTGTCAAACTCGCTCAAATCCTTACACTTGCCCATTTTTCCTGCTTTTAACACATCAGCTTTGAGGACAAAATGTTCACTTGCTGCCTAATATATCCCACCCACTAACAGGTGCCGTGATGAAGAGATGATCAGTGTTATTCACTTCACCTGTCAGTGGTCGTAATGTTCAGGGCTCGACATTAAGCCTTTTCATGTGCTTCTAAAGTAAATCTGCCAATCTGTCCGAGTAAAAAATTTGCTTGTCTGGATTTTACCTTTCATAAAGGGCATTTTTTCCATAACCTTATTAAATATAGGCTATGTTTCAGCTTTTTTATATTTTTATTTGATCTAGATATCAAATTAGAATAAGGCACTAAAGGGACTATCAAATTAAATAATTTATACACAAAAAAAATTACAACTGCATTAAATAATGTTATGAGACTGTTTTAAATGTTTGAATATACAAATAAGAAATGTTGGAAAGATTAAACTAAACCACCAGTAGGTGGCAGCAGGTGACCGTCTTAATGTGTGAGTCATTGAGTCATTTAAACGATTCATTCAAACGGATGATTCATTCAAGAATGAGGCGGACGTTTACGAAGAATAGGTAATTGAATCTTTGATTCAACCGATTCATTCAAAACACACTGTTGCTGTGAGATGCGTTATGGTTCTGCTGTGATCTTTGTTTGGAACTATTTTTGCTGCTGAAATCTAGCAAAAACTGTCGATATTGTATCTAAAATGTAAGTGGCTTAATGCTAATTAATTGTTTATGGAACTGTCATATATAATAGAGTCATTTTCAGTCGTGATGGTATTCAGGAAAACAGCACTCTTGGTTCTGTCATGTTGCTTAACTGTAGGGTATCATAGGTTGTTATAAAAGTAGATATAAAAGGTAGATATAAAAACATTTGTTGTGATATCTCCTCGAGAGGCTGCGCGAGCGTCAACAGCTCAACCTTGTTACCGTCAGTTCATTATACATTACATATTATTATCCACTATCGATCATCACTTACACTAAATTAATGCAGAATCATTCTTGCATTTTGGTGATTCTAGTTATTATAATTTGGTGATTTCCCTAGTTATTTTTATATTTCCCTAGTTTTTTACGTTTTTATCAGGATACTTGTCAGGTCGGGCAATTAAAATTCTCTTTCACTTGCCCCTTCAAAAAATACACTTGTCCCAGACAAGCGTTAATGTCGAGCCCTGATGTTACGCCTGATCGGTGTATATATTATATATTTTACAGAACATACAACAACTTGAAGGTTTACCTGGTTCCACAAGGCACATTTTTTATTTCATCAGTTTGCAAAGTTGTCTATAAACATGATGGAAACATGAGAGAAAAAAAAAAAATCAGCATCTTCAGCAAAATATTCAAGAACCTAAAACCCCACCCTTGTTACAAAAGTCTAACAAAATCATCATGATCAACAACATTTACAACTGTATTAAGAGCAATAATTACTTTGTTATTAGGCCAATTGAAAAAGAAAAGTACCTGCACTGATCTGTATGAAGTGATGAAAGGCAGCATTATATGGTAACCTGGGCCATTCGGAGATGTCAACAAAGCTCCTCCTCTGAAAAATAAAAACACATGAACTAATATGAATGATTGATATTGAATGATAAATATACCATCCATTTCTTTGCATACAAATAACATTACCACTAGAGACGCACCGATATGAAAATTTTGGCAGATACCGATAACTGATAATTCTTTATTTTTGTAAGCCGATAAGTTGAAGTTGAAGTTGAAGTTTATTTGTCATTACACATGTACAAGTACAGTATAACGAAATGAAGTTTGGAGCAAGCCTCCGGGCCGCAGCCGATTATTCAGGCGCCGCCCTACGCTCTCCAGAAATACAAGAATGCAATTTAGCAAGCATTACATAGCAAACACAACAAACTAGACAAAACAAAACAGCGCAAGAGCCAGCAGGAAGCAGAGAGAAAAACACGTCTGCACGGATTGAAGGACAGATGAGGAATGAAGTGTTTAACCGATATATATCGGTGTGATAACCAATATATGGGCCGATATCGATAACATAAAAAAATGTATCGTCCAATAACGACAACTGGCCAATATATAGTGCACCCCTAATTACCACTATAATTAGCTGTGAAAATACTCAGCGATAGCTCACCCAAAAATGAAGATTCTGTCATCATTTACTCATTCTTATGTCATTTTAAACCTGTTTGACTTTCATTTTTCTGTGGAGCACAAATGTTGGTAACAAAAACGCTTCGGTGACCATTGATTTTCATTGTATGGACAAACTTTTTTTGTTGCTGAGAAATGTCTTATTTTCTGTTCAACATAAGTCATACAAGTTTGAAATAATATGAAGGTAAGCAATGATGACAGAATTTTCATTTTGAACGACAAAGTTAACTGATCAAGCCTTTCCCCCAACCTACAATTAAATCACAGGTATTTTATGAATGATTAACATAAGAGGTATAAAACCCTGGATATTTTGAATGCAACTTCCTTAAACTCACCTGTAATACACAGCTAAATGTCCTTCCTCAATCTTGTGTATGGAAGAATGAAGCAGAATGGCCATCACACTGGCCATTGCTGCAACTACTGCCCCAACATGTGCCATTGTCCTTCAGCCAGCGCTCACCTGTGGAGAGACAAGTTTGTAAAAAGGAAAGCTGAGTTGATCCTTAGGATAAACACTCAATTTAGGTGACAATAGATCAGCTTATAACACAAGCTAGGGGCCTGATTGCAATCATGTAAGCAGACCAGCCTGTGCTGCAGAACCTCCATCCACTGAGCCCACACACATAAATAATCTCTGGAGAGCTGCACAGCAAACCGAGATAACAGGTTTTCAAAGTCCATTAGACCCACCCACAGACCCCACACACGGAAGCAATGTTTCCAAATGCAAATGTGGAATTCAAATATATACATATACATTCATATGGCCACATCGAGTATGTCTTAGTGACACTGAGAGCTGCATAACCTCCACAGCTATTTTAGGGAAACGAGTGTCAATCATAAGGCTGTCAGTGACCAGGAATTGCAGTCTGGCTGCGTTTCAATACCTAGTGAGCTGCCTACCTAGACAGCAAGAGCAGAAGTGCAGCTTTTTGTTCGAATGCGCCTATGGTGGTGTCTAGGAAGGCAACTCAGTATCTTTTTGAACACAGCCTCTCCATTCCTTGTCTTGGATAGGCAGGCTAGCTACTTCCTCAAATGAAGTGCTGACTCGCTCGTACTACTGTACATGGCACGAACGTATATGAATGAGCGCAATCTGTTGGTTCATATGCTAAAACAACCGTTACAGTAATTCACGTGATCTAGACATTGTAGAAGCCACCACATCAGTCACACATGACTACATTCAAGCTAACCCACGCCCGCGGCTGGCTAACTAAGCTAATTATTTGGCATGCAAGTAAACCTTGTGTCAAAACGGACAAGTTAAACTACATATACGAGGGGCTAATGATAGCCACAGTAAGCATTTACCGATCATTCGTTTAGATAATGGACATTGCTGTCCTTTCACTTTCGCAGGACATTACTTTATTACTCACGACGCAGTGTCCAACATTGTAGGTTGGAAGGTTCCCACTGAAACGCTTTGTGAATCCGATACTGATTTCCCTTTCAAAATCTGCTTCAAACACACCTTCAAAATAAAAGTCACCAGTACCAGCTACAGAAAAACAGTTGAGTTTATCCGGGATAAAACTACGTGCACGTGTCGGAAAACTTAGAAACTTGAAACTTATAATAATAATAATAATAATAATAATAATAATAATAATAATAATAATAATAATAATATATATATATATATATATATATATATATATATATATATATATATATATATATATATATATATATATATATATATATATATATATATATATATAACGTTCTAATCCAAATCGTTAATATTGTAATCACACCATTATTAATTTACACCCTTATTATTGAAAATCATTAAAGTTATGAGGATTATTATAAGTGTTATATAAATTTTTAGCCAGTAATCAGGGGCTGTTAATGGTGAAAGCAAGGCCTACACTCAAAAGTAATTTTTTGTTAATATTCAAGCAAGTGGTGTTACAAACCCATACAAACTACGCATTAAATTATATTATGCTTCATATATGTATCATAATCGTAAAATAAAATTAATAAAATAAAACAACAAAATGTGTGTTACTGAAGTCCGTGTGCTATGGGTTGCTATGGAAACAGACGCACACTCAGCGGGTGAGCTCAGCTGGCAGATTGAAATGGATGTGCTGGGAAACTTAGAAGTTAGGTACGTTACGAATTATTTATTTGAGAAAACTTGGACAGTCTTCAACATTGTTTCCGTAGCAGATAATTATTTTTTAGCTTGTAAAGTTATTTGTCTGGATAACACATTTTTGCATCAGTACCATAGCTAGCTAGCTAACGTTACCTAGCATTGAGCAGAAAACGGGCTCGAATATACAGCACACACAGGAAATACTGTCGGTTATGATATAAAGTAAACTAAAATAAAGTCAACGTACTACTCTCACAATCTAAAAAAATAATAATTAAAAAAAAAATAAGTAAAACATAAAAAACAATGTAAAAGCAAATAAAATATGTACAAATACAAATGTATTCATTGCAATAATGATAATACATACAAAATATATGTAAATAATGCTGATTTTATGTTTATTGCCATGTACAAGGTGGGTGCAAGGATTCACCAATGGCACATTTAAATTTGTCGACAAGAAAACAGCATGCTACACATGCGGAAATTTCATTGTTTTCCTCAATGTGGAAACTGAAACGAGGAAGACTCTGCAGAGTCCCACTTCTGGTATTGGGGCCTTTACAGCAAGTGGACATCGCAGGTGTCTTGCTTTTTCTGACCTCAGACTGAATCCTTCCATCTTTGTCTACAACTATCCAGAGCTTGAGCTGATGTGTGAACTGAAAGGTCAGTCATTTTTTAGTTGCACCCTAAACAACAAACTCTTAGAGCTGATTTTAGTTGCTATTAAACTGTTTTAGGACACACTACATATTGTAAACATGTACCGTTATTGTTTTTCCTTTTGTTTTTTAGGTACATCCAAACTGGGCTATACGGCTTTGGCACTGTGTGATACTGACCCGTATTTAGTCAGTTCTTCCTCCATACCTGATCACACCATCACATTATGGTATTAGCCTGAGATTTGCTACATAAATTATTTATATTTTGCATTACAGTTTTAATATTATTAATAATATCTATTTTTTTTTTTAGGAACTGGGAGAGTATGATTCCACTTTGTAGCCATCCACTTTTTGGAGAGGACATCACAGCCCTGGTTTTCAACCCCATGAACTGGAGTCAAATTTGTGCTGTAAAATCTAAAACCCTTACCATCTGGAATGTTGAAAGATGTGGCAACTATCATTTGATGAATCTTAGGTAGAGTGTGTCTCCAGCAGATGTCACTGTTATTTGAACATGGATTTCATATGCCAATGGGGTTAATGCACAGAGATTGTTTTTTTTTTGTTTTTTTTTGTACTCATTATATCTTCTTTATGTTTGCTTGGCAGTGCTGTTGATCTCCCCACCACTGATGGTTCAGCTATTGAGTGTGAAACAAACCCGTCTCATATGCTCAATGGGAAGATGACCTACTTAGGTCCTCAGATGCCCACGTCAGCAGTCGCTGGACTGAGTGGAGACAAAGCTGATAGCTTTGTGGTATGGGTTGTGTCTTTAGTTAGTAGTGTGTTCTCATAAACCAGTAGCTCTCTTGAAGATGGATTTTTATTAGTGCTGCATTAATCACAAAAAAATAAAAAAAAATATTCTAAAAATGTTTTATGTTTTCCTGATAACATTTTTCGATCAGAATAAGTACAGACATTGGTTTAATTAATAATAATTTGAATCTACTTTTCTATTGGAAAGATCATCATAATCGAAAACACTTTATTTTTGTGAAAGTCACAGCATAATATTTGTCTTTGTCCCCACAGCCTTTGAAACAAATTAAAACAAAACTGTGTCCAAGTGCCATCTGCTGGTCAACTTCTTCTGACCTGTATGTTGGTTGTAAGGAAGGTTTTCTGCTTTGTGTGAATCCTGACACTTTGCTTGTCACTGTCCTATTTAAACCCCAAACTGAAGTAACCCGCACAGGTAAACTTATACTTGATACATATCAAATCAAAACATTACAGATTTCACTATTGGAATTTTTGTTACTAGTATGAATTTTAGACTTATTTAGTTATTTTAATTGTATTTTATTCACAGATGACAGTGAAATGTCACTACAGGAAGGCAGTTTCCAGAGCTTAGTACTACAGGACTGTGATCTCTTTGCTGCAGGAATTGTAAGAAATGTTATTCATCATCACCCTGATAATAGCCCTGAGTCTAAACACTACTCTCTTTTCAAGTGAGACATAATTTCAACCTGATTCAAGAGCATTTCCAAAACCATTACAGGAAGGCATTTTACGGAAAATACAAATTAAAGGAAACAAATTAGAAGTAGTGCAGACTTGGGCTTTGGATGAGGCAGCCTCAGCTATATGCTTTTCCCCTGACGGTGAGACACTGCTGCTAACTTCTAATACAGTAAGTGTTATTATAATGTATTATAATATCAGTTTATGATTCATGATACAGCAATATTACTGTAAAACAGTTGTATTATAATATACAATATATATATTTTTAAAATAAAAAAGATCAAAAACTCATCATAGCCTTATATTTATGCCAGAATGCAATGCAAATCATAAAAACTAAATTAATTAAAGACAATGATGAGAAACATTGTTAATAAATTCTGGTTTTGCTTCACAGGGCTGTGTTTACAAATTCAAACCACAGCTGAAGGATAAAATTGTCAAAGTCCTAGATGTCCTCTGTGGAGATTTTGTGGCTGTTGCTCCATTATTCACTGATAGAAGTGTTTGCTTGGTAAGAGAACTTTGCAGAGTCAATAGATAAAAGGGATAGTTCAGCAAAAAATGAAAATACTGTCATCATTTTCACACCCTCATATTGTTCCAAACCTGTAAGAATTTCTTTCTTCTGCTGAACATATATTTTGAAGAATATGTGCAACCAAAAATTTGATGGGCCCCACTGACTTCCATAGTATGGAAGAAAAAAAAAAAAAAAAAAAAAAAAAATATATATATATATATATATATATATATATGTATGTGTGTGTGTGTGTGTGTGTGTGTGTGTGTGTGCAAGTCAATGGGGCCCATCAACTGTTTGGTTACTGACATTCTTCAAAATATATTTTGTGTTCAGCAGAAGAAAAAAAATTCATACAGGTTTAGAACAACATGAGGGTGAGTAAAGGGTGAGCATTTTTGTGTGAACTATCCCTTTAATATTTTAAATAATAAATGTATACTTATTAGAATAGTATAGTATTACAATGTAATAGATATTAGATTAAAAAATGTAGATCTGAAATGAAATATGATTGAAAATAACAAGGAATCTGCATCTCCATTGTTGCAGTCAGTCAGAGAAGCAGGAGATGTACAGCTGTGGGCTTTGGATGATGGACATTGCATGGGCTCTATCTCTCTGCAAACACATGTTAGTGCTATAATTAAAGTTTCTATATGAATCACACAGTACTTATTTTTCCAAAATCATAAATGACTATTTTTTATGACTTTACTTCAGGTGACCAGTATGGCATGCTGCCTTGTAGCGCAGTATGTTGTTGTAGGGACAGCCACTGGAGATGTCCTGTTTGTGGAGATGACTACAAAACAGAAGCCCAGACTAGTTCACAGAGTTCATTTCTACCATGTCCCAGTAGACCATTTGGTGTGAGTTTCTCAGCTCCTGGGTTAATAGCTGTCATATTTCTTTTGAATTGGTGGAATGTGAACTGAATGTTGAGCGTACTGTATAATATATATATATATATATATATCTTCAACAGGTTTGATCAAGGTGGCAACTTCTTAATCACAGGAGCATCAGACTCACGCATGTTTGTGCTGAATGCAAGGCCATCAAAAGGCTTTGAAGTTATTGGATGGATTGGTAATTTTTAGGACAGCATACGCTGTCATGCAAGTTTCAGGCAATAAGATTCATTTAGAAAGAAATCAAACCTTTTATTCAGCAAGCATTACATTGAAAAAGACCGTGAATGCATTTATAATTATAATAAAAGCTTTGTAATTCTAATAAATGCTGTTCTTTTGAACTTTCAATTAATCAAACAATCCTGAAAAAAATGTATCACTGTTTCCACAAAGATATTAAGCAGCATTTTTAAAACTGTTTTCAACATTGATTGTATTAACAAATGTTTCTTGAGCACCAAATCAGCATATTACAATGATTTCTGAAGGATTGTGTGACTCTGAAGACTGGAGTAATGGTCCATCACATAAATAAATTACATTTTAAAATATATTAAAATAAAGCCGTTATTTTAATAATATTTTACAATATTACTGTATATTTGTTTCAAATAAGCATAAAAGACTTCTTTCAAAAACATGAAAACAAATCTACTTGACTCAACTTTTTGAATGGCAGTGTATTAACTCTAAATACACTCTTTTTCCTAAAGTTTGAAATAACAAGTTGTTTTACACTTTTTCAGAGGCTCCAGGTGCCATTGTAAGCCTTTCCACTCAGTACCAAAAAGAGCGCAAACAGGTTAAAGTGCTGGTGCTATGCAGCAAGACAGGGAGAGAAATCAATGAGGGAAATGTACTTCTGTTGCTGACGCTGTTTGTGCAGGAGCTTACAGGTAAAAACACATGCCATAATTGAGGGTGGCATACAAAAAGCTTTGCTAAAAAAATAGAACAAATAATATACATTCAAAGTACATCACTCCAGCTGTCCTTATCATAATCTTGTGCCACTTCCAGACTCAACAAGTTGTGTGGATGTCCACGGCCGTCTGCATGAAGATGTCCTTCACAGCTGTTTGTACGAGCTTCCTCATGCACTTTGCTCTTGTGTCCTGGCCACAAACAACATATTTGGTTACTGCCAACAGAGAAAAGTCCTGCAAAGATTCAATATCCCTGAGGTACAATTCAACAGACAGACAACACTCACAACCTGATGACAGTTTTATTTTGTTTGTTGGCACTGCTCCTAACTGTTTCTCATGTGTTATACAGAGTGGTGAAAAAAAGGCCTCTAATTTGCAGAAACCAGTTCAACTTATACCAGAGAAGGAGGCAGGGGGGCATTTTCTGAGCCCTGCATTTTTACAGCTCTCTCCACATCAAGCCTGGCTGGCAACAGTTGGCAGGGATGGACTGCTGCGCATCTGTGAGATTTCAACAATGGTATTGTCTGTTAAAACCACACTCTACAAGTTCGTCCATGTTTACGAGCACTGGGCTAGGAGCAACATGTTTCTCATAAAATGCATAAATATTTGAAGAGTATGTAAATTGGCTTGCCTTTGACATGCAGGACAGGTATGTGCAGCTGCATTGCCACTCATGTTGGCAGGATGGAGTCGGATCTATTTGTTTCACCCCAGACAGTCAGACCCTCATCACCACTGGCTTGAGGGACGGCTCACTTGTCTGCAGCAGGCTAAGGTGAGCTCGGGGGTCTCAAAAGACATTAAACAAACAAATATTAATATAGAACTTTGATCTATAGCAATATTTTATCTCTGGTCATTTTAAAATGCCCTTGAAGCTGGACCTGAAGCTTTTGGTTTTTACAATGCTTTCAAATTTAACAGGTTAAAGCTTTCTGGGGCTGGCAAAGGAAATGCAGCTACCCAGTATGGTCTGTCAATTGCTGATTCTTTTGAGTCAGTAGCATCCTCAGAGAACACCGTCCTCAGCAAAATGACTGACTGGGATTCACAGACACAATCCTTTACCAGATGTACCTTATTTCATACAGGAGAAGTATAGAAACACATCTTTTTGTAATGTTTAAATAATATTTAGGCACAATATTGTACCTGGTTAACAAGTTTCACTGGTTCCTGGATACAAAATATAAATGGTCACAAAATTCTTCCTGCAGGTCAATTTTAATGAAAAGATGAGTCATGAAGCTGAACAAGAGGAAAACTATTTCGCATCCCCAACTAGTTCTACTTGGCTTGATGGGAAAATTGATGTGGTTAGTGCTTGTATCTGAATTTATTTATGTGTTATTGTGTCTCATTTAATTAAAAATATAAAATCACTGTGTTTATTGTTCCTAATTCTATAATATAGAATAATTTGTTGCCAGCAACTAATTCTTTTCAGGTTACAACATCTTTTGTGTTTCTTATTTAATGAGTTTAAAATGGTTGATCACAGGCTTCCAGGAGAAAAATTATACATATAATTATATGTAACAGTGTGCACTACATTAAATGAAATAGATTTTTATAATATAAAAATATACACTTAACAGTTTTGGGTCATTAGGAGTCATATTTATTCTATTATTATTATCACCACCACCACCACAGTTGATCAAAACCCAATACACTGAGCAAAACACACTGTCATTGAAAAGTTTGAGGTCAGTAAGATTTATACATTTGAAAGAAATGAATACTTTTATTAAGCAAGGATGCATTAAATTGTTCAAAAGTGACAGTAAAGACATTATTTATAATATTACAAAAGATTTCTGTTTCAAATAGATACTGTTCTTTTTAACTTAATATTCATAAAAATTCAAAAATATTAAGCAGCACAACTGTTTTCTACATCATGGATCATGTGACACTGAAGACTGGAGTAATGAATGCTGAAAATTCAGCTTTGCCATCACAGGAATAAATTGCATTTTAAATGGTAATATTTCGCAATATTTCTATTTTTACTGTATTTTTGATTAAATAAAAACATTCTAAATAAATACTTCTTTAGAAAAACATTTTTAAAAATCGTACTGACCCCAAACTTTTGAATGGCAGTTTATATTTATTATACTGGTTTCCACAAACATCAAGAACGGTGACTGAGAAGTAGAATAACTGAAAGATAGTACATTATTACTAAGATCATGACTCCAGTGGTATCTCACCAGATTCTCCAGGAGGAGATCCAGCAGTATGCAGAGACGAAGAAGAACCTAAGAAGAAACATTAAGGTTCTTCGTGACAGAGTAAGAAAGAATCCTCTACTTCTAATATTATACATTAGATTCTTTCCATACACACATTTGAAGTTGAAAGGTTCATCCTAATTGTTCTGGCTCACTCCAGATCAAAGCTATGATGGAGGAGAATGAGAATCTGGCAGACATGGAGAAACTTGAGCAACAGGAATTTAACCTGGATGTGGAAGAGCAACAGAGACTGCAGCTGGAGGGAGAGCAGGAGGTTACCAGGGTAAACATGACTGTTTACAGATGATTAAGAGCATTATGTGTATAGACATACAGACCCATATGGTTCAACAATAATATGTTATGATTAGACATGATACACTATCAGTTATTTATGTAAAGACTAATATATATTTAAACATATTAGATGTTTATTTTTGTGGTTTAAGGTAAGGAAGGAGATTGAAATGGAGAATCTGGCTAAGTGCTATCAGAGGGAGGTCCTGAAGAGAGAATGCTGGGATTCCATGCAAGTCAAAGGGAAAGCCATTAAGGTATCTGGTAGATTTTATGTGGGGGAAAAACTTTGTAACACATCCATCGATTTCACTTGGCTTACCTGTAACTAGAAATACTATACAGCTGTCAAGTGCCAGTGTCTTTGTGTGTTCTTTATTGCCCCCAGGCCTTTCATTCAGAAAATGAGGTAAAGAACTACCCCATGAAGGAACGCACTGAAAAGGAACTTGAAGAGCTTCATAGGGTTGAGACCACGAGGCAGATTGAACTGGAAGATTCACAAGTAAGTGTACAGTGTATTACTCAAACAACAAGTCAGCCGTTGTAATGGATTCCTCCATAGCAACCAAAGCCTCACATGATACTGAACATAATGTACCTTGATGCTGGATGCACAGTGTTTGTTTCTACAGATGTTAAATTCACAAAAGCTGACACAAATAATAAGAATATTCTTCGTAGCTTCAGGAGGAGATTTTAGACACAATCTTTGGAGAGAAAAACGAGGAGGAGGCAGCAGAGGACAGTCCTGCTTTGACTGGCAGTCTGAGTGCCCTTTATGGAGGCACCAACCCTTATCTCTACAACCAGTTTAACTTACATGTCAGAGAGCAGAAAATCAACCAAATCACCTTGTTAAAGGTGATGACTTTTCTTGTTGTCTTAATAAACAACTAGAATCAGGAAAAATCCTGTTTTAAGTACAGAACAGTAATAAAAAAATGGGTTTATACAGGTCTGAACTCCAATTAATTTGCTATATTTCATGGTTGTTTTATGAAGGATGTTATCTACAAAGTGAAGAGCACATTCAACAAAGAATTTGAGGCAGTTTACAAGCAGAAGGAACAGGAAATCCACCGTGTTAGAGAGAAGAACAAGCGTATCTCTGAGATTATGACTGAGCTGGACCTAAGTGAGACCCTGTGGGAGCCTAATCTCACCGATAATGAGTGTCCTGAGAGAGCTCTTACTGTGACTGACTCAGAGGTAACACAGGCATTTTGTATATAAGATTTTAAATAATTCTAGGGTTAATCTAGGATTCATTTTAACCTTATTGGTCCAAATCACCAGATGCATTGTCTAACACGTCTGATGTAGACCCATTTTATATCTTTCGAATTGAAATACTTTTAATATCATTTAAATAAAGTAAATATGGCAAACACTGATTTATTGTGGACAGTGGGCTTGACAGGCAAATTTATACATGTTTCTAGATCACGGTTGAGAAATACCTCACCCTGAGCAGAAAGAAAAAGAAGAAAACCTAAGAGAAGAAAATAAAAGGCAAATGCTTGCAGCCAAGGTATAACATTACTGTACCTCACAACAGGTGTGCTTTTAACAGTTTTTTTCTCATAACTTAACACAACGTTCAATTTCATTTTAATCATATCAGTTTAATAATCTATTCATTCCTCAGTTTTTAATCTATTCATTATATATTCATATAAAAATTCCTGATTTTATCAATTGCATCAAAACGTTTTTTTGTTTGTTTGTTTTTAAGAAATAAATTAACACATTTATTTAGCAAGGAAGTATTACATTTATTAAAAGTGATAAAAAATATATTTCGAACTTTCTAGTTATCAAAAAATCCTAAAAATATGTATCATGGTTTCCACAAAAAATATTAAGCAGCAACATTGATAATAATTAGAAATGTGAGCAGCAAATCAGCATATTAGAATGATTTCTGAAGGATCATGTGACGCTGAAGATTGGGGTAATGATGCTGAAAATTCAGCTGTCATCACAGGAATACAGTTTATTTTAAAATATATTCAAATAGAATTGTAATTATATTTCACAATATTCCTGTTTTTGGTCATTTTTGATCAATTAAATTCAGCTCTGTTGAGCATAAGAGACTTTTTTTTTTTTTTTTTTTTTTTAAGATCTTACCAACCCCAAACTTTTGAACAGAAGCATAGTATAAAAACATTAAACTGCCATATGAAAACTGTCTTATATTTACAGATATTGTAAAGATACCACGTTTCTTGGATATTTCAGTATTTCTTATGCTGTATAGATGATAACAACTGTTCTGCATTTCCATTGCAGTCTGACAACATGAGAGATCAAGCACTCAATGTGATGATGGGTGGAGTTCTGGAGCTTAAAAAAGAGGATGTGTTGAGGATGGTGAGGTGGCAGAAATAATCTTATTGGAATGTATAAACTTATTTATCAAAAGAACACAAAGGCAGAGGAAAATAACATTCAAGATATCTCATAGGAAGTACCTCAGCCTGAGTTCATGTCTAAACCTGAAGTACAGTGGACAGAAGAAGAGAGAAAGCGCTTCAAAGAGTTTGAGAAAAAAGCAAAGGATCTCAGGGAGGAGCAAGAGAAATACAGAAAAGTATGACTTTGATCACATTACACTTAATGGGATCGTTCACCCAAATTATGAAGGTTTTTACTGTCAAGCTTTGAAAATGATAAAAAAAAAGCACCATAAAAGTATCATAATATTACAAATTAATGGCCATACAATAATTTTTTGAGATGAACAGACATCACAAAATCTTATTTGCAGTTGAGTATATTGAGCTTGGCATCATTGACGTAAAATCTGCCTTTTTGGATGAACTATTCCTATAAGCAATCACTCCCTTACATTTCAAATCTCTTTAAAACCGTAGACCCCTTTCCCTTTGAATAAGTCACTGTTTCCCTAGGCACTGGAGACCGAAATGAAGAAACTGCTGACAACTATTAAAGAGGCTACCCAGATGTTTGATGAAAGACTCATAAAACTGTTTGAAAGGAAGGTGAAATCAGAGATGGTCATATACCAAGTAAGATGATACAATACATCATTAAATTTTTGCATGTAACCTTTTCAGGAGCCTTCTGTGTACAAATAACATGACCTGTAATCATGTAACAGTAACTCAGAGTTTTTATCTTTCAGGAAGAGCTCAAGATTGCAAATCTAGTTCACTCCATTCAAACTGAAGAAGAGATCCTCAGCAGAGAGAAACAGTTGAGCCTTAAACTTGAGAAGGCACGAATTTTGAAGGTGATTTTCATTTGTATATAGATATTCTGTCTTATCATTTATTCAGCAGGGATATTGTCTGTTTATAGTAACTCTATATAAAAATGTCAGAAATTGGCAGTTATTACTTGAGACAATTATAATGTTCCTGATGAGGAGACAAAAATTTCAGGCAAGAACAAACTTGTGTGGCATGCTAATCCATTCCTGTGAGACCAACTGTTTTGCACATGTGTATGAGTCACCTCTCTATCCTGACAGAATGAAATTGGGGAGGAATTGAAAAAACACAGAGACACCATTGATGAGTTTAGAGAGACGTATGATAACACAGTCTCTGAGGACAAAGTAAGATTACGAACATGTCATGCATATGCATATCATTAATGTTCTTACCCAGAAAAGTCTAATTTTATAAACCCTTTTCCTTTTTTAAAAGCTTCTCGACAAAGGATTTCGCAAAGAGTTTTATGACATCCCTGGACAAATAATTGACCAGCTCTATAAGCTTTACAAACGCAGACCCAGGTATTATTTCAGAGAAGTTGCAACTTCAATCATGCATACGCATAAGACATGTGTTTGTCCAGTATTAATTACCTTTGAAAAGAGTAAAAAAAAAGTGTTGTTTGACAGGGTTCAGAAGATGAAAACTCAGACTGAAAACAACCTGTTTAAAGAGGGGGCGCTTTTAGGAACAGCACCATCTGATGGACTCTCTCTGATGATGAAGGCCATGGAAGAGTTGGACGCTCCAGAGAACATGCTGGAAGGGTTAGATCCAGTCGTGTGGGAGAGGTTTTGCCTGGCCAGACGGGCCAAAGTGGAAAGTGAGCAAAAGGTCAGAAGGGGTAGACACGACGCAAAGAAGCTAAAGGTCCCCCAAATCTGAAGCTTCCTCATAATTCATAATCAAAAACTGTCTGAGAAGGGTTTTATCTTGACTCCTGTAGGTCAAGCTAAAGGCATTGACCCTAGCAGAGATGCAGGCCTTTCTTCAGAGGAGAACAGATGAGGACGAGAAAGCTCAACTTGAAATCAAAAATCTCATTGATGAACTTAATGGGTGAGAAGAACAGTTCATTATAAAAATGAAGGATATCACTGGAAATCATCTCGGTTACGTATGTAACCCTCGTTCCCTGAAGGAGGGAACGGAGACATATGTCGGAACTTACCAACGAATTGGGATCTATTTTCAGAGACCAATCTGCTTTGAGTGTTTCTAAATGAGCCAATGCCCATTGGCATGCGGTCCACGCTCCGCCCGGCGTAGGGGTATAAATACGGAAGTGGAATACCGCATCCTCGCTTTTCTGCTGAGGACCCGAACTAGTGACTCAGCCTTCAGCGGAAGCACAGCACCTGGCGACGGGACGTATGTCTCCGTTCCCTCCTTCAGGGAACGAGGGTTACATACGTAACCAAGACGTTCCCCTTTCAGTCGGTCACATTTGACGTACGACGGAACTGACTGACGAATTGGGATCCCTACCAACATGCCAGGGATGCTGGCCCTTCCAGTGCCCTACTTGAGCTCACTGGACCACTCCTATATTGGAGAGGGAGTCAGGGCTCCAGGCAAGGAAGGACAGTCAATGCTGTTCCTGCAAGACCCACTCAGAGTGACTATTGGATAACGCTGGGAAAGCGTGCCTGTCTTGGAAAATGGAACGCTCCAGAGCCACGTCCTTCAAGAGAAGGAGAGGTGGCGGACTACACATAAGGACTAACCTAGCAGGGTAGTGCAACATATGGCAGTCTCTGGGGTGGTTCTGGACCCGACTCGGGAGGCCCGGAGGCGGCCTGGAGTGTTGTCTGAGCTTTCCAGAGTGGGGTAGAGTGTGGGTGAGAAGGCCTGGTGGCATCCTCGGTGCCCACACTGCTGCCCCCTGTCGAAAGGAGGGGAGGCAAGGAGTGGCAAGGCCTGGGGGCGTCGCACACTGCCAACCTGACCCTCTTGGAGCCCAGGGAAAGAGTAAACTGCTCTTTTATTGAAAATGTGGGTACCGCTGGACTCCGGAGAGCCAGCGGCAGGATGTTGTGTGTGTGTGTGTGTGTGTGTGTGTGTTGTCCCCCGGGCCTCCTCCTCCGGGGGAGTGGGGGGTGCAGACACCATCTCCCCTCAGGCAGTTCCTCTTCTCCCTTGGCTGCCCGTCTCAGGGCCGCTTGCTCCTACGCTTGCCTGCAGGCTTGGCGGAACCCTGAGCGGGTTGGGCGCCACCCTTAAGCCCAGCACCCTGCTGCCCAGGTGGAGGCTGCTGCTTGGGCTTGGCAGGGGCGGAGGCGGACGCAGGGGGACGCCCTCGGCGACAAGCAGGCGAAGACGCTGCAGCCGATGACTGGGTGGAGCCGGTTTTTAATCGCTGATTAAAAGCGCTGAAATTTAGGCGCTGAGAACCAGCATGGGCCACCCCGAGAAACCAATAGTCCAACTGCGAAGGTTCAGGAGGGTTCCACTTGAGCCCGACACTTGCGGTGGCCCGGGAAAGCATAGACGTGAGCTCTGCGATGGCGATGCCCAGCGAGCTGTGAGAACAGCTGTTTTGTGTATAACACACTCGCGACCGCCGCTGTAATGTGCTGTCTCTCCAACACCGCAGAGTAATCTTCTCGCACAAACTCGTTTTTCGTCACTCTTTGCAGGAACACACTGACTTGCAGTAATGTTTGACTCTGAAGTAAAAAGCGAGGATGCGGTATTCCACTTCCGTATTTATACCCACACGGCGGGCGGAGCGTGGACCGCATGCCAATGGGCATAGGCTCATTTAGAAACACTCGAAGCAGATTGGTCTCTGAAAATAGATCCCAATTCGTCGGTCAGTTCTGACGTACGTCGAACGTGACCATCTGAAAGGGAAAAGATGTTATTGAGAATCTATGACCAAATAATTTCATACCTGATATTGTCCTAGTCTTTGTGAAGAGAAGATGAGATTTCGACTGGACAGCATGGTGCAGATCGTTCTACAGCAAGGCCAGGTGGAAGTGGAGGTTGAAGACTTCATTGCTGACTATAGCGATGCTCTGCTGATCCATCGCGGAGTAATTGAGGACCTGAACGGCACCATCAGAGTACTGAGAACTACTTATCTCTATCTTCCTTATAATCAGTGTTATTATAACACTGTTATTTTATAGTCTTATTTTATACTATTATTCTATTTTACTTCTGTGCATGAACCAGAAACTAAGCACAAAACAAGATCTGGATGATCATTGATTCATTGGCCATTTGTACTACTAATAAATTAAGAACTAGACAGAAAGAAAGCAATAATTGTTTACTTTGTCAGTTTATGCAACTATTTACACATTCATTCATTCATTAATAATTTGTAAACTGATTTATCAATCAGACCTTAGGAGATCAGAAGATTGCCAGCATGGTGGAGTGTAAAGACTTCCGCAAAGGAATCATACAGCAGGAGTGGGATCACAGAAGAAAGAGAATGCAGCTGGAAGATCTCAGCAACAAAGCCAGAGACATACAGACCCTGCGCATCACTCAGGAGATTCAAGACGTATGGATTTAATCTCTAGTCTTTCATTTGAAGTAATCTTGATTGAAAAAATCTAGAAGAATATGATTTAACAGATCTAAGACAAGAGGACACTATGGCTCAGGACTACCTTTGTCTGTGAAACTTTAATGATATAACAACTACAAATATTTTGTTCTTTGTATTTTTCTCATGTCAGTACCTGAATGAAATAAGTAATGACAAGATGGTGTCAAAGCAGCTCACAACTTTGGAGAGGACCGTAGATTTACAGAAAACGGTAAACTTGCTCATTACTTTTCAAGCGCCTTGCAAAGATAATAAGTGTAGAGTAACTTAGCCAGGTGCTTATTCAGAACAGGCATTCCCCAGTTGTAAATTCAGTCCGGTTGATTACATTCATCAAATTTAGTGGCAGATATAAAAGTTTTGTTTTTTTCTTTCACTCTTTGCCTAGACTCATCAAAAGAAAATTGAGGCTTGCAAGAAACAGATAAAGCACCTGAACAGACAAGATGTACAAATGCAAGAGAAGAACGCAGCCCTCGACTTAAGAATGGCTGACATGGAGATAACAGTCGCAGAGAGAAGAAAGATTTCCGAGGCAGTTGGTAAATGACTTTATATCTTACCCCATGAAAGAAAGTAACAATTTGTTTTTATCAAAAATAGACTACTTGGTACCATTCAAAAGTTTGGGGTCAGTACAATTTTTATTTTATTTTTATGTATTACTTTTTATTACTTTTATTTAAGGACGACACATTAAACTGCATCAAAAGTAAAGACATTTAGAATTTTACAGAATATTTATATTTAAAAGTAATGTTGTTCTTTTGAACTTTCTAATTACCAAAGAATTCTGGAAAAATTTAAATAAGAAATGTTTGAGCAGAAAATCAGCATATTAGAATGATTTCTGAAGAATTCCAGAGTAATGATGCTGAAAATTCAGCTTTGTCATCACAGGAATAAATAAATTTTTAGATATATTAAAATTTAATATTTTAAATTGTAATATATATTTCACAATATTACTTTTTATTATATTTTTGATCAAATGCTCACCCAAGCTGCATTTATAAGAAACTTCTTTCAAAAGCATAAAAAAAAAAAAATACTGACCACCAACATTTGAACAGTAGTGTAAATGGCCCTATTGAATTTAATTTTTCAGTTTTTAAATGCATGATTTGTAAATTCTGCTCATGGTTCATGAATAAGGCCCAATAATGTTGACTCACAAAACTGCTCAGTTGTATTTAGTTATGGTGATAAAAATTAACAAAAGATGTTATATGTTATCCAGCAATGGGAGATAACCAGGAGATGAAGGCAGAGAAGAACTACCAAGATATCATCTTGAGAAAGAAGCTGCTGAACATAGTCGGAGCACAATCTGAAGAAATACTCGTACTGAGAGCAGAACTTGAGAAACTGCGTATGAAGAACTTCCCATCTCTTCCTCAACTACACTACAACTGATTCAGGATACAGAACAGATTTATTATTTTAGCTTTTGGTTGAAAAATAATTTTATTTCAATACACACACAAAAAGTGTAATAAATTACAATACAGTTTAATAAACCTACCAAAATTCACACTGCAATGTCTTATCAGTTCCACATATAATCTAAATATTTTCTCAAGCCAAATGTTTTAATGAATAGCCTGGTCTGAAAAGGCATGTTACAACCTGTTGAGATAGTGTGAATAAAATTAATATAATGACTTTCAGGTGTTTGTGAAGTCTTCCTCTGTCCTATCAAAGTGCAGTATTTTGACATCTAACCCAAAACTGTCAATAAGCTGAGACAAGCTAGTTTGTTTCCCCTCTGTGGGTAATTCACTCTGTAATTCAAACAGCACAGACTGAGCACAGGATCTCCATTTGTCTATGAGCCTCTGCAGCTGGATCAGGTCATTCTATGGGGAAAGACAGAGCAAAGAGAAAATCTTAAACAACATCATCCTTTGCTTAGAAGTAAATGTCAATACTTCATTTAGATGTTTACCTTTTGTCTATACATCTTGACCAGCTTTAATCTTCTCAGGGTTTCTGATCTCTCCTTCACTGCTTTTCTTAGCTCTTCACATAGTTGAATCGAGTCTTTTTGTGCAGTCTCAGCTGTGTGATCATGTGAACAGTCTCTTTGCTCCCTCATATCATTCTGACTGACATCAGTATCAGTCTCTTTTTCGTCAGCCACGCCGTGCTTTGTGTCTCCCGGTTGTGAAGTCTGTGTTTGATTGTCATCAATTTGAAGGCGTTTAACCACACTGAGGGGGGATCTGAATGAGTGTCGTGTTCTTTTCAACTTCTCCCTTAATGAGGCACTCATGGACTGAAGAAAAAAAAAGTATCAACAATAATCATATCAGTGATGGTGCAGTACAGTACACAGTGAATTTATTTTTTGAGAGGAGAAATAACAAGTAATGTACAAGCTAACATTATTTGCTAATATGTTAGCTTCGTCTGAAAACGAATATTAGCTGTATTATAAGCTGTAAGTTACCTTTGTTGCACTAGAAGTGGACTGGCTTGCATTCGGTGTAGTTTCATTAGCTGGTGTCAGTTTTATCGGAGTTGTCTCCATCATGAAATCGCTATGAAAAGGAGAAAACGGCTACATAACTCTAAAATGACAAAGTAATATAGGCTATCTGTTTCGCTAGTGTAAAAATTCCGTCAGAAGCACCTCAGAACCTTTCTTTCGTCTGTAACGGGATGACCGGTAGGCACTCTGATGTTTTGAAATTGGTGCAAGTTCTATTTATTCGTTATCATTTCCGGGCCGTCTCTACGTCATTATCAAGAATTATGGGAAATGTAGTCTAAAATAACTGTTAGTTTAATTTATTAGCTTATAATATAATAAAAGTTAATAATGGTTTTAATTAGCTACATAAATGAAATAATATGCAATTATTACATTTCTAGTCTATTTCTTTTCTATATTTGTATGTAATCTATTTTTACTAGATATCTTTCACTCAGTTCACTGTTTGACACTAGGCCTACAGGTTACACGACAGTATGAACAAATTAATAAAGCCATATTATCACACTAATTTAAAATCTACACTAATGTAGATTTAAAAGATCATGTACAACATGGTTGAAAGAGGAATTGTGAAACTGAGAAGAGAAACTAGTATAAAAATAATTGTTAGAATGCAGCACCTCATGCTTCATTTATTATATTTAATTCACAAAATAACATAGAAAACAGGTTAAGATATTGACTATATATCTGTAATAGCATATAGGTATATAGTTTTATATATCAATTATGGATGTCCATAGGCTTATATAAAAAAGTAACACATGGTAGATCTAAACATATGCCTCAAGCAGGTTAAAGAGACTATGATTGCAGAGATGAATCAGACGTGAACTTGTTGACAGTTTGACTGCCTGAACCCATAAAGTCAAAAAGAGGGATGTTGAAATCAATGATTCAAACTCATGAATCCAATTAATTATATAACAAACAGTATCTTTCTGCACAAAAAAACATTAGGTAAATATCATAGATTTAAAGAACCATTGCAAAAAAACAAAAAGAAAAAAGGTATAAGGAACACATTTACAAAGAGAAACATCTAATTTCAAATGGAGATGATTCCATTTATGGTTCAGCTAGCTCATGTTTTTTTTTTTTTTTTTATTCAACCCCATGGCTGTTCTGCCTCTACTGGAAATCTTTTCTGCTTTGTTATAACTTGTCTATGAAATCATAATTGTTTAATAGCTGTAAACTCATCCGCTCGAGAGAGAGAGAGAGAGAGAGAGAGAGAGAGAGAGAGAGAGAGATCTTTTGTGACTCATGTTCATTTTGTATCATCAGGGTGTGGTCATTGGGAAAAATGCATCAATAGAAAAAGGTATAACTCTCAAGAGAAGCAACACCTTTTTCCCTTGGGAAGCTTGTATGTCCCTAAATTCCATTTGGAACATTTGCATTGTTCTTTGATCCAGCTCCTCAAGATGATTCACTAATAATTATAATGAGTAATAAAATTACATAACATTTATTATAGCGTTAAATTATATCTGTCAACATTCCTTCCTATTATTGTATAGGATTGGCTAAAATGGTATGCATGAACACCTGTGCACATCTGTACGGACAGGGACTAGATAAACCTCATCTGACCCCATTTCAAATTCTGTCTGTTAATCAGTTGACACATTCAGAGTAAAATTATTATAGTCATGTTCCTGTATTTTCATTAAAGACCAATGCTTCCTTTGAAGTATTTGAAGGGTATTTAAGCATGTTTTGATTCTCAGTAAATGCATGCATTGATAAAATCTATAACTTGAATGGAGTGTTGTTCTTGGTCTGTCAACTGCTTAATGCTTAATGTAAGCACACAGCACTTATGTATTTAGAGACAAAGCATTACATTTTGAAGCCTACTGAATATAACTTACAGAGAACATTATTTTACAGACTCTCATTGCCTAAAATGATTTGTCAACTGATTGATGTTGAACAAAATGCATTTTCAGTCATGTTTACACTGCTATGCCAACAGTACTCGATTAAACCTCTACTTTTTTTTGGAGTTTCATTTTTTTAGGTGAAGTTACTGACGCACAGATAACGCATCCAGCCACACCTGCGTTCACCTGAACATGTCCTAAAGCTGTAGTTTGCAGGAACATAAAGGATAAAATTGTGATTCCTGAGGGTATTGTCTTTTTTAAAAGTCTGTCTGTGTGTACCTGCCAGAAGACAGGGGAGTGGCTCAATATAAAATCCTACCCAGGAGTCCTGTGGAGACTTGCCTGTCAAAGTAGAAAGAAAATCAGAATGAAAACGGCAGAAATCTGGTAACAACTTTCATACTGCACAGGTGAAGTTCACAGACAGCTCGTAAGTGGACTTTATCTAACATCCAGACAGCCAAAATCTTTCTCTTCAGATTCTCAAGGATCAAAGGTAAAACACATTTACATCAAATATATTTGTCTTTTATCACATAAAAGAGAAAATATAAATGAACCACAATAGCTTTTTCAGTTAGCCTATGTAAATAATCTCGTGAAAAAAAAAATAAAAAAATCCTTTTGTATTGGTCTACAATTATTCTTTTGTTATATGATTCTAACCAGCTGTTGCTCTCCTGAAATACTTGTTTATTTATAAATCCGATCGCGAACAATCAGATTTCTTTATATCTTGGTTTGGGTTACACCTGACTTAAAAGATGGGAAACCATATTAAAACAGTAGAAACCAAAACAACTTTATGATTTTAATGACATTAAAATATTACATTTTAATGATAAAGTAATGAAATGAAGAAATTGGGCTAAAATCGGATTCTGAATTCAGTTCTGAAAAGCTATGCATGGACAAATAAAGGCATTATTTGTCTGTGGGGACCATTCACTGTGTTTAGCTTTTTCATGTATTGTGGTTTGCACAGAAACAGTAGCTGGTTTTGCGTTTGAAACTGAAGATGTAAGGAGGGTGGGGTGGGGTGGGGTGGTGAGGAATTGCTTTACTTTCTCCACTGTAAATATGAGACTATACTGGTCTTTTGTTGGAGCAAGTAATTGTCCCTTAGGCATTATTTTTCATTAATATTAAATGCGGGTATGTGCCATTTATAATTACTTTTTGGATATGATCTGGAATAGTTTTTCATTCTTGCCTTGAAATCTGAGTAGAAGAAAGAGAAAGAAAAAAATCCTTTTGTTTATCAGTGTGCACACATTTTACATTTACAATTTACATTGTTTTGAAGGACATTCAGTCATGTACATTAAAACCTTTATCATCATGTAAATGCAAATTATTCTGTCATTTCACATAGCGATGATGCATCAATTCAGTTTAACTGATTAAATACTATGTTAACAGTGAAGGAAGTGGGCAATATATGTATTGCAGCTCTTTTCATCCAGCAGTAATACAAACACCATGAAGTTCCATTCATACTGCTAAACTGATTCTTCTGATCATACCGATATTAATGATCTGTATATTTTGCTACATTTATTCAGCATGGAATGGATGATTTAAGGCAGCAAAGAAACTATTCAGGAGGAAGTTCAGGAGACAGAGGTAAGGCTGCTTGATCAGATCACTCACTTTTGTTCTTGCCCTGAGTTTGAGAGTATTTCATTATTTGTGAAGATCTTTTTAGACTTTTTAAGACTGTGCCATCTAGTGGTTCTGTAATGTTACTAGATTATTTCACTGATGACTGATGAAGTGGGACAGTTTTATTCAGTGGTATGTATCCTGCTATATGTTTTTGACTGTACATTTATAAGACATGTATTCTGAAAACACAGGCATCACTGAAACAACAGTCTCTACAACCAGGATTACATCTTTACCTCCACGTAAGTTATCCCCGGTTCACCCTCCCATGTATATTTTATCTGTTCTCTGTGTTTTATTCATATTCGTTGCCTTATTCATCTACAGTATTCGTGCTTCATGGGAAATTTCCTGTTTGTCATACTGTGAATGTAGTGTCTTTTCAATTTGAGGTCTACGTGAACATTGCTGTAGTTTACTGTGTTTTTAACCCCCAGGAGGCTTCAGTGCATCCACCAGCAAGGGCATGTCAAGCACCTTCGGGGCTCCTAGCCTGGAGAAGAACATTTTAACTCAAAACAACAGCAGTTCTTTTTTCTCATCCTGTAGGCCAATAAACCATTTGATATTTCAACTCATATATTAACCAACAATAGAATAAACATAGTTCTAAGGATATGTAAAGGGCTAAAAATGTCCCTGCTTCTGTGTCTCAGCATCTGTGGGTGTGAGTGCAGGTGGGTTAGGCTCTGGGTCAAGGGAATATCTGGTAGAGGAGTCACCTGTGAGTAAGAGCAAGAAGGGAGGAGGTGCTTCTGGAGTTTTTGAGAGCGTCTCTGGATCTGGATCTGGATCAGGATCAGGATCAGGATCAGGATCAGGGTCGAGGGTGAGATCCAGCTCCACTGATGGCATGAGAAGAACACAAGACTCCCATTTGTTTCTGGAGAGGAAAAGCAAAACCACTCATTCACGTCGTTATGATGGTTAGTCACAGCTGAGAAAGCTTAAATAAATAAAATAATTTTTTGTTTGTGTTTGTTTTGTCAGTCTTTCATTATACTAGCATGTAATCATTTTTTTTTAAACTTCAGGAAGCTCAAGTGAAAACTCATCCCCGGAGTTCACAAGAAAAGACTATGGTAAGACCTTCAGCCACATTAAATGATTAACAGAATTTTTATATGATTGATATGAGCATTTATTTTAATGTTTGGTTTCTAGGTTCAACTAGAGGAAGGAGCCAAAGCAGGGGTGAGATTATTTACACTAATGCAAAATATATACTGCATAGTTCATTTTGGATAACTATATTTATTGTCCAGTACTAGTATCCTTATAACATTTTTTATAAGGATAATAGACAGTACTGTAACATACTGAGCTTGCAGCTACAGTCCCGCACAGAGTCCTCTCGTTTTTTCGAGACAGCGCCTCCTGCTGTTCTGAAGATCGTAAAACAATGGGAAAATAATGGGATGCAATATTACGGTCTCGTTTCATTTAAAGTTTTCCAAATAAATTTACCCAAAATAACGATTTTGCAAACATATTTGCGTTCCCTGTGCATGTGCCAAAAATCTCACTGTGTTCTCTGACAAATTACCAAATTACAATTTATTTATTTTTTGAGTGTGGGTGGTAAGAAGATTACTGATGGAAGAGATTCAATTACAAATGTAACTATCTTCTGAAAAATATTATATGATATATTGCTACAATGTTTTTTTTTTTTTATTCCATTTCCAATGGTTTCTTTCAGTTCAACCTATGCTAATGGACTAATTAACATATTATACCGTGCTAACATCACAAAACCTGTTTTTGATATCTTGAATGCAAAGCAAAACTCAAATAAGAATAGGCAAACACCAATAATAAACAATTCTGTACTTTAACTATCACCTAAAGATCATCTTGCAGTAAACAGGACAAAGCAAAGAAAAAAGGAAGAAAGAATTTACATCTAGAAAATTAATTGTCCGGAGAAGAAAAGGCGAACGCTACCATGAGTCCTGTCTGTGTCATGCCAACAGTGAAGCATCCTGAGACCATCTATGTGTGCTTTTCATCCAAGGGAGTGGGCTCTCTCACATTTCTGCCCAAAAACACTGCCATGAATAAAGAATGGTATCAAAACATCCTACATCTTCTCCCAACGATCCAGGAGCAATCTGGTGATGATCCGTACATTTTCCAGCATGATGGAGCACCATGTCACAATGCAAGAGTGATAATGAAGTAGCTTGGAGATCATTAAATTTAAATTTTATATTCGTGGTCAGGCAACTCCCCGGATCTTAATCCCATAGAGAACCTGTGGTCAATCCTGAAAAGGCAAGTGGACAAGCAGAAGCCCACAAATTGTGATCAACTCCGAGCACTAATAAGGGAAGAATGGATTGCCATCGGTCAGGATTTGTCCCAGAAGCTGATATCCAGCATGCCAGAGTGAATTTGCAGAGGTTATGAAGAAGGGTCAACACTGTAAATACTGACTCTTTACATATATTGAATGTTTTTGCCAATAAAAGCCTTTAAAACTTTTCCAGTATACTCTAGAAACTTGTGGAAAAAGTTATCTACAAATACTGAAACAGCAAACTTTGCAAAACAAAATTTACTTCACTGCCAATACTTTTGGCCACAACTGTATATATTCATTTTAAAAATAGCAGTCTAATAAGCATTATAATGTAATGGTCAGGCGTCATTATCGTGAAATAAACACTGAAGGACACCGACAAAATGTTCAATGTGTCTCAACACTTGGTTTGTGGGACATTACTGATCATTTCGGCTCAAAAAAAAGTTTTCGCCTGCAGTTTCGACTCATGACCGGGAACTCCGTTGCTGCTCTGGAAAAACAAACTGATTCCAGTTTCCTTAACGCTGGGTTATTTGGGAAGCGGAACAAGGTTATCTTTCCCTCACAACCAGAAACACACTTCTTTAGTGACATTGATGTGTTAGATGTGTTAAATGTGTTAGTGTTGAAATAATGACAAGACAATCATGTTGACATTTTTTTTTGTTGTTTTCTCACTATCTCTATTTTTATCTCTCTTTCTGTCTCTGTTTTAGAGACGGAAATCAGGACCAGACTGCAAAGTGCATCTCCCTCAACTAGATGTATGTTATCATTTTCTCTTTAATTCAATTATTTTAGGAAACCAAATAAATAAATAGAGATGTAGCACTCAATGAAAAATAGATCTGCATTAAAAACACTCAAATGAAGTGAAATGAATCAAATATGTTGAGGATCAGATTGGAAAACAAGTTAACAAATGAACTGAACACATTTTTCCCAGATGCTCAAGGAAAAAGCTCAGAAAATATTTTGTTTTGTTCAACACCTGAGAGAGTGCAAGTAAAAGACACGTTTAGACATGAAGTTACAGTGCTGTTGCTATAGGGACCGAGCTGGATGATGTGAAGAAGCTGTTGAAGGGATCACGCTCCGCCAGCGTCAGCCCCACACGATCTCCCTCCTCCTCCCCTCTGCCTATACCTCGTAAGGCCACCACCTTAGATACCAAGATCTCCACCAAGCAAGGTAGGGAAAGCTCTTGTGTTGTCAAAGCATGATTAAACTGCAAGATATCATTGTATTTAACACTCCTACCATACGTATGGTGTGCAGAGCCCATTTATTTTCATGCACAAAAATACTCCAAATTCCCCAATTCATCCAAGCATAGAGATCTTGTGTTCATTTCCAAAGTGTTAAGACCTCCTTTCGATTTTCTCAGTCGAGCAATATGACACCACTATTCTTGACGCTGACCTTGCCTCGTACACATGGAACACCTCCACGCTGCCCTCTACAGTCTCTGACACTGGTGCTGCTTATGGCTTCCACAGCAACACCAACAACATGTCAACGGGAGCTTCGCTTGTCAGCAGCACATCACCATCTTCCTTATCAGGTCTGCATAGTTGATCACTGATGTCGACCTGATAATATAGAGAACTGATCGAGTCATTAATCTTGTAATTGATTGAGGCATTTGAACTTTGAACATAAATATGTAAATCCCTCTCATCATCATCACACCTCGCAAATGATTATTTTCTGGGGTGATTATAAATAAACACAGTTGACACAGTCCTTTAAAAGAGATGCAGTGGCTAAATACATGTTTTTTGCTTGACTTACAGTGTATGGCTTCCACAACAATTTAGCTCCTGCTAGTGGAGTTCTAACTTCGAGTGGAGTTAACACACTCCCAGGTATCCTCTGAGGCATATAATATGAAATTATTGTAATGACATTAGAAGCCAATAATCCTTATAAGCATGTTTATTTGTTTATGTGTGTATTTTTAGGATATGGAGTGCAGAAGAATTATTCGACAAGTCCCAACAGCACTCTTGCTGTTAACACAGGCGTCTCCACTGCAGGTGTTTGTTATAGTCACACAACAGGGCTCAACAATAAGGATGGCCCAGGGTCACTGTGAGAGAGTTTTGGGACAGTTGATAGAATCATGCTCTGTTGGACTAATGCTGGATTGTTATTGTATTTTGAATTCATTAATCCTGTGTTTTTCACCATATTTTTTATAAACAAAAGTGCTTATTAATAATTGGATAATTTAAAGATATTTTTCCCAAAGCCAAAACCTCACATATGATTTGTTTTGAACTGTATTATTTTGGGTAAAGAATTCCTAGCATTTTATGAAATTTATAAATATAGTTTATATAAGCATACACTACCATTCAATGGGGTCAGTAAGGGTTGTTGTTTTTTTGTTCATCAAGACTGCATTTATTTGTTAAAAATACAGTAAAACACTAATATTTTGACATATTATTACAATTTAAATTGTTAAATGTAAATTATTCATGTGATGACAAAGCAGAATTTTCAGCAGCCATTACTCCAGTCTTCAGTGTCACATGATTCTTTAGAAATCATTCCCAAAAAAATATTTCAGGATGAATAGAAAGTTCAAAAGAAAAAAATCCAACTATGTAAAAGTTTTTACTGTCACTTTTGATCAATTTAATTGAATGTTTTCATTGTGTCAGGACGTGAAAATCACTGTTGCTTGTAATCATTGTTTAAACAGGAACACTGTTTCCTTTTAAGTGACAAGTAAAATAGGGTGGCAAAGAGATATTTGAGCATAATTATTTATTTATGTGTGTATTTTTAGGATATGGCCATGGTGTGCAGAAGAATTATTCCTCAAGTCCCAACAGCAGTCTTGCTGTTAGTACAGGCGTCTCCACTGCAGGTGTTTGTTATATTCACTCTGTCCAACAGGGCTCAACAATAAAGATGGCCCAGGGTTGTCACCATATTTTGCATTAATCCTGTGTTTTTCACTGTATTTTTTAAACAAAAGTGCTTATTAATAATTGGATAATTTAAAGATATTTTTCCCAAAGCCGAAACCTCACATATGATTTGTTTTGAACTGTATTATTTTGGGTAAAGAATTCCTAACATTTTATGTATAAAGTGTATGTTTTATGTTTTAAGTATAAATTTATATAAACATATACTACCATTCAAAAGTTTGGGGTCAGTTATAGGGATTTTACTTGTTTTTTGTTCACCAAGGCTGCATTTATTTGTTAAAAAATACAGTAAAACCCTAATATTTTGAAATATTATTACAATTTAAATGAACTGTTTTATGTTAAATGCAATTTATACATGTGACTGCAAAGCTGAATTTTCAGCATCAGTACTCAGTGTCACATGATTCTTCAGAAAACATTAGATTTTTTGTAATTATTGTTGAACAGGAACGCTGTGTCCTTTTAAGTGACTGCTGGGTGGCAAAGAGATACTTGATATTTGAACATGATTATTTATTTGTTTATGTGTGTAATTTTAGGATATGGTGTGCAGAAGAATTATTCCTCAAGTCCCAACAGCAGTCTTGCTGTTAGTACAGGTGTCTCCACTGCAGGTGTTTGTTATAGTCACTCAGTAAAGGATTTATAGCTACTGTAGTTCTCAAAAGACATAGCGATTGTCACATAATAAACATGGAGAATTTGTGTCACATTTAGGAACTGGTACAAGGACCCTTAATGAGAATGTGTCAAAGAGATACCTGACGCTGGAGAAGGAGAACATTCCAGTGAAGAGAGAGACTGATGAACTTATCCTGACCAAAGACAGTGGCAAGCAGTTTACCAACAGCACCCACAATGGGACAGCAGGTAAACACAGGACTGAATGTTGTATTTGATGTTTTAGAATAGAGATTGAATGAAAGTGATTTGAAATACAGCATGATTGATGTTTTGACCTATACGAACACTATATATATTTTAAAGGTTCATATTCAGATGTTTCGGTGAAGAAGGAAACTATGACCAGCTACTCTGAAAGTGCTCCTGTGAAGTCTAGTTCTGGCGTGCATTGTAAGGGACTTAATTTTTATGTATCATTAATATGTGTATTATAAAATGAATATGTGACTCACAAAACATATCGTGACCTCTCCAAAGATGGGTCTACATCAGTGTCAACAAAAGATAAAGCTACTTATGCAGGTAAAACTTTTTTTATTTGAGAAACTATTGCACGTAATACAGTATCCAGTCAACACTGAGACTCACATGTCTTTTGATATGTGTGTCCTGTCAGAGATTCATAAGGCTAAGCTTAAGGATGAGGATGACTGTAAGTGTGGAGGGGGTCTTTGTGGATGTGGGCCAAACTGCTGTTCCTGGTGGAAGTGGCTGCTGGGTTTTTTGCTCGGCCTCCTGCTGCTCCTCGGCCTTCTGTTTGGACTCATTGCTCTATGTAAGATTTGAATGTCTAGATTTGAAACTTACAAAGTTTACATATGTGCTGTTGCATATAGTCTTCTAATCTGTTGCTAATCTCTTTTCCTTGAAGCTGAGGAGGTAAAGAAACTGAAGTCTCGTGTCAGCGCTCTTGAGGGAGTATCTTCCTCCCTGAATGCCCACACAAGTCGCCTGACTGCTCCTATTGATGACATTGACAGATATAAAGACGCCGGAAGTAAAGCAGCATATGTTAATTCACTAGATTCTGCAGTTTATTCAGACAATTCTGTACTGCAGAGAAATGTACAGCAAATACTGAGAGCAGAGCTGCAGTCTGAAGCAATGAAAGGTACAAGTGAAAAGCATTCTGCTGAAACACACACATAAACATCGAAATGTACATTTTGTAGTAATGCATATATTTGATTATTAAATGTATTTATATGCAAACACAATACTTATATAGCCAATACAAATAATAATATAAATCTTTTTTGTGTATCTAGCCTTCCTTGCTTCTTCAGTTAAAGCTGAAAGAGGACTTCCAGGGCCTAAAGGTACATCAGCACTCATTACAGAAAACTTAATTTATAACTTCAATACTGAGATTTAATAGTGAGCAACCTGATTTCCTGTCACTACCACAATCACACTTTTACTCTTTTCACCACTTTCAGGTGACAATGGATCTCCAGGGATTAGAGGTTTGTACAGTTTTAAAACTGGCTATCTGTAAATTCAGTTAAAATATTGTTTATATTGATATGCGTACATTTGCAAACATTCGATTATTCAAACCTGTTTTTCAGGAGACAATGGTTTTCCAGGGCTACCAGGTAAGAATAATGCTTGGTCTTCTAATAAAACTAAAGTCTTAACAGTTGTGTAACAATCAGATTTCATTGGGTTTTTTTATTTGTATCTGCAGGTCCACCAGGAATGCCAGGACATCCAGGAAGGGAGGGACAAAAAGGGGATAAAGGAAGTGCAGGTACCTAAAACGTTACGCAACACTTTTATTTTCTGGAAAAACATTCACAATCGTCCATTCTGTGTTTAAATGTACAATTATCCCAAAAGTTTAGAGGTTCAGGTTTAGGGATACAGTCCATAAATTCTAAAGCTAACAGATGCTAATGCTGTAGCACTAACAAATAGCTTTAAATAAAGTCAGTTAATCCAACGCTCCTATACTTCCTCCATGCATACACTCCAGTTTACAGCCTAGTCCCTTGCTACATTTAAGAAATATCTAAGATACATCTCTACTGTGAACACTTGACTCAGTTCCTTACTCTTACTCTTTCTGAAAAAAAAAAGAATGAACCTTTTCTAGATGTTGCCTCATGGAAACTTGTATGCTAAACTAAAATGTATGTGACAGGTGAACATGGTGCAGAAGGACCACCAGGATTCAGGGGAAGAGATGGTCAACCTGGACCCCGTGGAGAGCCAGGACCACCTGGAGGCGGAGAGAAGGGTGAAAGGGGTAAGACACTGCATGTTTTGAGAATTTATCACTTGAAATATGATCTTAACATTAGATTTTTAGTACTTAACTATAGCATACGTTTGAGATTTAAGCTACAGTTTTGATCATATTTACAATGTGTTTCTCCAGGTATTCCTGGCTCTCCTGGTCAAGTTGGTCCACCTGGACCTAAAGGTCAGTACAAAACATAATTTGTATTATTATTTTTATTGTTGATGTTTTCATTTGGGTTATAAAGGCTGATACTTATTTTATTCAGTGACATCAGCTGTACAGAATGGTTTGAGATGCGAGTCAGTGTGCGAAGGCATTGGCACACACACAGATATATATATATATATATATATATATATATATATATATATATATATATATATATATATATATATATATATACTTATTTATACATGTTTACCTAATCATAGGCAGTAATGAAGTAATGCAGTAATGTTTGATCTTTGTTCTCTTTTTGTCTGTTTTTCAACAGGTGCTAGTGGTTTACATGGTAATCAACTTTATTTAAAATATTTTAGTGGAATTATGTCTTTGTTTTTGTGTCATCATATAATGACATTACATGTGAAAAACACTTTTTGTGCAGGTGAACAAGGCCCTCAAGGCTTCAGAGGTGAACCTGGCCCTGCTGGGTCTAAGGGTGTGTAGCTCAATGAAACTTGGTTACAAAGTAGTAAGCCTACATAAATTTGTAATGTTTATATATATATATATATTTTTTTTTGAATAAAATTCTTTGCAGGTGATAGAGGACTTCCTGGTCCACCTGGAAGTAAAGGTGTGTTACCAATTATATGTCAGGCTAACATTACCAATGTATTAATATAGTCAATGTGAATTTCAAGTAAAATGATGTGTGTGTTATATCAGGTGATCATGGTGATAGAGGAGACAATGGATTACCAGGTATGTACTGTATGTTTAGACAAAGCCGTATCAAAGAACTTGATTCATTTGTGCCATGTTCACAAATATTTGATTCTGTGTTAAATCATTGTACCAATCATCAGGTATTCCTGGTGCTGCAGGACGACAGGGACCAGCTGGTGAGAAAGGAGCTAAAGGAGCAGCAGGTGATTCTTCTGTTATTCTGATGTTCCCAGAATGTTCATAAATTTGCACAGATTAAAGCTCCATTATTACCTGGACCTCTTTAATGCAAATCTTAGATTGGTGTAAAATAAATTCCCAGATAGTAATTCTGTCATTTCATACTAGGGCCTCAAGGAGCTGATGGTGAGAAGGGCCAAAGAGGTAAGTGGCATTTTCAGAATTTTATGATTTCAAAATTGTATGTAACTAAATCTGCATATTTATTTGAATCTGTATTGTGTATCATTCTTATCTAGGTGAGCCAGGCTCAATTGGCTTACCAGGAATCAGAGGACCACCTGGACCTTCCGGTGATCCTGGGCAACCAGGTATTGTGTTATAGCACACTTCCCATCATTCCCCATGTGATAATATAAACTTAAATTACTAAAGTTTGATAATAATAGAACGTGCATTGAGTTTGAGTCTCTATTTTTCTACTGTTCTCTTTAAATCAGGAATTCCAGGGATTCAAGGACCTCCAGGTAACCTGTCATTTAAACTATATTATATTTTCTACCTAAGTTATAAATGAAGTTATGCATGTTATTTTTGTGCATTTAAGATTGCTATAGTTTATCTCATTGATTTTGAGAAAAAGTACATTGAAAAGTTTGTTTTGTTTTGTTTTCAGGCCTACCTGGCAATCCTGGTCAGCCTGGAGCTAAAGGTGCTTGTGTGAAGACATCAGTATTAGTGAAATAGACTATAGGATCAATGTTTAGCTGCTTTTGAAGTCTTCTATTTTTAGCTCTATATTTTGTCTTATTATTGGACATTTGAATCATATAGGTACAACTATGTATATCAATGTCCTATTAAATCATCTTAAAACATTCACAGGTGAGACTGGTGCGGCTGGAAGAGTGATCAATGCAGGTAACATTATGTGAAGCATAAAAAAATCACATCTAACAGTTCACTGTGCAGTGTTCTGAACTTGAATTGAGAGTTAATCTGAAGTAAAAAATTGCTTGATTTTGCAGCAGGTTCTAACTCAGTGGCAATCCCAGGACCGCCTGGAAGCCCTGGTCCTCCTGGCCCACCTGGACCTTCAGGACTCTCAGGTATGCTCATAATCATAAACTGTTAAAAACAACCAAACAAAACCCAGATTTACAATTTAGCCAAATCAAAACACTGTCCTCCTGTTAGCCAGTAACTGTGCCAGGAAAATAACCCTCTAATAAAACCTCAAATAAATGAATAACTGTAATCATATTATTGACGCTACTATCTGTAAAAAATGCATTACTGCAATTCCACTGTGTGGAATGTGGTACATGGAAACATTGATCATTTCTCAATTTACAGTAAAACGACTGTATGTTAGACAAAGTTGATTTGTGAATAAAAATATCTAATTTACTTTCCAAAGATGCTGCAAAAAATCCCCCTTGAGAAGATGTTTAGAAATGAGGTTAATAGAGCAATTTCTAGAGCACTTCAACAGGTGTTTTCCATGTGAGGGTAACAGTGGGAAAGAGAGTTTTGGAGGGACGTTCAAATGTCATTTGACTTAAAAACAGCACATCATTGGCTACCTTAAGGTCTGCCCTTTTAATTCCCATAGTGCAATATATTGTATATTTTTATGAATAACAAGGAAATGAGTAGAAATTGATTCTTGCCATATGGCAACTCCATTACCATAAAGGGTTAAAAACATTTTGGATATTAATAATGACAACTTGCTGTTTTACCTCTCATTTTACATAGATTTAATATTTTGAAAATCCAACAAATTATATATACTTGAACTACACTACTGGTCAAAAGTTTGGAAACATTACTATTTGTAATGTTTTTGAAAGAAGACTCTTCTGCTCATCAAGCCTGCATTTATTTGATCCAAAATACAGAAAAAACTGCATTATTGTGTAATATTTTAACCATTTAAAATAACCTTTTTTCTATTTGAATATATTTTAAAATGCAGTTTATTTATGTGATTCAAAGCTGAATTTTCAGCATTCCTCCAGTCTTCAGTGTCACGTGATCCTTCAGAAATCATTCTAAGATGCCGATTTGCTGCTCAAGAAACATTTATTATTATTTGTATTATTATTATTAATGTTGAAAACAGTTGTGTACCATTTTTTCAGGATTATTTAATGAATAGAAAGTTCAAAAGAACAGCATTTATCTGAAATATAAAGCTTTTGTAATATTATAAATGTCTATACTGTCACTTGATCAATTTAATGCATCCTTGCTGAGTAAATGTATTCATTTCTTTGTTCTTTCCCAAAAAAAAAAAAAAAAAAAAAAAACCTTGATACATTGATAAAACATTGACTTTCAACATTGATAATAATGAGAAATGTTTCTTGATCAGCACATCAGCACATTAGAATGATTTCTGAAGGATCGTGTGACCCTGAAGACTGGAGTAATGATGCTGAAAATTCAGCTTTATATCACAGGAAAAAAAGACATTTTAAAACATGTTCAAATAGAAAATAGTTATTTTACATTTTAATAATATTTCACAATATTACATCTTTTTTTTGTATTTTTAATAACATAAATGCAGCCTTGCTGAGCAGAAGAGACTTTAAAAACATAAAAAAATCTTACCGTTCTCAAACTTTTGACTGGTAGTGTATTTACTCTGTTTAGATACAACTATTTATAATGTCATTTTATGGTATGCCTGTTTTGTGACGCTAGGTCCCGTTGGCCCTGCTGGACATCCTGGTCAGCCTGGTAAAATTGCATTTTGCATCTGGTGTTGCTATTTAATATTGTATATGAGTAAAATATAAATTATACTCAAATGACTTTCCATGATTCCATCCATTCACCTCGATATTTGTGCAGGTCTTAAAGGTGATAAGGGAGATCAAGGAGAACCGGGTATTGTTGTGAACACTGGTGAGACTTTGGTTTCATCTCGTGCAGAAAGTAAGTCTTTATTTTAAATAATCTTATTAGATCTAATGATCTAATTTAAACATTAGTAGCTTGTAGAAATGCATTAACATTATGCTATATAATTTTTAGGACAGTATGGAGCTGCAAATGTTGCTGTTACAGGACCACCTGGTCCTCCTGGTCCCCCAGGGCCTCCTGGACGTCCAGGTACAGTAACATTATCCATGAAACATTTTAGGATCAACATCTGTCTTTTTTTTTTTTTTTTTTTGCCACATTAATTAAGTCTTTATGAAATTAAGAGGTCATGAAAAGTTATGGATATGACAAAATACACCAGTGTTTTAAAATTCAGTTTAATATTCATTTTTAATCTCCACTAGGAGATACCAGAGCAGGTCCACCGGGACCACCAGGCGAACCAGGCTCACCGGGTAAAAATACAAAATATTACATCTTTAATTTGAGAAATTTTTTGTTTTTGTTTTTTTTGCCAATTGTTCTTCTCATACTATACTACTAATGCATACTCGTACTAGTGGCATACTTTTCTCAACTCTTCTGTTACTGTATTATAGGATATGGCAGACCTGGGGCTAAAGGAGACAAGGGAGATCCAGGAAACTTTGTGCCCAATTCAGGTTGGATTAAAGCATATGTCTAGTATTATACATTATTATAATGGTGTTGTGGTTTTTGAAGTCTCACAGATTTACAAATGCTGCCTACACAGGAACATTTTTCGCAGGACCACCTGGGCCACCAGGACCCACAGGGCCTAAAGGAGCGACAGGTGAGTCTTACCTAAAACTGGAGTTTGGCTGATTCTACTTGATAGTTATCTTTCAACCTATCGCCATTGAAAACACTATGAAAATATGTCAGAAAGTACTTTAATTATGATCAGATATCTAATGATATATGTTTAAACTTCAGGAGCCCAAGGTCCAAGAGGATATCAAGGTAAGGCTTTCTTCAACTAATTTTTAATATGGGTCACAAGAATTAAAATGAACAGTAAAACACATAAAATACTCAGATGGATCACCACATGCCTTATAATAGTGCTTTGTTTGCCATATGTGACATTATTTTTTAGGAGAACCAGGTCAACCTGGCCTTCCAGGAAGTTCTGGTAGAGTTAGTAAGTACATTTTTATTCTGTTGACAGATTCATTAACGTTGTGACACTCGCAGCAACATATTTGGTGAATAGTGAGTCTGTGTTTAGTTGGTTTATGGCACTTCTACAATACTTAATTTGCTGTTAATTGAAATATTGTAAATAGATTATAAAACATCTGACACAATGAGGAACAGTTTTTAAATGTTCATAAAAGCTATAATAAATATTGAGTTAATCTTTTTTTTTTTTTTTTTTTTTTTTTTTTTTTACTCTTTAGTCTCCGAGTATGGTGTTGCTCAAGGGCCACCTGGTCCTCCAGGGCCTCCTGGACCACCTGGACGAGAGGGCCGTAAAGGTAAATAACTTGAATAATGATGAAAAGACATTGTATTCAGGTGTAATTATACTTGTACAATAACTTTAAAAAATAATTTCTCAGGGGATCCTGGAGTACCAGGTTTATCAGCATCCCATGGAGAGGCAAGAGGTAAATTGTAGTATGATGTACTGGTTATGTATTAAAGGAATAGTTCTCCCCAAAATTGAAATGTTGTCATCTATTATTTACCCATTCCAAACCCTTAAGACTTTTATTCATCTTCATCCTTTTTATTTTTGGGTGAACTAACCCTTTAAGCTATTGACTTGTCTAACCAGAATCTTCACTTCTTTATTGAAACAAATGTAACTGAGCATTTTGTGGGCTGACACCAGAGATAAAGCCATATTCATTGATATAAACTTTTTAAAAAATGGATACCGCAGTGTGGGATACCTCGTTTTGGAAAAAATATAAAGGACCCACAATAAATGTTTGGAAATAACACTGACTTCCACTAACACCATTATTAGATTAGTATATGAGTTTCCCAAAGCAAAACAATGCCGTAAATCTGTGTCACTTCTCATTGCCATCAGTATCAGGAGCAGTTGCAGTCGGGCCCCAGGGGCGACCTGGTCCTCCAGGACCTCCCGGTCCACCCGGTGCTCCAGGTCATTCCAGTGGTTCTCATTCTGCCTCAGACTACCGGCGTTACATCACGGAGTATATGCAAAGTAAGTACCTATTTGGATGATCACACTCCTACTCCTGAAGGTCATTTCCTCATGAATGTGGGATGTTCTTTCCACAGGTGACAGCATGAGGCAGCATTTGTCTAGCATTCAGGGGCTACCAGGTCCACCAGGTCCACCTGGGGCTTCAATTTCTGTAGAGGACGTGGCATCTCGGGTCATTGCTTACATTCAGCGTAAGTTTGTGCCGTTTAAAATGTATGTCTGTGTCTCCTGCTGCATTTGAAGTAAAATATATACTTTTGTTTCAGGCTCTGGAATCAGTGGTAGCGGTATTAGCCAAGGGGCTCAAGGTCCTCCAGGACTTCCTGGCCCTCCTGGCCCACCTGGAAGTATAACTGCTGAATACATCATTTCCCTTTTACAGAGTGTGTAAACCATGTCAGATCTTCTTATGTATAAATGACCTTTTGAGTCTTGAATCTGAGATTTGACCCAGTGACTTTCTTGTGCTCAGGAGAAGATGTGAGGCGTTATGTGGTTGGCCCTCCAGGACCACCGGGTTCACCGGGGGTTAGTGCTAGTACCTTTAACGCACAGGAAGTGGCAAACTACGCCATCAGAATAATGAATGGTGTGTCTTCAACCTGAATTCTATGTGAAAGCTGCAACAGTTCGAATTCTGTAAGTCCATTGGCATTTGTGTATTTATTTTTAGAACAGGGGATGACAAGCAGACCTGGACCGCCAGGCCCTCCTGGCCCACCTGGCCAGGCAGGTGCTACCTACAGCGAAATAACAGCTCTGATTCAGAGTATGTGAGAGTATATTTTTATTTTTCAGAATAATTTTTTATTATGAGTTTCCTCTCCTTATATTCTCCTTGAATGTGTTTGAAGGGTCAGGGCTTGGGGGAAGCGTTGGACGTCCAGGGCCTCCTGGACCTCAAGGGATACAGGGACCCCCTGGTCCGCCTGGTGCCTCAGGAGGAAGCTCCTCTGTAATCTCAGGTTACAAACTGGAGGACATCCAGCTCTACCTGCAGAGTGAGTTGTCCAATGAGTTTTACTCTACTGTCTGAGGCCCTTTTTACCCCTGGTATTAGTATGTTTTCAGTGCTTGAATCACAAGTGGACAGCCGATTTGCATTATTGTTTCCATGCATCACCTCTTAACATGCATTTTAAATATGTTTCCTGTAACCACTTTGTGTGGACCCTTCCTTATTATTCCGTCACACTCTACATCACTTTCACTGGAACAAGTGCAGCACACAAATACTATTGAATTAATCAAGCCATTACACTGGTTACAAGTTAGTAGGAAAGGAAGTGAAGGGAAAGGATATGAATAGTAACAGCGACAATTAATACATGTGTTATGACGCTCACATGTTAGGTCAGTGGGTGGAGAGTAGGCTGTCTTTTTGGCTGTTGAGCACATTGAGCATCTACACTACAAAAGCAGTTCAGTCAAATGTGTTTTCAACTACCTTTGGAAGCAGTCGAATGTGGACAAGCTCAAAATGGTTTTGACCACGTTTACAGTTGTCTAATGCCATCCACTTGTAAATGGATCGACAGAAACACATTTTAATACCAGGTGTAAATAGGGCCTTATATATACCTGCAATGTTACAAAAAATCATTGTGATTTTGTGGTATTTAGAGTCTGGTTTTAGGGGACCTCCTGGCCTACCTGGTCCACCAGGACCCCAGGGTCCTCCAGGTGACACTAGGGGCCTTGTATCATATACAGGATCTTCTTCACGAGAACAGATCCGTGCTGAGCTGCAGGAGTACTTGAACAGTGAGTGTCACTCACCACACGCTCTAATCTGGAAACTGACTCCTCAGTGTAACCTTACATTGGACACATTCACTTGATGGATGTTTGACTGATTTAAGTTGAAGGCATGATTTGTTGAACTCACACATCCCAGATTTGCCTCACCAGTTTCTGCAAACACTTCATGGTTGATTGCCACATCAATAAATGGTTTACATTATTTTTCAGGTGACACTATGAGGCGCTATGTTAACGGTCCCGCTGGGCCTCCTGGACCCCCTGGCCAGAAAGGTGAACGTGGTGACCCTGGACACAGTTATCAGAGTGCCAGAAGCCAGTACCGCTACGGCACTGAGATCAGTGAACCAGTGGACTACTCCAATGTTGCAATAAAAGTGACTGATTACATTAAAAGTGAGTACAGTATCATTCAAGTCCTATGTACCAGTTATATTCATAATAAAGCAGTAAAAATAACTTACATTTGTTTTTCTTAAAGAAATAGCCACACATACAATACAGCAAAAGAATAGTGTTATAGTTTAAGGTGCTGATATTTAAAACAAGTGACTGTTTTGCAAGTAAGCCATTTTAGTTTTTTCTTCTTCTGAATAATTACTTTACAATCGTTTAAAAAGTATGTATGTAATTCAAATGTTCTATATTTGTACATACCTGTATATGGTCTGAGGCAGACCAGAATATTTGTGGGTCCCCCTCAGTGTCTATTATGGTTATGGCCCTGACCGGAAGTAGTAGGTCATCTGGGTACAATTTTCCTACGGTTTTACTAATACTGTGAATTTGGACTTACTAGTCATTTCATATACTGTTGTTTAGTCAACTATTTAGTAGGGAAGAATTCATTTTGGATGCAGCCACTGTTTTATGAGTGAGTCACTGAGTCAATCACTTGGTTGATTCGCTCAAAAACACTGACTCATTCAGGAAAAAAAAACACCACTATGCATTGTGTTGGCTTAGTTTGGCACTACTAGCATCTGGCGATGGTGTGTCTAAAAAAAGACAAAATAGTTATAACAAAGCACTGTAATAAAAAGCAAGTCCATCCATTTTTCCAAACCGCTCATCCTAAGTAGTTAATCCTAGCTTTTTGGGCCCTAGTCAGGGAAACACTGGACGGATGGCCAGTCCATCACAGAGATAATAAGCAAACCCATGTCACTCTTTTCCATTAGATCAAGGTCTTCTGCAGGACCTGACAGAGGGATACTGGAGAACACAAGCAGGAAGTATCCAAGGGCCCGCTGGGCCTCCTGGTCCTCCTGGCCCACCCGGGTACAGCCGTGTGATTGGTACCTATGGGAATGTGACTGCGGATCTTATGGACTTCTTTAGAAGTCAGTGTCTACTTTTACTCACATACACTTATTATATATTTAATCACCTCATTTGGCTTGTATTATTTATTTTTGTCTAAACATTATCTTTTCAGCATATGGGACTATCCCAGGGCCTCCTGGCAGGCCAGGACACAAAGGGGACAGAGGATACCCAGGACCTAAAGGAGACAAAGGTACCAGTCATCACTGATATAGCGATTCTGGACAAAATCTAACAGGAAATCAGCTTAAGTGCTGCCCAATTAAACATGAAAGTGAAGAGCTGTATGGTTTGTATGTGATCTACAGGGGAAACAGGAAGCTCAGGGATACCCGGCCTCCCGGGACAAAGAGGACCAGAGGGACCAAGGGGAGAAAAGGGTGAAAAAGGTTAGTATAGTATACTTGGTTACAATAAGTTATTATAAGTTAAATGTCACATCAACCAGCTGATTTTTGTGAGCAATCATGTGATTGATTTTTTGATCTAAAAATCAATCACATGATGATGTATCTGAAGTCAGCAGTCACTCTGACATGTCTATCTCCATATTGAACTTTAGGTGATATCCAGACTGGTAGATGGAGACGGACCACTGGTGTGTAAGGGCTTAAGCTTTTGCAGCAGCACACTTGCGTGGATGCACTGACAGCAAAGATAAATGCATAAACTAGCATCTCTTTATGAAGTAACAGTCTAGAGGCTCGTTTGGTTCCTACTTTATCACACTATACAGTTTTATAATCAAACCAATGCATGCAATATTATAGTTCATACATTCCAAACAATTTCAGCTTCACTAGCGTGGGTTTAAGACATCAGTCTTTAAGTCTTCATTATTATACATTTAGCACTTGAAATGTACTTTTTACCTAATAGTTGACTTTGTAATTGCCTTTAATTTTTTTAATGGTTTTTGTATTATATGAATCTTGTCTATGGTGATGTCTTGCATTGCAATCACACAAAAAACAAAATGTAATGAATAATCCACCAAAAAATAGATTTTTTTAAACCATGTGCTGTAACATGACTCACTTTACAAGAGCCACTGAATATTTAACAAAGAACAGAATATGATTTTACACCTACCCGATATCAACCTCAACTGCACCATGTTTAGAAAATAAACACCAATAAATCAAAGAAAATACAATGAGTTTTATTTACAGTATATCAATGGACAAGCATTTCGATACATAAATCAACCTCAAAAATGCAAAAGATATTTCATCAAAGTGCTGCAAGAGGTTAAGGTCACTGTTCAGCAGTATGACACTGGGATATTGGCCCCTTCTCTCGGTCTCTGAACAAATATCCCGATTGGTAATGCACTGTTTGTGCAAGTGCCAACTTTTAAAACCTGTGTGTAAAATGCATCGTCTGTTCAAAGAGTTCATGTCTCTGGTAAAGTACAGCATTTGGGATTTCTCTCAGCATGCAAAAGGTATACGAGCACAGCATGTGATACTATGGCTAAGATACAGATGTGATTTTCTGCACAAAACATGTTATCAAAAATAGAGCTTGAATCAAGTCCTCAGCAACAGTGAGAAATACTCATGTCTTCCCACTGAAACACTTTTGCAGACTGCAATGGACTATTCAAAATGTTGCTCTACATTGACTATCAAAAGTATGTGTCCTTCAATAAAAAGAAAACCTAAAAAAACCTAGATAAACAATGTAACGTGCAAGTTCATATTCCCCTTATATTTTAATGAAACAGGAACAAGAACTAACAATAAAAACATTCAACTTCTGTTAATTCCATAAATAACTTTTTACCACCATATATGAAACATTCAAGGAGGCGAAGACTGCCCTATTCTCCTTCAAATACGTGAAATTAATTTGCTCATAAAAAAATAAACTCGGCTAATCTGGACTGCAAAGTGACATGCCAAATGAGAAATGACATCATTGTATACAAATATTTGGGCACAATTTCCTTCCTAATGCACTAAAGAGATCACTACTGCATATGTTCAGTTTGTTTTAAAGTGTGCAATGTCATTTTAAGGGTTACATTCCTTGACTGCAAATATCTTCAACCATAAAGCAAATAGTACAAGTTAAAAAGAGTAGTTTGTTTTAAAAGCAACTTTGCGTGGACATTAAAAACAGAATAGGCCGAACTCACACGAGGATACAAAAATATAACAGCTGATACAAGACCACAACAGCACTGAAGCTTGTGTAACAGTGACTAGTGTCCACGTGTTTACATGATCTCTTAGTAATTAAGTTGTCTGTGTCTGTGATATTATGTTTGTTATGGGCTTCTCATCACCTCCCCCTCATTAAGGCTGTTTTATGACTGTATTCCACAAAGACAAGATGATATTGCCTGAGTGCTTTAACTGCAAATTTGCCCTAATGTCTTAAGCACAAATTAACATGACCAGAAGACAACATGCAGAAAACTAAAATGTTAATCCATTGGATTCAATGTGGCAAAAAAAGCATGTCAAGGTAATGCATAAGGTTTGTCCTTCATTACTGTTAACTTTCCAACTCTCAGAAATTTCAACCCCATGCATCTATTCTGATCTCATACCTTTGAAAGGACAATGGACTCTTGACTAGAACAGCACTTCCTCGCTTTAGATAAAGCTCAGTGATGAAGGTTAAGAGCCGGAGGAGTGGACACTGGGAATAGGGTAGAATTTAGAGACTCTGCTCTGGGTGGTGGGATTGAGGCATTCAGACTCTCCGCTCATTTTAAAGAAGACTTCCTGTTCTTGTAGTTTACGTGTGAACTCCTCCTCCAGAGCCTAAGAGAGCAGGAAAGAGAGAGTCATACAGTATGTGTACATACAAAGAGCAGTCCTACTCAAAATATATGAAATAGCATATTATCATTCCAGAATACTATGACTTCAGACTTTATTCTGATATTTTCCTAGATTTCTTAATAATATAATATTTAAATGTTAGGGTATATAGGGTTACACGCACACACGTCTAGTTCACTATCTTTGTGGGGACTCTCCATAGGCGTAATGGTTTTTATACTGTACAAACTGTATATTCTATCCCCTTACACTAACCCTACCCCTAAACCTGCCCGTCACAGAAAACTTTAAGCATTTTTAATGCATTTTGATTTATAAGCTTGTTTCCTCATGAGGACCTCACTTTAGGTCCCCACGGTGACAGGAGTCCCCATGAGTCAGTGTGCATTCAGGATAGAAAAACGTGTACACACACACTAAGCTTGCTGCGATAGTCGGTGTTCAGGTGCAACACCGGTTACATCACTTGCCAACTGTGGCACCGGTGAGGTACGATTTAACAGTAATAAAATTATTAACTCAGTTAGAGAACAGACACTACACTACACTGCTTAATACAGTGTGAGCTGAACGAGTCGCAGCACAGATCAGCAGCAGGAGTCAGATTTCATTCATGAGAGTGAGGAGCTGAATGACAAGACGACGGCAGAAGATTTGGTTTCAAAGCGCCTATTTAAGGGAGTTTGTCATTGTACTATTTTGTTGTTGTGTTTTTCATTAAGAATAACAGGCTAACGAACTGGTGCTAATTCTAAACCGAAAAGTGAAATGCGCACGGCCGCACCGTGATTCATTCAAGGCTGCACAGCGCGCACGCATTTTTATGGCCACACTGTCACATCCCTAACACACACACACAAAATTGTTCCAAAAGTTTGGGGTCAGTAAGATTTTTTTTTGAGAACTTAATAGTTACTATTAATTTCTCAACAAACAAAAAAAACTGACCATGAACATGAAACTGACACATGAAAGTGACAGTATTTATTTGAAGTAGAAATCTTACGTAACATTACAAATGTCTTTTACTGTTCTTTTGAACTTTCAATTCAAAGAATCCTAAAAAAAAAAAATCATCAGTTTCCACAAATATATTTAGTACAACTAAAGACCGGAGTAATGACTGCTAAAAATTCAGCTTTGCCATCACTTCAAATATAAAACATTTATTTAAATTGTAATAATATTTCACAGTATTACTGTATTTTCACTGTATTTCTTATCAAATAATTGCAGCCTTGGTGAACAAAAGACACTTTTAAAAACATTTATCAGTAGCAATGTTTAAGTAAATATAATATAACTATGTTAAATGTATTTTTAGATTTTATATATTTTCTTAACAGCTTGTTTGGAATGATCAGCATTTATGATCCATTTGAAATTAACAGATTTAATTGGACCCAATGAAAATGCAAATAATGTTGATGATATACTGAATACCTTCTTCCTGGGCCGAAGCTTCTCCCTCCAGTCTTTTAGCTCCTGACTGTGCTCCTCATCCAACTCCTTCAGCTTCTGAGTCTCGTGCTCAATCAGGAGGTGGCATTTCTCATTCTGGTGGCAATAAGACAATGAACCAGATGTTACAACCAAAGATAGAGGGCAACAGAGTTACTAGTTTAATTTAAAAGACTCAACAGAACAGAGTATAAATGCAAGGTCAGTAAAGGAAAAGGGAATGTACGCCTGAGTGTTACACACCTGCATCTGTTGAAGTTCTCTAATGTTGGAGTCACACTGCAGCTGCAGGTCTCTCATCTGGTTCTCATGTTTCTGATGCTGATGAAGTCTCTCATTCTTCTGTCTCTTGTCCTCTTGAGCAGCGAACTGCTCAAAAATAAAGCAGAAAAAAAGGATTTAACACAAGCCTCTGATTAATTCCTCTGATCTTGACAAAGGTCTTCCTGAGCTTTCTGATAGAGGGTCTGACCTGTTTGATCTTCTCTCTGTCCTGCTCTGGTGTTCCTGTGCCAGTGATCCGCAGGCTCTTTTTAAACATTGCCATACGCGTCTTTGCTTCACTGCGCTGGATCTTTGGCAGCCGAGCTCTTTCCTGAGCCTGCCTGTTCTTCATCTCCTCAATCAGCCGCTGGTTATAACCCTGCATCTGCTCCATCTCCTGATGACCAGCCAAGTGGGAATAAACACAGTCAAAGTTGCTACAAAACATACCAGTTTTGGATTTGTTTTACAAATTGACAGTCAGGTCTCACCTTGTCATGCCTCTTGAGGAGCTGATGTCTCTGCATGAAGTATTGATCCTTTAGCTGCTGTTTCAGCAACTGGTGTTTCTCCTGCAGGTGGCGCTCCTCCAGCTCCCACATGGCTGCCTCCCGAGCTGTGGGTTTATGAACCAAAGAAGAGAGGAAATAGAGCAATTCTCAGCCGTTAGAAACAGACCATTTGACTACATGCAGGTTTAGACATGTTTGCACACACAAAGTCTGTCATTACATAGACGGCAAATCTCAACACTTGTCTTGAGACATTTTCACATGCACATCTCATCAAATGAGATCTGGGCCACACCTCAAGAGGCATACGGCTGGCCTTTATAATTGGACCTCTGTCTGAAAATAACATGAAGTTTAGCTCTATTTCAGCTTTACTGTCTGTAGAAGCAGGTGACGTGTTTCCTTTGTGGTTGGAGGTGAAAGTGTGACCTAGATAAATAGATCACCACATAAGCACAGCTGATTTATTTATAATGAATATAACCACAAAAGTCTACTGGACTCTTCCTCATAAAATCACTCAGTGAAGTTTGAAGTTAACTATTTGAGAATATACTGCAAGTAAACAAATTAACACCAAAACAATAAACAAACAAAAAACAGAATGCATTAAAATGTTTTCTATTATTAGTAATGTACGAATACTTCAGAGGCCTCTCTGTCATAAATATCATTCTATCATATAATAATATCAATATCATATATTATATTTTATTTATTTCTTACATCCCATCTGGCAACCCAAATTATGCAAGTTTGTGCAACTATTTGAAAATATACTGCAGGCAATACTGCTTTCATTATTATTAAATGTAAGAATATTTACAGATGCCTCTGTAAACAGTGTCTGACCTCTCATGAGCTGCTGCTTGTGGTTGAGACAGTCTCTCTCTATAGTGGCAATCTCTAGTTTGTGCTGCTGGATGATCTTCTTCAGAGCTCCATCCAGCTCCTGCTGCTGCCTCTGGAGAAACTCTTGCTCCTAAGAGAGACGGGTGGAGAGAGAACAAGAGAGAAGAAGAAGAAGAAGAAAGGAATCGGGCACAGAAACAACAGGGGTGTTAGTATCTGTACATGATCATGCTCCAAGGTGAAGTAGTCAAAGTTCACATGAGCACTACCACAGCACTGATACCACAGCTTTAAGAGGAAGGTCACACACTTAAACCATTTAACAAAGATAAAACATTTATAAGTCATGATAAATGGATAAAGATTCAAGAAAGGAATGATCTAGAGAATAGATTAACAACACATACAAAGTCACAATACAGCAATAACAACCTTAAGGAAGACGTTGCACATTTTCTACGCTGATTTAAGGGGAGAAAAAAGGTGGGATGGACTTAACACGATAAAATGTGTATTCAAATTTGTTGGTTGCTGAAAGCTTAAATTTAAATCTGATAAACGCAAACAGTACACTACCGTTCAAAAGTTTGGGGTCAGTAAAAGTCTCATGCTCATTAAGGCTGGATTTATTTGCCTAAAAATACAGTATAAAAAGCGGTTTTCAATTTTAATATATTTTAAAATGTCATTTATTCCTGTGATGGCGACGCTACATTTTTAGCAGTCTTCAGTGTCACATGATCCTTCAGAAATCATTCTAATATACTGATTTGGTGCTCAAGAAACTATTATCTTACTGACTCCAAACTTTTCAACGGTAGTGTACGTATTTAAATAACTTTATAAATGTTCCAATTTTACGGAAGTCTGTGTAGATTTCAGATCTTTGTGGGCTTGCCAAAGACATGCATAACACTGGACAATTGCTCAACCAAAGCAATACAGGTAACATATACATAATGTATTAATATACTAATAATAATAACAACAATAATGCATCTCAAAAGTCCTCCTACGGTCAACCTGATGTTCGATTCCTGCTTTGAACTTGGCCTTCAGTGGCAGACAGATAAAGCAGCACAGGTGACGCACAGAAACTTGACTAAAGTTTCAGTAACAGTATGAGAGAGAGAGTGGATAGAAGAGATACTGAGACACTGCAGCAACACAGCAACAGCACTCCAAAACAACAGAGCACCTTCCTGCCCGCATGTGCCGTTGACATCACATTCAAATACTACTGCTACTGCCGTTACAAAAGGGCATGCTTCAGTGGAATCGTGTTGAACATAATCAAATCAGTTCTGCTAGTGTCACTCAACAAATATACAGTTCAGGTTTGACAACAGTGCATTGATTCCAGGGAGGCTCACATGAACTTCTGCAGTAGGGAAGAGGCATTTCAAAGTACTAGGGCGAGGAGATGTGCTGAAAACTTGCATTTTGCATTTGTACTGGATTGTATATTTTATGGTCTATTTTCTCTGGATTTTAAAGTGTGTAAGCTAATAAATGTTCAAATTACTAAACTACAAGTTATTAAAAAAGTTAGCTAATCTATTACAGCTGTTGTGAATTTGTGTGCATCTGCTCTGTATCTTGTGTGACGGACGGGCACATGTGAGAGGGTTGAGTCACGAGGAGAGAGAAGACTTACATCCTGCATCTGAGCGTTGAACAGAGCACATGAGGACAACTGAAAAGACTGTATCATAACCTGGGCCACACCCTGTGGAGCAAAACACAGCCAACTCCACCACGTCAGGAACAGGGGACACACACCAGCACTCAAGCGTATCACACGCAAACCATACACACATCTCACAGCATCCTCATTGCAACAATCTGTTAGTGTCCTGGGTCCCGAGCTAAGACCCTGCGAGCAATGAAATCAGTTCTTCCAGATGATGGATGGAGAGCGGGTTTAGCAGCTGGTGAGTCTGAAGGACCATCATCAGTTAGTGCAGCTGTCATCCTTGACATGCATGATGAGATGCAGCAGTCATCATTAGTCTGTTACACTGCTCCCTCGACACTGACAGAACTAAAGTATGTGGATACCCCTTTCTAACTGGTTTGGCTACTTCAGCTACACACATTTCTAACAGGGGCATAAAAACAAGCATACAGCCATGCCATCTCTATAGACAACCATTTTTAGTGTAATTGGGTAGGGATGCACATTAAACCAAAATAAAAGTGAAAGGCTAAGACTACAATTGAATTATTTCAATATGTGCTGCATGTTTCAGAGTGAAGCTCAGACTGGGTTCTTTTACAAGCGAGCAGCTCATGACCCAGTGTTTTCAGTGTCTCTGAGCAGCTCGGTTGAAACATTGAGAAGGTAATGAGCCATCAGAATGTAGATAACGCGGAGAAAAGAGAAAACAAAAGAGAAGCTTGTTGTACAGTAAAATAAAAGTATTATATTTATTTTTTAATACTTTTTTATATTATAGTGAAATATTACATTAGTAATATTTTTCTGGTTTTGTTTATTATTTTTAGTTAACAATAAATTAGATTAGGAATGTAGACACCAGGTCCCATCGCCTAATCTCACTGATGCTTTTGTGTCTGAACAAGAGAGCGAATCTCTGCTTCCATGATCTAACATCTAGTGGAAAGACTTTCCAGAAAGGTAAAAGCTGTTCTGGCAGCAAACGGAGGACGAACTCTTCATTGATGCCCATGGTAGTTTATTTTCATACAGGAAATTTAAGGAATAACCTTAATTTTTGTGACTCCTACAATTCAAGACCAGAGTGGTAGAAAAGAGGAGAAGTGGAAGTATGGGTAACCTGTGTCTAAATTACCTCTTCATGTTGAATAACTGCTAGATCTTCCTTTAAGCGTTTCATGAGCTCTTTTCTCATGTGTTTGGGGGACTGTCCGACCTCTTGTTTGACCTACAGTGTGGGCATGCAGACTGTTGGGAATGAAGGCTTTACTTGCATAAGGACTGACTGTGTAAATAATTAGTCGGAGAAAGTCATGCAAAATCTGCTATGAAGGGTTAATCTATGATGATTAAAGCTTTAGTATTTGAGAGATAATCATCTCCAAACCACTGATGATTTCCAACTGGGTTAGGAGTTAATATAAAGATGATTCCAATAGCACATGATCAGCTATTACCATTAAAGAGTTGTTCAGAAGCAAGAGAAAAGTGAAAGCCCACAAACAGCTGCTAATATAGACCCTTTCTTCACTTCTTCAACCATTACATTCATCAGAGTACAGATTCCTTCAAAGTAATCTCTAAAAGATGCACACTTCTATATTGCTGACTTTTGTTCTTGTGTAAAAGAAGCTGTGTCAGCAGGTCATGGTTTTCAGCAAAACAAGTCGAGTGTCAAAATGTCAAATTGTCAGTTTGATCAGGAAAGAAAGATATTTTACTGACCCTATATTATCCTTGTTCTCAGAAATGCCAGTCACTTTCTAACTGAAAATATTAACACTTACTTTTAGTGACAGACCGATATAGTATGCAGACTAACCCAGTCTGATTAATCAGCTGCAATGATTTGCATAGGCCAATTAATAAACATTACAGTTTATTATAAGTGTTCATTCAAATTGAACAAATTTAGTTAATCTCTGCCATAATAAAAATCATATACATATTATCATTTTTCATGTACACTACCAGCAAAAATTTGGGGGCAGGTAAGTTTGTTTTAATGTTTTAGGAAGAAATCTCTTATTTATTTGATCAAAATAGAGTTTTAAATTGAAATATTATTACAGCTTTTGTTATTTACAATTTAATATATTAAAATGTGGCAAAGCTATCCTGTGTTGGCAAAGCTGAATTTTCAGCATCATTACTCCAGTCTTCAGTGTCACATGATCCTTCAGAAATCATTCTAATATGATGATTTGGTGCTCAAGTAAGATTTCTAATTATTATCAATGTTAGGAACAGCATTTGTTTGAAAGACATCTTTTGTAATATCATAAATGTATTTAGTTACTACTGACCCCAAACCTTTGAATGGTAGGATAGTGTATAATACTTTATCTGCTGCTCAGCAATATAGAACAATGAAATGTGCATCTTGCAATGAAGGTCACTTTTAACAGTATTTTTTTAAATGAAAGGAAACTTAATCTCTAGCACATATTAGTCTATAAAAACAGTGTGTTCCCATCAAGAGAAGAGGCCCTTCACCACACCACTGATCTCCACTCATTACATCACACTCACACAGGCAACAGAATTAGTGACATTTAGAAAAGCACAACATCTTAAAACAATATGTGTGAAAACATACATGTGTGTTTTACATATACTTATTCTGAAAAAATATACTTAATAGGTAAAATTAATCAATTTCAATACGTATTTGAACAGTGTATCATGAGGAGGAGAAAGAGAGAGAAAACAAGAAATTGCCTTATCTGAATCCATTAAGGCACTCAGTTCATGCATATGACAGCATTAGTGAGGAGCAAGCTGTCTGGTACAAGTGCCACAGAAAAAACAAAATTACAGAAAATAAGAGAGAATCTAATAGTGCTGATATACACTCACCTAAAGGATTATTAGGAACACCATACTAATACTGTGTTTGACCCCCTTTCGCCTTCAGAACTGCCTTAATTCTACGTGGCATTGATTCAACAAGGTGCTGAAACCATTCTTTAGAAATGTTGGCCCTTATTGATAGGATAGCATCTTGCAGTTGATGGAGATTTGTGGGATGCACATCCAGGGCACGAAGCTCCCGTTCCACCACATCCCAAAGATGCTCTATTGGGTTGAGATCTGGTGACTGTGGGGGCCATTTCAGTACAGTGAACTCCTTGTCAACCAATTTGAAATGATTCGAGCTTTGTGACATGGTGCATTATCCTGCTGGAAGTAGCCATCAGAGAATGGGTACATGGTGGTCATAAAGGGATGGACATGGTCAGAAACAATGCTCAGGTAGGCCGTGGCATTTAAACGATGCCCAATTGGTACTAAGGGGCCTAAAGTGTGCCAAGAAAACATCCCCCACACCATTACACCACCACCACCAGCCTGCACAGTGGTAACAAGGCATGATGGATCCATGTTCTCATTCTGTTTACACCAAATTCTGACTCTACCATCTGAATGTCTCAACAGAAATCGAGACTCATCAGACCAGGCAACATTTTTCCAGTCTTCAGCTGTCCAATTTTGGTGAGCTTGTGCAAATTGTAGCCTCTTTTTCCTATTTGTAGTGGAGATGAGTGGTACCCGGTGGGGTCTTCTGCTGTTGTAGCCCATCCGCCTCAAGGTTGTGCGTGTTGTGGCTTCACAAATGCTTTGCTGCATACCTCGGTTGTAACGAGTGGTTATTTCAGTCAAGCTCTTCTATCAGCTTGAATCAGTCGGCCCATTCTCCTCTGACCTCTAGCATCAACAAGGCATTTTCGCCCACAGGACTGCCGCATACTGGATGTTTTTCCCTTTTCACACTATTCTTTGTAAACCCTAGAAATGGTTGTGCATGAAAATCCCAGTAACGGAGCAGATTGTGAAATACTCAGACCGGCCCGTCTGGCACCAACAACCATGCCACGCTCAAAATTGCTTAAATCACCTTTCTTTCCCATTCTGACATTCAGTTTGGAGTTCAGGAGATTGTCTTGACCAGGACCACACCCCTAAATGCATTGAAGCAACTGCCATGTGATTGGTTGATTAGATAATTGCATTAATGAGAAATTGAACAGGTGTTCCTAATAATCCTTTAGGTGAGTGTATACAGTTTGACAATCGCTGTGAGCATGTAACATGCTGGCTGATAATGCAATGAGAGACCAAACACACTACCATTATCATGTTACTGATTATAAAAGCAAATGCGTCCATGCATCATTACCTAAAAGGAAATAAGAATGGTGACAAACCCACACCACACAGACTCCATTTCCATAAAGCCATGCATGATTACTGAATTCCCTTCATTCATGAGCGACATTTGAAAACACCAGCAAGAGGAAGAGATGAAATAAAGAGAACCTTTATTTTGTTCCTAAGCCATTGCTTAGCACCCAATTAACCTTTAAATCCATCTCTGCGGCCTCTCCGAGGATGGAGGTAATTGAATGTGAGAGCCAGAGTTTCGTTAAGCAAACATAACATAAGAAAATAACTGCTTTCATTTACAAGTCTGAATACAGAGCAAGAGACACAGCTGAGATGTGTCTAAAGAGACAGATGCTGAAATCAATTCCATTTGCAGCTGCATTGTGATTCGGAAGCAAAGCTGTAACGTACATTAGTCAAACACAAGAGCGTCTGTTTGACTTTTGCATCCCAAGAAAACAAGAACGAAAAAGCTACTAAAAGCACACCAATTAGGGATGAGCAGGAGCAATCCAATAGACAAATAACTAGTTGACAAGTAAAGAATCACAAATAGATTGTCCTTCGTGCCTTTACCTGCCATAGACTCAAATTAATGTAAAGAAAATGTAAAGCATGATCTAAAAAAAAGCTGATGTTTGTCCCTGCACCACTTTTTTCTGAATAAGAATGTGAAGTTATAAAAAGTGAAAATGATATGCTAAAACAGAGCATTTTTTATATATGCAAATACACTAATGATAGCAGCCTACTTTCCAAATTGATTTGTATGCAAGCTCCAGATAAGGACATTTTTTACTTTTTATTAATGCATACTGCTCTTTCATAGGTTGTCAAAAAAAAATGTATTTCCAAAACCAATGTAAGTGTGGTCTAAGTTTAATATTTGAAAATTAAAACAATTTCTCAAAAGTGTTAAACTTGTATTTTTAACTTAAATTTAATTGGGCGTCATCCATTACTCATACTTTAGATGGTATACTCGACTATTAAATTACTCTAAATGCTCATCCCTAGTAGAAACAAGCAACAGGTCATGGCCTCATAAACAAATACATGCATAAATACAGTGCATCCAAATCTGTGCCTGTCTTTCTCTGTTACCTCCTTTTTGCGGTTCTTCAGCATGTTCTGGAACTTAGAAAGCTCCTTGTCCTGCTCCGCTTTGATCCTCTTGGCCTCATCTCTTAAACGGTTGGTGTGGTCCTGCTCCAGACGCTCTATAGTCTGTTTTTGCTGTTTCTCCAGGTTCTCCACCTCTTGGTCATACTGACGTTTCTTTCCCTGTGAAGAGAGTGAGAAAGAGGAATACTGAATTACTGTAACTGACCACTAATGCACTGAGCAATTTTATCGGTGTGTTTGTGCCCCTGTGAGAATTCATCATGCTGTTAAACCTGAGCTAACAGCGAGCAGTTCAACAAAAGCACTAAACAATGGCTTACAATTGAGTCCTAACAAGATGTGATGAGTTTATAACAATTAGTTATGTTTACAACCACTTATTTTTATGCACATTTTGGTATATTGCATAAAAGAATGCAAATAAAATTGAGGCATAACTGAGTCTGATATTTTTATCCGATAAGAAAAGATGCACATAAACTATGATGGAAACACATTTACCGAATAAATTAATCGATGCGCATCAAAAAAAGATGTTACTGTGATGGGATGGCATAACTGGACTAACCAGCGAACGATCTCATTGCACAGCATAGGAAATGCTGTTTTGGTCATTCTGAAACGCCTGAGCAAAGTGTGTCATCAAAATGTGGTTCTGTATAATTATCTCCCCAGAACTGTCTTATATAGATAATAAAAGCATTCGGGTGGATTTTAAAGTTCTCATGCTTACCTACAAAGCTTTGAATGGTTTGGTTCCTCACTATCTTACTGAGCTTTTGGCCCCCTACACACCTGTGCATGCTCTCCGCTCTTCGGAAACTGGCCTTTTAATCGCCAAATACATACCCGTTTAAAATCTATGGGTGATAGGGCATTTTCTTTAGTCGTTCCAAGACTTGCTCGGATTAGGCAAGCAGAATCCCTTAGTGTTTTTAAATCCTCCCTTAAAGCTTATTTCTTTAGGGTAGCTTTTACTTGATAATATTGTAATTTACTTTTTTTTATTTTTTATTTACTTGTTTTGATAGTATGTTCTTATTTAGAGTGTTTTTTTATATCTCACTTAAAGTATTGTTTGTATAATTGTATGCTCTTTTTCCCTTCTGTGAAGCGCTTTGAGATGCTACTTTTAAAGGCGCTATAGAAAATAAAGTTTATTATTATTATTAATATCACAGCATTTATTGCATTTTTTTATCTGTGTTTTTTTATCTATCTCAAATTAACTTGAGAGAGATGGTTAGGAGACGGTGTATTGCAGCCTTCCTGTTATATGAATCAATCAAAAAAGTGTAAAATAAACAATGGATGACAGTGGATTACAATGTTGAATGTAAACAAATATAGTGAGGGAATGACGGTGCTGACCGTCATTTCCTGCTCGAAGCGTCTGAAGAGCTGCTCTTTCTGCTGCTGCAGTTTGTTGCTGAGCTGCTGTTGAGCTCTTTGCTCCTCTTTTTGCAGCAGCCTCAGTTCTCGCAGCTCCTGGCGCCTACAAAACAAACACCACACTTCACACACTTTTTCTGGTGATTTAAAAAAAATTAAGCATTATCACCTGCCTCTCGTAAAATTTGAAATTAACTAGTAACAGTAACTGATGTCAGCTTAGATACCTCAAAAATCTCAGTTCCTCACTCTTGGTGTCATTGTCAGTAACAATCTTGGATGTGGTGACACTGACTTCCACCCCATCAACCATAAACTTGCGGGTCTTTTTCAGGGTTTTCTTTTGTCGCTTGGTGTCCTGTGGGAATGAATAAAGTTTAATGAATATTTACTTCCAGAACCTTACATTTCAAGGACATCTGGCGCAATTATAGGTACCTGTACTGAAACAGATCCTTCTTTGCTTTTGGAGAGGAAGCTGGAGATTGACAGGTTAATGTCAATGCTGTTAGTATCTGCAGCAGAACTGCTGCCGGAGTCAGAGTCTTTCTCTTTTTCAAAATCAGGGTGTGTCACCTCTGCTGAATTCTGCTCACTCTCAAGCATGGTAGGTGCTTCCTGGGTCTCTGGTCTGTCTTCATTGACTTCTTGAGGTTCCTCTGTTGCACTGACCTCCTCTTCTTTTACACCATTGATGACAAAAACAGGCAATTCTTTCACAGAGGTGTCCTCTAGTACATCTACTCCCTTGGTTGCAGGATCCTCTTTGGGTTCTGAACTCTTAGCCTCATCTCCAGCTTTATCTTGGTCCTCTGTTGCCATTTGAGGAATATCCTTCTTTACCCCTTCTGTAGAAACAACTGGTGAAGATTCCGTTTGGTCCTCCTTTAACTCATCTGTAGGGACATCTGGTGAGGTTACGGTTCTCTCATCCTCCACTAGTTCCTTTTCAGTCTTTTCTTCCTCAGTCTCAATTTTGTCTTCTGTTTTTCCTGTAACCTTAACTGGTTCAGTGATGCCTTCTTCAGTAAAACCATCAGATTTGTTCTCTGGTTCAGCTTCATCTGAAGGCAGAATACTTTCTTCTCCTTCATCTGTGGTGGTTTGTGCTTTGGCTTCCTGCTGCATTTCTTTACACTCTTCTTTCTTCTCTGGTGTCTCTTCCACCTTCACTTCTTTTTCTTCCTCTCCAGTTTCTTCACTGACGGTTACAATCTCTTGGATGACGGTGTCATTTGATGCCGGTGGGTTTGGCTGATCAGAAATCTCCACTTCTGTAGTAACTGGTGTAGAAGATTCCTCTTGTTTTGTTACAGTCTCCTCACCAGAACGAGATTCCTCAGTGCTGGTGTCTGACACACTGAACTCATTGATCTTCTCATCCTCAGCATGGTTGGGTTTGCTGGTGTCCAACACCATGTCTGAGGTTTTGTCACTAGCCTGATCCTTTGAACTGGGTTTTCTTTCAGGTTCAGTCTTCTCTGTGACTGACTCAAGAGTTGGCGTGTTCTGATACTGTCTCTCATCCTCCGAGCTGCCAATGCTAGTGTCCGATAATGCACGTTTGTGTCCAGGCACCGCCTACATATAACATAAAAACAAAGTGACTGCAACAACAAAAAACTATGTGATGTACATCAAGACAATTAAAGAATTCTGCATGGAAGACAACACCACCATATCATCACAATTTTCAAATTCTCTGAATGTGCTTCTACGTTCTGAAAGTGGTCAAAAATGTTAATGTTCATACCTGTTGGGGCTCGGCCTCTTCTTCCTCCTCTTCCTCTTTTCCCTCTTCAACCTCCTCAACCACTTCGGCTTTAGCCTCAGCAACCAGCTCTCGCAGTGGTTTGTTATCCACCACATTTGAAACAAATGGATGCTGAAAGCAGACCATGGCTCATAACTAACATGTGCATTTTAAATTCATCCTTTAAATTGAACTGCATTAAGAAATACAACATGGCCCAACCTGTAAGAGCTGCAATGCACTCCACCTATTGTCTATATTCTTATCCAGAGCTTTCCGCAGGAAATCACTGAACTCCGGAGACCTGTTTAACACAGCGGAGGAACAAATATAAACCCTGTGCTGAAAGTAAAAGGGCTCTTCGTTTGGGGTATTACAGACATAACTATTGAGCAACAGGCTATGCAGCGGATCATGCAGGCAGATCATGTGTTGGGACTCTGGGTGGGCGACAGCTTATGATTCATCAGCTCAATAGCCTCCAGGCCGGTTTTTTATTTCTCAGTTGGGAGGTGATTTTTTTCATACCAGCCAAAATATTACTAAATATTACAGAAAAAAAAACCCTCAGAAACTATCAATATTGCTTCTATTGCTAATCACATTTTACTTCATTGACACGTGGAAGATCATGGCACTATGAGTCATAACTCTCACCATCGTGATGGAGCTGCGAGTGTGGGGGGCTCAGACTTTGCTATTTTTAGCAGGACTCTCATTGGGTTCATCTCGTGGTTGGGCGGCTCGATCTGTGCCAGCTCAATCAGAGTCACCCCCAGGGACCAGATGTCCGCTTTGTAGTCGTACGGTCTGTCCTTTGACGTCTCACACATTACCACCTCAGGTGCCATCCTTGCATTTAAGAGAGAGAAGGGGAGGGAGGGGATTTTGTTCAAGTGGACAAATAAATGTATTATGTGCCATATTCACAGCTCTGTTCTTACATAGTGACAGATCTCATGATTCAAAGCAAGACTTAAATTGAGTGACTAACCAGTAAGGCGTTCCAATGAAAGAGTCTCTTCTCTGTAGTGTCTTTGTATTCTTTGCAGACACTCCAAAGTCAGCTGAGAAGAGACATTGATCAAAATTAGAGACATACAGTATGGCTGACAGTAATATGGAATAAAATAGACCTGATTTTAATAGGCTATTAAAAATATCAGCCCCTATTAATTACCAAAGATTACCAATTAATGAGACTTTGACAAAAGGATTTATTTGACTTTTCCCTGACCTTTCCAGATGTTTGGGATTACTGGATAAGGTAATTAAGCATTTTCAATTTGCATTTGAGGACTAATGTTTGCATTAATACAATTAAATGACGATTCTTACTACTAGTGTTAGGCGACATGCTCCATTTTCATATCGTCAGCCTGTGAGATCAGCAATACACGACACTATCATGGGGGGCCGGGCTTACTTATTTGTTCATTAACTTGCTTATTTATTTGCTTATTTCTTTACACATTAATTTGCTTATTAAACACAATAGCCTATATGGCACCGAATATTCCATTTATGATGTCTGGTGTGATGTTAAATAAAATATTAAAAAGTATTTCAACATGTCAGCGGGAAATCTACGGACACATAATATTATTATCCTCTCATGCCGTTACAAATGCAGCATTTTGACTTTTGCACAAGATGAGAACACATTTCAAGAAAGAGTCTGCTTTTTACCGCACAAAGCTCGCTCTGTCTGCATGCGCTTCATAAGGATCGCATATGTGCACTTTAATAAGTCCAAAGATTGCAGGTTAATATGTTTACATTCCGGGAGAAATCAGGGTAAGATTCGATCAGTTTATGCTTAAGATCGTGCATGTAAACACGCTCACTTATTCCCTGAAAGTGAAACAAAACTGTCCGAGCTTTTGGCATCTGGCGCATTCTCATGACTATGATCTACCTCAACAAAAGCTGATAACAGTAGACATATATCAATCTTAATTTACTGGCTTAATATTTTTCTTGAGAACCATACATAAATGACAGTGAAAATATTAGAAGAATCAACATATTGTTTGTTAAACATGTTTTTTTTAAGTCGGTGTTTGAAGCTCCGTTTGATTTTCAAAGATGACTGATTTGTGTTTTGTTCTGACCGAAGACTGTTATTAGGCCGATATAATTTTAGTGATATTATTATTAGAATTATGGTTAATTTGCAACTGTATTGTTTTTAGTGTTATTAGTGTCATTAAATGTTTTGGAAACAAAATCCTGACAAACATCTATGCCATTTTCATCTTGGCTTAAACAACAACTGTAAAAGAATGATGAATCAAATTTGTTTTAATAGATTACCTTGAAAATTCATTTTGATGTGGGATGTATTTTTGTAGCAGAAACATTTTCATTGGAGTCCTCATCCTCATACACACGTCAGTAATGTTGCACGTGGTAATGTGGTGATTTTGTTATGAAATTATGGAAGGAAAATTAATTAGTTCCTAATATTAATTTAATAATAATAATACTAGCCTTAAAATAATAATATAAAACATTAAAAGGCAAACGAGCCAATTATCGTCTTGCTAATATGGTAATCGTCAATATCTCTGGCTATCATCGATACACGATACTATCATCTATTGGCATATCTAACATTTAAAATCAGTTGGCCAAAGTGCTGTACATAGAGAAGATAAATGCCTAAAAACACATACAAATTACAAAGAATTAAAAGCGCGAGAGAAAAAAAATGTGTTTTTAACATGGATTTAAATTCGACTAACGTAGAAGCAATTCTAACGGGTAGTGGCAAGTTATTCCACAGCTTTGGGGCCACTACTGCGAAGATCGTGGTACCACCAAAGGACATCCATTTTGGGATCCAAGTGACCTGGAAGGATTGTACGTAATAATCAGGTCAGAGAGATATTTAGGGGCTAAATTATTGAGAGCTTTATATACAAATAACAAAATCTTGTAGTCGATACGGTATCAGACTGGCAGCCAGTGCAAGGAACGTCAAATTGGTGTAATATGGTCTCATTTGCAGCTACCCGCGAGTAGACGGGCAGTCGCATTTTGGATCATTTTGAAGACGAGAGATGGAAGAGAGAGGTAACCCAGAATACAAAGAATTACAGTAATCAAGTCGACTTGATATAAAAGCATGAATTACTGTTCCAAAACTTTTCCTGCTTAAGAAAGGTTTGACTTAAGCTAATCGGCAAATAAGAAAAACTGCTGCTAACTATGGTGTTAATTTGTTTGTCCAGTTTAAGACCATTATCTAGGTGAAATCCTAGATCTTTAACATTCAAGTAAGATGAGGTGTAAGAGTGCCGAAGTCAATTGAGTCTTCGTCTGGGTGCTCTTTTGGCACCTTTAAAACGTTTAAAATCTTTCAAATTTAATGATTTGGGTTTTGTCGTCATTAAGTAGCATGAAATTATTTGTAAGCCACAATTTGAGTTCATGCAGGCAAGCTTCCAATCTCTTGTATGCTGAGTTATCTTTCCGTTTAAGTATATAAAGTTGTGTCGTCAACATAGCAGCGGTACGACACCCCAAATTTACGCATAATTGCTCCCAGAGGTATAATAATAATGGCGCTAGAATTGATCCTTGGGGTACACCAGAGGTGACGAGCCAAATTGACCGTATCTGACAAGAAAGATTGGAACCATTTCAATTCTGTACCTGTGATACCAATCGAGTGTTCAAGCCGAAATAAAAGAATTCTGTGATTCACAAAATCAAAAGCAGAACTCAAATCTAAGAGCACTAAGGCCATGGTATCACCAACATCTGTGGTCATTAAAATATCATTAAAAACTTGAAACTTCAAACTTGTGCTGTGAAGGGTTTTAAAGCCGGACTGAAAAATATCAGAAATGGAATGGAAAATAAAATTGAATTGTCATATTGTTAGAATATAAAATTCTAATTATAACATTAGAATTTTATAATTATATGTAAAATTATAAAACAAATAAATTAAAAATAAAATTTGAATTACTTTACATTTTTCAGTTCTCTTTCAATTTAGTTAAAATTGTATGCGTTTTGTTGTATGAACAGTCTTTTTATTAGTCTTTTTAATATTTTAATTTAGCGTTTTTATTTTTGTAATTTTAGTACTTCAACTTCAACTAAATTTATTTCTAATTATTTCTAATTTCATGTAAGTTTTTAAAGTTTAAATGAATCATCTACTTGCATTTTATTTCAGCTTTATTTCAATTAACAAAAACGTTTTTAATAGTTTTAGTTTTATTTAACAATAACAACACTGTCTTCTTTTTAAGGCAGTGTCCTCAGGTACAAACACAGTATTTAAGAACACTTCATGAAGCTATTACCCAATTTGACGTCTCCATCTGAGGTAAAGAGAATATTTCCAGCCTTAAGGTCCCGGTGTATAATCTTATTCTCATGGAGGTAAACCAGCGCCTCCAGCGTCTGTTTACACACAACCCGGATCTGAGGCTCTGTCAGTGGCCGCTCCAGCTCTGCAGACATACACATGCAAAATGGCTGTAAACAGAGTCACTGCTAAGCAAGCACACTTTATAAGATTTTTTTATTTGCCAGGATATGTACTCAAGTTAAACTAGACAAATAAACTACAATGTAACCGTGACAAAGGGCTATGACTTTTATTAATAGACTTGTCCTCTGTTGTTGTTCTTGGCTGTTGTGCACACCGACTGAAGCATTGAGTGCATTTACATGCACACCAGTGAACTGATAACTCACAAATATCAGCTTATTGAAATAACCCGTTTTCCCCGTTTACATGCACACCAGTAACCTGACAACATAAGTAAACCGCGTTTACCCGACTTTATTAATAAATTAGGTTATTTCCCTGTAGTGACGTCAAAACATAATTTGCGTATCTGACTCGGAGTACTCCATATATTATGTCAGTTGTAATGTTAAATAAAGCTTGCAACATGTCTTTTACCACTTGCATTGTCAGTTTAAGCATAATCTGCTTAAGAACGTGCATGTATATGCACTCATTGTGAACTGCCTTTATTACAGCAGCACTGTTGGGATAGGCCATCACAGAAGAGACAGAAGGCAACAGAGGGAGTTATAACAGCACAAATAGTGAGTCAACAAAAGCATTTTCATCATAAAAACACCTCCTCACCCCAACACCTCCCACCAGCAACACCTTTCTTACAGGCTAAATGCAGAAGTAGCCAGATTTTTATCACAGAAGACAAAACAGCCATAAGAAGAAATTTTATTCTTACACAATATTGTTTATAAAAAATTCAGTCAACCATGGTGACAAGATTTGTGATTGGAAACAGCTTTTGTTAATGGTACAGACAACACTGTACAAAAAGAGGAGAAATGGGACCATTTGTTAGACATTTAAGCATTGATTCTGGCTGAATCAATACCACTGAGACCCATGAAAATTGTGTAAAGTCTACTTATGAACTTGCTGACATGGCATGTCACAGAAAAGGTCTGATCCGTGTGGGGACATTTCAACAACACTTCCCCAACCAATACAGAAAAAGGCTGAGTATCTTTAAAAAGAGCCTAACCACTCCTTAAAAAACTGACGTTGATAATTATATGGGTCCAGTCCAGTGGCAAAAATGAGCACAGTGTGCTGTGTGCCAGCGAGGTCTGGAGGAATGGAACATCGTCGCACAGTAGAACAGACTCAGACGACCACAGTGCTTCTATTACCTTCAGTGAAACAAAGACCATTAAACTTACCCAACATCACAGCGTCTACCGCTCCTCCAGCACAAAACTCAATGAGGATCTAAAGAAGGGGGAGAAAGAAAGAGATCCAGAAGATGAATGAACTAATAATGACACTGATTCCACAGTTTGCAATGTAGTGTTTTACATCTCCATCAAATGAACACAATAGGGTGGAAGAATGCATGACATTAATCAAATGTTACAGTACAGGCATTTAAAATGTTCCAATCCATTTCGAAAAAAAATGCTGTACTTTTTAACTTTCTATTCAAAGAAACATGAAAGAAAGTATAACGGTTTACACAAAAAATTAATTATTGGTTTCTTCTGACTTCAATTTAAAGCACTGATGACTTCAGACTTCTTTGTTAATGCCCCTCTCAGGTATCATTAGAATGGCTACGATGAGATGAGAACATTTAGTAAAATTGATAACCTAATTTCTAGTTTTATTAGGTTACTCAAGCATTCACTTATTTTTTGGTATACTGGATAAAGGCAACCAACAGCAGTGCAGTCATAAATGAAATTTAAGCCTCTGAGTGAAATGACAAAAGCATTATGTAAGTGAACACCATCCTATTACACTGACCATAGCAGCTGGTCTGTAAGGTAACAGGTGCTGCAGAAAAATCAATACAAACCCTATATTATGCTCCATCCCATGAGAGGAGAGAAATACATTGTAGTAACATAAGAAATCTCATCAAAAACCAAGATAACTTAAGACTGTTGGACACACCTCTTCACTAAAGCGTTGGTTCTTTCATACAGTTAACTCATGAAAAGTCAGCTGCATCTGAATTAACTATGAACACTAACAGGAGGCTGGAGACTTATGTAACATTACGTGACAAACAATTGACTGCTGTGCAGATTTTAGTCAGCTTTCTATGAATATTTTACACTGCTCTGACACTTAAGTGTAGGAACAATCTTTCTACACATTAAGACACTTGCTTGTGCTGCTATGAGCTGCGTGTTCATATCTCTTGATTAGCAGCCAGGCTAAGCAGACTGGACTTGCATCTAATTAATTCATGAGCACTTTCTCTGGTCATTTGAAATAGGCCATTATGCTTCTATACATGCCAACCGTAGAGGGAAGGATCATATGAAACCATCCTGCTGTAATTATCACGGGAGCTCTATAGTAGAAAAATAGGATCCACTGACACTCTTTAGACAGGGATGAATAGAGAGGGATTTTCGTGGACTATTATGGAGCCATTAGGCCTCGACATTGTCATTATTCAATATTAGATTATCAAAAATAAAATTAGCATTTTTTTTTAAATTGTTAACTAAATCCTGTGTTGTGTTTTGGGCGTTATTGAGGGGGAAATGAGGGAAGGAATTGATTTTATCCATCAGGACTTGATCTATGGAGGGGTCAGAAAGCTCTCGGATTTCATCAAAAATATCTTAATTTGTGTTCCGAAGATTAACGAAGATCTTACTGGTTTGGTTTGACATGAGGGTGAGTAATTAATGACAGAATTTTCATTTTTGGATGAACTAACCTTTTAAGATTTTATTATGAAAACATTAAAAACATTATTTCAACACTTTGGCACATGCAGTAACAAAATTGTTACAAAGCCAAAAATTTACATTATGCTTTTTTTAATTGCCTTGAAATATGTGAGAAAAACACAGCAAGATCCAGTTTGTTTTGTGTACAAACACTTCTTATCCAACAACACAGTGCTACTCTTTGATGAGCAAGGCGAGAGTGAAGTGTGCTCTCACTCCTACTCCTCCTGCAGAGGTCAATGTCTGTGTGCGTGTGTGTGTGTGCGCATGTATGTGTGTGTCTGGCTGTAGTACAGCCGAAGTAACTAAACCCCTCATGAGAAGAGTCACTCACCCATAGTTTGCTCTCATAATAGAAAGCATCCAGCAGTTTGACTATGTAGTGATGGTCACAGGAGGCAAGGATTTCAATCTCCACCATGTAGTCCTCTAGCTCCTCTTCTGTTTTGGTATCGATCACTTTAGCTGCAGCAAGGATCCCGGTCTCTTTGTTCTGAGCCTGTGATAAAAGCAAACAGTGGGAAACATTCAACAGGTAGCACAGGCAAACGATGGCTTCTATGATGCTGTACATGCCTGGTATTCAAACAGCAGCTCACAAGCCTAATGCAGCATTTTAATGTCAGTGGCAGGGGCTCAAAGGATAATTTTCTTTTATCTTGAACACATTTTCATCTGAGCTGTAATAACTGTTAGTGTTGTTGTGAGTTACATATATGATACACCTCTACTCTGAGCACAGACAACCAAATTAGATGCAATCAATAACTAGAAGCTCAATTTCGTCATGGCCATGGACTGCCCACACTCCATTCGCTAAACATCTGATGCATATGGCAGCCTAATAAAGAAACACTTTCACAAAGTCTAAATTTAATTGATTGACTTCTAACTGATTTTTGGGAGACTAGTGTGTGACCGTCTTTAATGTCTGCCAGCAAATAAATCAGTTTTCTCAAAGATGGTGACAGAGAGCTTCGCACATAGTTAAACGTAAAAGGGATGTTTGTTTACCTACACAGGAAAAGTATAATTTTGCAAGCTTAGACCACCCTTTGCCAACATATGAAGGGATTCTTCATTTTATTAGCTGTACGTCTTTAATGGAAGACCAGGTGAAATACCTTACTGAAAATGAAATATCTGCAAAATATGAAAGTACTGATGCTGAAATCGCAGCCAAAACTTATTTCACATAAAATAGTGTAACATTCTTATTTCGGGAGGTGTAATAAAAATAACTAATTTAGAAACACCCTGAAAGAGTGCAGCTTCAGAGTAGGGCTGCAACAACTAGTCAATAAAATCGATAATAATCGATAACGATTCTCAATCGATTAGTCGGGTCTGCTCTCTGTACGCAAAGCTTCCACCAGTCACGCCAAATGACAGCACTGAATAATGCTTTTTTTATGGACAAAATGTGCATCTACAAATAGTGGAGTGGAAACAGAGTGAGCCGATGCAGGAAAGGTACATGATCCAAACGCACAAAACATAAGTCTGTATTTTAAGTTTCAAGCGAATGCATTAGCGTTTAACACACCCTGTCATGCGCTTTGACAGATGCGTGCACGTCCTCAGAACAAAATGTAAATTTTACAGGTTATATCCACTGATCTATATAGAGAACAGTAGTTATATCCTCATCTGTAAATGCTACTAATTCACGCCAGTATTTCCATTTTGCATTAAAGTGCGTCTTGACAGTCTGTGTTAAACTTCAAACTTCACTGAACAAGCGCCGGGCACAGGCATGCACGTCAAAAAAAAAAACAACGCAGTCGAGAGGGAGACCGTTAAAGCGCAAAAACATTCATTTACCTGAAATATCTGCTGTTGGACGCTAAATTTAGGTTTAAAAGTCAACATGTAATTCAAGTATTTTGAGAGTAGTAACTGTAAAGTGAATAGAAATGTAAGACGTTTCTACAGGATAAAGAAATGACAGTAACAGGCAGGCTACTGTGTCCATAGAGTGTGTGTGTGCTCCTGAAGAACATTACTCTTATTTGCCAACATCCTTTTGCTTAACTCTTTTTTTGCACAATGTAGGCTATAGCACAGATATACACGTACAGAAATTAACCATGGTTCTATTAGATCGTAAATCATGTTTTTATTATAATGATTACCATTTGTAATTTACCACACAAATACCATATATTTAAAATATGGATTGGAAGCAAAACTATGGTTAATTTGTGGTAACCATTGAATAACTACAATAACTCTTATTTATTTATTATTATTTTTTTGTTCATTGTAAAACCATGGTTCATTTTTGTAAGGGTAGATATATTAACATACATGGTGTTCATATCACTCAGCTGACACGTGTTTGAAGGACAGCATTGGGCACGATGTGGAATAGTGTTGTCAATAAATAAAAAATTGCCTTGTTACCCGATCAATTGAAAAAACAATCGGCCAACTAATCGATTATCAAAATAATCATTAGTTGCAGCCCTACTTCAGGAGTTTTTTACTTGGCTTCTGAACTGTCTGATATGTGTAGCTTTGTCCTAAATTGTTACTCAATTTTAGGCATTATTTTAATGGCATGAGTAGCACTACGTGGTAAACAGAATATCAAATAAAACTATTGGTAAAAAGAAGGACCAGAAGAACAAGAAACAAATTCCTGTATGTACCTTGAGATTAGTATATCACCTTTGACCTACTTCATTACAAAAGCACTTATTCACAGCTTTACTCCAACAGGAGAGACATTCAGAATGAAACCTATAACCAAAGCACATTGGCCTTGCTAACTAACTCCTTTGTTACAATACTCAAATGTGATTGAGTAATAAGCCAACAGAAGTCACGTTTTGGAACTGTATTATGAAATTCTGGAATACTGAACATGAGATATGTATATCTATGATGTATATATATATATATATATAAAAAAAAATTTTTAAAGTCTTGTAAAAGATTAGCCCCTCCTGTAACTTGCAACTGATACAAGCAACATCTATTCAAAAAAGCAGAAGAAAAAAAACGGAAACTTGACAGGGTTACCTCATCTACAGGCGTGCCAGAGGCTGTTTGAGGAAATACATATCTCCATCAGGCTTTGAGGTCATCCCTATTTGAACTACAATGCAAAAATTTAAAGTGTTCCAGTGTTTGCATTAGCTCACAGTTCCAGAATATTCTATTCAAAGCAGAAGTGACTAATGACAGGCGTAACACGTTATTCCATTCAAACCATCCTCCGTCTATGCCAAGGAACACAGTTTCTATTCTGGGATCAACCTCTGAGTGTTTACAGCTACCCGAAAACAGAGTAAGGAAAGAGTCAAGTATACCATAAAATATGTTAGTGGATCAGAGTTTATTGTAACAAAAAGTCTCTCTCAATTTTACTTGTACTGCTTCACACCTGTTTCCACCCTCAGACCAACAGGAAATTAACACAACCTCTGCATATCTGAAACAACCATATGAGAGAGAGCACGAGAGAGAGAGCACGAGAGAGAGAGAGAGAGAGAGCACGAGAGAGAGAGAGAGAGAGCACGAGAGAGAGAGAGAGAGAGAGAGAGAGAGGGTTTGGTTTCCATTATTGTTCCACAGAAACAGCGAGTCTGGGCAGGTCACACTTATCATAGTTCATCAGAAGAGTGAATAATTATTATAACTGTATTGTACTAGTGCTGATAAGAATACACAATAACAGACGTATCTCAGCGATCAAAGAAAGACAACAGACTAATCAATAAAACCGAAAAGCAAATTCAGATCATGCACCAGTCAAGCAAAGATACAAGGAAATTTATGCTTCCATTTTGCAATGTATATCCAAGTGTAAAAAAGTGGGATGGGGACTTCGATCGATTAGTAATTGATTTGATTTTGATAGTCCTGCATACGTCACCAGAAGGTCCAGTTATGACATTTTTACTAAACATTCTGAGGTACATTTTTTTTTAAAAATTAAGCATGCACAGATGAATTGCTCACAATAAGTTCTATAACATGTATTTGACAAAATACATATGTGGAATGACTGAACGGTGGGTGTTCATTATCAGAATGAAGCCACATCGAATTTGCTAAAAACAATGCCTGAATCACATTATCCAACAGCCAGTATGGCCTAAGTGATGTCACTGGACAAGCAAAATTGTTTCAGAGGAAAGTTATTACATTGTTTTCCTCTTTGGAATAACATTTACTGAATAATTTCACTGACCAGAAGTGCACATTAATTTAACGTTAGCTTGTTTTGCTTTGGATATTTTTTTAAAGAGACTCAAAACATAGTACAGTGCATCTCACCATAGGCAAGAGAGAGGGATAAAAGACAGCAAAACGAAAAAGAAACGGTGAACCTCTGGTAAACCACATGAGTAACAGATGTTTATCAAAGTGTCCCACAGCCCCAGCATCACTGCATGGCTGCAAAACTGAGGCAGGAAGATCCTGCTGATTCACTCTGTAGAATAGATCAACCTCACCACACCTCTGCTATATTCATTCAAGCTACACAAAGGGAGTTAGTTCCTCATTAGACAGCTTCTTACAAATACTTATTTCAGAATAAGATGTCCATAAACTTGAGACATACTGATTATATTTTGTGGCTAGTTTTGTACATAAACCAATGTAGACTCTTGAACAACAAAGAAGAACAAAATGTCTGCATATCAATCATGTCACTGAACGATATCTCAAAGATGCGCGTGTACCATTTATTTAGTATGTCACACCCAACTTGTGGTGTCACAAACACAATGCATTCCATAAACGGGAGCAGTATGGAAACATTCTTCAACAGATTAAAGCGAGTCTGAAGCAGGCACGGACTGTCAGGAATGGTGTGAATTCTGTGAGGTTTAATTACCAACTACAACTGGTTCTACAAAACGAGCAAAACTACATTAACAAGGTATACAACGTAACGAGATGAAATAAATCCAAACACTACTACAAATGTGTGTGTTTGACTCTCTTTTTGTCCACTTAATTTGTATTCAATTAAAAATAGAAAATCATTGGGATCCATAATTCTAAATTTTATGAAATTGACAAATATTTACATCCTTTACTTCTCAAAAGTAAAGGCCTAAAAATATGAAAATTCAAGAAATTCGTCAAGTTGTTTTCAAGAAAGTGTCAGTGCTGGTCAGGAAACACAATCATGATAACACCACATGGCAATAAACCACACAAATGGACCGGGTGATCTAATCAGTTAAAAGGGATTGTTCCCCATTACATTAAAGTTCTGTAATCACCTTTTTCTGTGGAACAAAACATGAGATGTTAGTCAGAAAGAGTCTCAGTCACCTTTCACTTTTCATGGAAAACAGATGCAATTTACTGGAGTTATACTGTCAGTCTCTTACAAAATCTCCTTTTTGTTCCACAGAATAAATTAAGTCACACAGGTATGGAAAGACAGAAAGGTAAACAAATAATGACAACGTTTACATTTTGGAGTGAACTGCCCCTTTAAATGAATCAGTAAAGTCAAGAGGAACAATACTAATACACTCTGACGACACAATTACCTACTGGATATTTACCTTGTAGACTTTCCCAAAGGCTCCATCCCCAAGTTCTCCCACAATCTCCCACACCTCCTCGGGGTTGAGGTCTCTGTGAACGTGCTCATATTGTTTCTTCTTCTTCTCCGTGCCCAGCTTAAATATCTTCCGAAAATTGAAAAAGGACATCTTCTAAAGGCAATGTATACGTCTATCGTTTAAAAAAAGAACTGACACGACATAAACCGTTCTGTTAATACTGTACTAAACCAATAACTTGGGGAGTTGGCTAATGGGCTAGCTGTGGATGATCGATTCCCAGCTAACTCATTTAACTGTACAGTTGCAGACCGCTCCAAGTAATCCTGTGAATGGCGGCGAAGGTATTAGTCTCTCTGAAAGTGACAGAGATCAGTCTTTATGTGGCATTTCGCGTCTCCATAACACTGAATCATCTAGGCGAGCGATTCCTTCTACCATACAGGGATGGAAAAGTAACAGTCCACTTCCTCAGCTAGCTTCACAGCGGCTACATGTGTGTGCTCCTCTGTATTTACCTCACCCGCGTGATAAAAAATAAGCCTCGCAGTTAAACAGATCTCTCGTATTCAAATGTGTCGTTAAAAAAAACTACGGTAGAGTAAAATCCATAAAGGAGGAGGCGGATAGGTAGTTAGCACGCCGTAAAAATGCTGAGCGGATGCTGATGACCAAACTCCTGTCTGAGCCCAGTCTACTGCTCACAGGGGTGTGTTACAGCTTAGCCAAGCACAACCGTTTCGATAAAAACCGATTAAACAAACTACAGGACACCAGCAGGCCCGTCGACACCGCTCGCGGTGTTGAAATGGATGTTTCTTGCGCCTTGCTCAACGTTCGCTCGGGTCTCTCGTGACTAACTTCTCGAGGATGTTGCGGGAAGACTCAAAGCGCGTGCGTTTGGATAGGGAAGGCGCGTGCCCGGCAGTGGAAAGACTGGCGCATGCGCAGTTGGTGCTGGCTGTGCAGAGGGCAGCACTGTTCTGACTTAAAATCAGTAACATGGTAGGGGATTTGATTCATCCCAGTAAATCGAATCCTTTGCATCACGCACCACCAATAAATGAATAAATAAATAAACTCAACAACTACTGATATTGCTCCTTCACAGCCCGCACTCGTGAGTTCTATAATCAGTATTTGAAAGAAAAAAACAGACACTGTTGTGGAAAAGTCTTCTCTTTGCAAACAACAACAACAACAACACTCAAGTCACGGAGTTCCAGATGCCAAAGCCTGTAGAACATCTAACATTCTCAATCCCAAATCTTTATTTCTATACTAGGGTAGGCATGAACACTACAGTAAGCCAATCCATGAATATTTCATTATTTTATAATAATTTTAAATAACCAGCTAACATACATTAATATTCATTAAGAATATAAACACTATATTTACTGTAATTGTCAAGATTGGCAATATGTGGGTAAAATATTTTTTTAATTGATGTTTTAAACACTATTATTTTTTTAACTCTACATGTGTGCAGTAAAATTACTTTAAAGAGCTTATCTACATTTCTCATTTTCATTCATGGAGATGGGAAATATGTCATGCTTTAGTGGAGGATTTCTGTCACCTGGTGGAAAACAAACACACTTTTAGCACGAAAATGACATGAAATTACCACTGTAACCAGTAGATGGCTGCAGAGGACCACTCATTAGCCGTTTCCGTGTATTTGCCGTTTCCACAATCTTTTCACGCATTTTGCTTTTGGATTTATTATTAAATGAATATTATAACCAATTTTAGAAATTTTATTGCACTTAAAGTATGAAGTATAGCAAGAGTAGGGAAAGTTACAAAGTCTCATAGCATTTAGATTAAAGGAATTTCATAAATGAATAAGCCCAGATTTTACAGTGGATGGGACTCTGGTGCGGCTATGGATTGATGAACACGCTGTATAATGCAGACTTAAATACAGGGAGGAGTTGGAGTCTGCCACTACAGCCCTCCTAAAATTGGTCTAGTGACGCCCCTGTTATACAGTTTACTTTTAAACAATAACATTTTCCACCTGTCTGTCCAATTGTTTCTCTAACTTCTTTTTCTTGCTTTTTCTTAATAGTGGCACACTGCCCATTAGTTCTTTCTTTTTCTTTCTTTCTTTCTTTCTTTCTTTCTTTCTTTAAAAAAAAAAATGTTTTTACTTTGTAACACTCAAGTGGTGAGAACAGGCATACTGTCCCATACACTAGATACAGTGTTACTGATTGGCTGAAGCTGAACAATGAGTTTCACAGAGACCTAAGGCCTAAAGTTTTCTAGTTTCACAGAGGTCTAAAAGGCCTAACATTTTCTTGATTCTCCCAAACTATTGTACAAAAATATAGGCTACTGTAATGAAATATACTATACCACACGCTTGAAAATTAGATTTTGGTTCATTGATACTGTGTATAGGCTCGCATTTGACATACAGCACTTGGAAAAAGGACTTACTTATGTTGTGGCCATACACTGACATCTACTGGAGCTAACAGGATAATGCATGATAAGTGTCACACCTGGAAATGTCACTCATGTAGCCTACTGTGGTTTCTCTCCAATGCTCTTCTGTTTTTCCCGAAAATGGAGAATGTAGATCAAACAGTGGGCAATATTTTGTCTGAAACGCCCTCTATTGAAGAGGTGGAGGATATATTACATGGGGGTCAGCTGTCCTGTAACCATGTTGATGAAGTGTGGCCTAATTTGTTTCTGGGGGACATGTAAGTGCATTTGTATGTGACTTCTTTTTGATGTGTTGATTGAAAGAAAACATTAGACGTTTACTATGTAATTCTTTCATAAACAGGTACATGTCTCACGACAGATATGGCCTATGGAGACTGGGTATAACTCATGTTTTAAATGCTGCACATGGTAAAATGTGTTGCAAAGGAAGTGATGATTTTTATGGGACAACCGTGAAGTACTATGGTGTTCCGGCCAATGATCTGCCTACATTTGATATTTCACCTTTTTTCTACCCTTCAGCACACTACATTCATGATGCTCTCAGCACAACAGGTGGTATGTAAAAACATTTAATTTCCATAAAAAAAAAAAAAGTATGAGTATGACATTTTTTTTCAGGCACGGTTAATTGAATTATTAATTGACATCTAATTTAATTTTTATGAAAATAATTTTAGATTTTATAGATAGATATACATTGTTACTGTCAGATTCATTGTATCTCTTTTCAACAGCTAAACTGTTTGTGCATTGTGCTGTGGGAGTGAGCCGTTCAGCTGCTCTGGTCTTAGCTTACCTAATGATATATTGCAATTACTCTCTGGTGGATGCCATCTTGAAAGTGAAAGAAAGAAGATGGATTTTCCCAAACAGGGGATTTCTGAAACAATTAATAACTCTCGGCAATGAATTAAACTACAAGGCACAGTCAAAGTAGCTTGATATGTTTTAAGCAAGTATGCAATTCAGAAATCTGCAAATTCAAACATTTAATAACATTTGCAGTACTCCTTCCAGTGATCAACAACAATCATCATTAACATAATAATAACACATTTTCTTGTATTTCTAATCACAGCTTGTGTTGTACATCTGTTAAATGTAAGCTACTTGAATAAAACAAGAACAAATTAAGTAATCAATAATTATCTATTCATGGTCAATAAAGATGTTTTCTTGTTTTGTTTCTGAGCCATATTTAATTACTGAATACCTCCCAAGATTGGGCACAAATTAAACCTCAAAGACTTTTTATTAAATCTTTTATATAATCTTGAGCTGATCAGTATGCAAATGCAAGCTGATCTTTGTTACTCTGTTTTCCTCTTTGTTCCACTATGTACAATACTCCAAATGTTTACTCAACACAATTGTCACTTATTGTCCAGTTCTCTCGTCATCGGATGAATCATCTGTCACTTGTGAAACAGATCACAATGTCCTTCCATCATAGAAATGGAACAAGCTAGAATGGCAATAAACTTATTTAAAAATAGGCGGGATTAGCGGCCTATACGTCAGGTAGCCTGCGATATGTAAATAATAATTGATACATCTGATTTTCCGCTTTACAATGTATTATCAAACCATTATAGTTTCCAGTGTCATTGTTCAGGTCCAAAGCACTGATGTAGTACAAATACTGCGTAATCATGTGGTGCTTGTTACTTTTTTCAACGCTAGTCAAGATGGGCCAATCATAGTCGAATGTGATTACTGGTGCAGCCATTTTATTCAATAATTTGATACAGACTGTTATGCTATAAGTCAATTTACATGTCAGATACCATGACTTGGAATTCATATATTTCATATGTTATATTTGTTCGAGTGAACATATCTCCAGTAAGAGGAGAAAAATCTGAAGATTTGAATGCGACTGAATGGTTTTGACTTTCCGAGCCACCAGGCGCCCCCTGGCCATTCACACTATTTGTTGTACGCACAGGCTATCCTCATCATCTAAGAGCTGAGATGTGCAGCGGTATCTGGTGACCGAGGAGCGTCATAAAGAGCACCTGTTTGTGTGGATCACGACGTGCCAAAACGATTATGTATGCTGAGCCCCCGGGAAAACAAGAGAAACACATATCCACGGGCGTAATTGTCTGCTTTGGGTCAGTTAAGAAGAATGACAGCTCAGAAACATAAACACGGACTCCTGGCTATTAAAGAGTTAGAGAATGTTCTGGACACATGCAAACTTGATCTAACTCCAGTCGACGAGGTCTGGCCGAACCTGTACATCGGAAGCGTGTAAGTACTAGCCTACTATAAAACTGATCATGCGGTGTTGTACCATTAGCTTTTATTTAAAGATTTATAACGCAAGCTATGTTCATTTGGTTTATATTTAGTTTTATCATATTATCTTTATATTTAAAGATTTGAGAATAATCTATTCTATTCATTTAAAAGTTGCTTATTTAATAATAATGTGCATCCCACTAGTGAAATCATTTCTGCAGTAGCTTCACTTTTAATGCCATAGTGTTTGTCCTGTTAAATTACATAACATATTTTCTCTTTTTTGTAGGGCCATTGCTCAAAATAGAAATGCTTTGAAGAAAATGGGGATCACTCATGTCTTAAATGCTGCCCATTCCAAGCAAGGCAGCATTGGGGACCAGAGTTATTATGGGAATACAATTGTATATTATGGCATCCCAGCAGAAGACTCTTCATCATTTGATCTTAGTGTGCACTTTAAATCGGCTTCTGATTTCATCCACAAAGCCTTGAGGAAGAAGAATGGTAAGTGACCACAGTCAGTGATGCTAATGTAATGCAAAACAAGTCGATCAAAATGCACTGGGGAGGATTTTGAAGTCTACTTTGAAACTAACACTGATTTATATAAATGGTTCATATAGTTAAGACATACATATTTCTAAAAATCTTTCTGTCCTAAATAACCCATATGACATCAAAACAAATTTTAAATACAATTTAAAACTAACCATACTTGACTGACCCTTTTACATCATTTTGAGGACAGAAAAAAGAAACTCGTTCTGTTGTTGAAATACTCTGAAAAAGGCTGCATTTCGTTTTTATCTCTTTACATTTCCCTCTAAACCTGATAACAGCTTATCTGGATTCTGAAATGCTTTATAATACAGAAGATATTCATATTTAATGAAAATTAAAAGGTTCATTTCGATTATTAGTATTAGCAGCTCCTCTTGATCATTTCGGTCTGTCTTTTATCTGCAGGTAAGGTGCTTGTTCATTGCATCATGGGAATGAGTCGGTCTGCCACTCTGGTTCTAGCGTACCTTATGCTGCGTCAGCGTCTCACTCTCCGCACTGCAATCCAAACGGTTGTATTGAAACGTGCAATCTATCCTAACAGGAACTTTTTGAGCCTTCTCCTTGATTTGGACATTCAGCTACAGAGAAAGCGAATGCTGTGTCCTATTCTCTGACAGAAAAACAACACAAATGTAATGAACACACACAAGCACATGCATTCATTTTTATATAACTTAAGGTAACCAGCAATTGTATGTTTACATTATTTATGATATATATTGTTTCATAAAACATGTGCCTTTGTGGTTTAGTGTATCTATAGACCATCTTTGAACTTTTCCATACATTTACAAGGTTATTATACTGTCTATAATATGATAATTTAGCTATGAAAACACTTTAATATTGAATGAAAAAATATTTAACTTAATAATCATTAACATGGGTGATTTCACTGTACAATGTAGTGTAACTAAAGAATTATGTTGAAGAATGGTGTTTTTATGAAAATCTGTATGATATATTCAAGTTGCACCTTTATGAACCACAGCACAAGTACCACATGCTCACACAGCAAATAATATTTAACAGTGTAGTCAGTATTCAGCATAGAATACCAAATTAAGCAGTATTAAATGATTGAATTGTGGTTCATTATTCAGCGGCAGAGAAAACACTCACTGTAAGCAGTATTAGCTTTTACGTTGCCTTCGGCAGCCAAATTTGGAGAAATATACGAGCCAACACAACATTCTTCTGTTGACTCAATCCTAAAAGCCTTGTTTAAAATGACTGAGCAGCACTTGCTGATGTGATTTTTAGTGCACCTTTTTGTTTTAATAGCAGAATAATGTGTTTCATTCAGGCCACTGATTCACAGAAGTTCTTTTGTTATCTTGGAGAACATTTACTGCTGTATAAACAGTTTTGTCAAATGCACCGTATACTTACAACATTTAATTGGACGTGAAACTCTATTGACCTAGAGCAGGATGAATATTCAGTTTGTTGCTCTCTTACTTACATCTGCCTATGCTAAGTATTTTTAAGTGTTAAGTGTTACAACTGCACTAGTGGATTCATATACAGATTTTTCATGTACAAACACAAATAAGGTGCCAAATGTAATTTGTATCTGTATTAATTTCAATAAAATAAACATAAAGTGCTTTGGTTTTTGCATGTTAGTTAGGCAAATCCAATGATAGTATATTTGTGAATATTTACCCGTATACTAAGTTCATAATAATAGCGAACAACTAAATGTAATTTCTAACATTTGTTTTATATGTAATATACTTCTATACATTTACTTCACATGTTAAGATATATGCAATTTATGTGTCAGTTATAATACTATATCTGTAGAGGACCCTTTCTAATGTAGGGTATAACATTAATCTATTCTACTGTACTTTTGATTGATTTACCCTTTGTGCTTCCGAATGCTTCCAGCAGGGTGCAGTGCTGTGTCATGAAAAAGATCAAATTAAAATCTGTTATGCTAAGTGTACTCCCATAATATTTTTCTTTTCATCTGATATCCTTCATATGCTACATTAACACAAGCCTCTTTTGTAAAGATTAACCTCATTCAAAAAACAAAACAAAAAAAATCACGAAATGCTACATTGATAAATAGATTATAGATTCAAACCTGAATCTATATCATTTGTCAATGCCATTTCATCATGCAGATGTACTTTAAGGGAACTGTAGCCCAACCAAGATTGTAATGGAACGAAATTAACCCACAGAAACCTCGAGAAGAGAAACTAATTCCCCTGGACTGGCTCTTCCTGTCGTCACTCTGACAGCGTGACCTGCAGCTGTGCAACTAGAGGAAGCAGGACCCACACGAGTCCCCGGACACACATCTCTTTCAGAGAACATTCAATTAAGACACTACTTTGCTTCCTGATTAGCTGCTTGGCATACACTGTACGATGATAAATCATGGAAGCAGTTGAGAAGAGAAACGGGCAACAGACGCAAGCAGCTAAGCCAAGTGTGTGTATATATTTTCAGCTAAGCGAAGTCATCTCCTGATTTGACTGGAGGAACCAGAGGCACAGAGGGGGTGACGCTGATGACCACATTAGTGTCACACAAGTGCTCTGGAAAACAGATGCATCTGTACATGATTACATTGTGTTTTCTCAGGGAAGACTGTCAAGCCTAAGATATCATGGATAAAAAGAACAAACAAACAGATCAGCCCAGCAGCAACATATACTTTGGCTTAAACAAACTGCTTTGAAGAAATAGCAATAGAAAAGCATAGCACTGTGTGAGCATTTTTAAAGACTGCATTTAATTTATTAAAAATACAATAAAACAGTACAAATCTGAAATATTACAATTTAAAATAACTTTTCAATTTAAAAATGTATTTATCCTTGTGATTGCAAAGCTGAATGTGTGTTACATATATATATATACACACACACACACACACACACACATACACACAAATAGAATGTTCAAAATAACAGCATTTATTTTAAATACATTTTTATATAAATGTAATTTTATATGTAAACTTATTTACTGTGACTTTTGATCAATTTAATGCATCCCTGCTGAACAAAAGTTAATTATTATTACTGACCCCAAACTTTTAAATGGTAGAGAAAATGTTACGGTAGGACTATTTACTTTGAATTCAGGAAGTCTCAATACTTTTAAAACCACAAAAGAAAAGCAGGCTGAATGATTCATGGGCTGGATCTATCATGACAATTTTAAATTGGCAAATTTGGACCACTTAAATAAAGCCAAGCTTAGTCAATGTAGTGCACTGCACTGTATTATTTGATTCACCAGGACAAGGACTTTAAAAATGAAACAGAAATTCTATTAAAATCCATGAAACATACTGTGTGTTGTTGTGATTTGTTTGTATACAGTATGTGGTTTCAATAATAGTAAGTAATAAGCAGATCTTGAAAAGGAACAGGTGTATGTGGCTTTCACACCCAAGCCATTAATTCCTTTTATTAGCTTCATAAAACCGTAATTACTATGGGTCTCAAAGCTTACTTTACCGGCATGGAAAGAACAACTCTTAGTTAAGTCTTTTCCTGTTTTACACAAGTAGCATTTGAGCACTAACTAAACAGTTTCAGCTGGAATACAAAGAAAACAGCGTATCTTTGAGAGGGGTATCTGACACGCTCCAATTACAGAACATGTCACTGCACTCGCATGTGCAAAGATCTCACCATTTATCAAAGACTCGCCCTCAAGGCAAATGAAAGGAACATCTGGATTTCAAGACTGTTTAACCTAGCAGCTGGTGAGACCTTGTGAGATGATGTGTATTTCCCTGCACAGTGACTCATGATAAAGATGTATGTGTGCAATAAAAGCCACTTATGACCCACCTTTACCTTTGTCTGCACTGCAACAGTGAGTTACAATATTGGGAGTCTAGCCAAGATATACACAATATATGCAGAACATGCTCAAAAGATCATTGTCTAGGGAAAGACAGTCTTCTAAAAGCAAACCTGACTGCCCACTAAGACCTGGAAGAGCTCTTTGTATCCAGGGAGGTTTATAATTATACACCATTTAAAAAAAGAAACAGCCTCCGGAGACATATCTGTGGACTGGCTGTCGACAACGTCCCTGACCAAGGAGAGAAGAGCAGGCAATCTGAGAACAAGGGGGAAAAAAAGGGCCACCGGCTGCAAAATGTAAGTTCACAAAAGGAGGGAGATTTTAGAGGCTTTTAGAAAGTAACATTTTGGTTTTTGGAGAACTATTATGAAAGCTAACCTCAGTGAATCGCTCACAACTCTGGCATCGCACACGTTTTCTTTCCCACACCTGAGCTGTAAACACATTTGCCACAACAGTCAAGGAATCCTAAGTGGAATGATATTCCATAAAAGCCCTCAGTATTCATTTTAATGATGTTAAGAGCTGAAGTGGCGTGTCAGTGCGCTCTTAGCAACAAGAAGATTTCACGAGCAACAGCCTCAGGCGGGCTCAACTAGTTTGATGGGCTATTTGAAATAAAGAGGAATTGTGAATGCATCTTAACTGCATATCAGGCATATTAGCATGATAATATCCAAACCCTTTTGGAATTTTTTTTTTTGGGCCAGGATGTCTCTCAAGGAGCTGTGTGCCTATGAAACACCATCCGTTGCTGAACTGCAGAACTTCCTGTTGGCTGACAGACGGCCCACTGGACATGTCAACCAAGTGTGGCCTAATGTGTACATTGGCAATGAGTGTGTATTCTTTTTTCTATTCAAATGGAAATTTAATGCAAGTTCACTAAACTACAGATGTTCTCTATGTTTATGTTTTGTCAGGGTTGCAGCACGAGACAAGTCAATGCTGTACAATATGGGGATCACACACATTGTGAATGCTGCTAGTGGACCCCCTCATGTCAACACTGGAGCCTGCTTTTACAGAGACATGTCTATAGATTACTATGGTGTGGAGGCTGATGATTCCTCAGACTTCATCTTAAGTGTGTTTTTCTATCCAACAGCAAGGTTCATACGAGCTGCACTGTCAAAAAATGGTGAGTTATATACTTGATGCAATTTTTTTTTTTTTTTCGCTATACCACTGGGTAGTCTTACTTACAGCATAAATATTCAGTACCTTTGCCCTGCTTGGGGAATGCTTAATTTTTCTACCTGCCATTGCTTCTTCTGATGCACAGAAGCCAATGGCACATGTTGCTATGCTTATTGGCACATCCGGTCTTCATTGGCATGTGTCTGTGGATAGTGGCATTATCGTGGAACACTGACACTGTGTCGCGCAACATCGCCGTAGGTTGTGACACCTCCAGTAGTGACTGACAGATGAGCTGAGCAGCTATATTGACATAATTGTGACACAAAATCCTAAATAAATAGCCTATTTTAGTGCTATTTTTAAATAAATGTCAATTAAGCGTACTAAAGTCAGTAATATTTTTTCAAACGTTAGTGGCACATCAGTATCTGAGTGGCATCTGCCACTGAATGTTATAGGCTATGTAATAACAATGTTGTTTATCACACATACTGCCCATTCTAGGAAACACAAGTAAAGAAAACTGTTGAAGTTCAGTCAGTTTGGGGTTGCCAGTTGGGGACTAGTTCACCACAGATTTCTGGTTAGAGACATGAAGAAGCAGCATGAAAGTTATTTGATGCTTTATTTCCAGCACAGAGTGCAAATGAGTATGCTACATTGCTGTTTCCATATATATGTGTGTGTGTGTGTGTGTGTGTGTGTGTGTGTGTGTGTGTGTGTGTGTGTGTTTGTGGTCTAAAATAAAGCATACAATAAAATAATCAATATAACATAACAGAAACAATTCATTAATTACCTAGACAAATGCATTGAGAGGTAGCAGAAACACTTCCATGAACTATAAAGTAACATAATGTGAATAGCCTACATGAACTACTACAATGAAAAATCACTACTTCAAATGTAAACTATCATTAAACAAGGGATATCAACCGATATGTGGAATGGTTTTACCTTCCTTGGTGGGTCCCAAGATGACCTGGTTGAGTACTCTCTACCAGAGCGGCTTGCATATCTTGTGGAATCTTCTTGCACTTGGATTTCATTCTCTAACCAGTCTGAGAAGTCAAGGAGGTTAGGAATCTTCACATCTAATGGATAGATGAATCTTCTGAAACTGCTTCGCAGATCATGTGGCAATTTACTCAGTTGTCTGGAAACATGAGATCCACATCTTAATTCCACTTTGCCAGGCTTACCTAGTTGCCGCAACATTCCCACCAAGCATCTCACCTTTAGAGCATACATCCGGAATGTTTTGATGTCTCCAGTGTTGATGCTCAGTCCCTCCATCATTTCTACTATGCTCTATAACACCAATTGATGTGGCTGGCCATACTTATTGAGGGCATCAATGGTGTGGGTATAAGGATGACGTGAACTGCTGTAAGATTCAGCAATTAGCTGTGCTTCTTTAAGCTTGAGATGTTCTAGCAGAATATGGAATTTGAAGTGCTCTGTGGTATCAACCGGCATAATGTTTTCATTTTCTTTTTTGAGCAAAATTACAAATGAACAAAACAGTAGCTTATACAAGATAAGAGATCAATGACACACATACACATACAGAAGAGAGAAAAACAAAACAAAGAAAATAGTAATAGAGTTGTAGTAGAAGTAGTAATCATACTAATAATAATAACAATAATAATAGTAGTAGTGGTAGAAGTAGAAACAACAATAATATTAATGATAATAATAGTAGGAGTAGTGGTAGTATTAGTAATTTATAATAGTAATAATATTAATAATAATAATACATTTAGATCAGACAATAATATTATTGCAGATATACACTATTCTCTGGGTCTGGGAGCCGCTCCACAACTGCCAGTGAGCACAACCCCAGCAGTTAAGCCTCTATGCCCCGCTGGGTCTTCCTCCACAAAGTACGCTGGGGCGCCATAACAGGCACCTCCAAACCAAGCTCACCTAGTCTGGTTGTGACCTGACAACAAAAGTCATGAATGCCCTTTTTTTTCCTATTTCCTTTTTTTCCCGTGGCTTGGACCGTGGTGTGCACCGGTTAGCTCCCCAGCCAGAGACACCACATCCAACCCAGATATCAATCCAACACAGTTACTTTACATGAGAGAAGGGATTGGGGCAAAGCCTGTAAGAGGGAGGGGCCAGTCAACCCAACAACTGAGTCTGTAATGACCATGCCAACAGGACGTGCCAGTCGCACCCACCAGCCGACCCGGACCATTTATATTTTATAAAATAAAGTATACAAATTATAAATATTTATATGTAATGTTTTCTGAAATGTTATTTATATAGGAGAAGAAAAGGAAGCAAAACAAATAGTTTTATAATATCAATACCAATGCCACCATCCCTACTACCACCATCACCAACAACAATAGCAATAATATGCAGATTTTACATATGTAGATAATAAATTAAAATAAGTATAGCTTATAAAACATATATATATATATATATATATATATATATATATATATATATATATATATATATATATATATATATATATATATATATATATATATAAATGACATCTATCTATAAATAATTGTAGAATGATGTATTCAATAATACTCCGGTTCCAGGTGAATAATTTATATGAAGATGAGTTAGGAATGGTTTCCAGATATCAAGAAATGTAGATATAATATTCTTGTTAGTGTATGTTCTTTTTCTAATGTTATGTATTCTGTAAGAAAATTGGTCCAGTGATTGATATGTATAAAATTTTTGATTTCCAGTTTAGCAAAATTGCTTTTTGGTGATAGTTAGTGAAATGAGGAGTGGGTTTTATATCTGACTGGGAGATTATCGACTTCTGTGCTGTTACTGAGTAAACAGAGTGACGGAGATGGAGGGATTCTACAGCCCATGATGATGGAGAGTTGTGTGGTCACTGATATCCAAAATAAGTCAACTGGTTGACAGGTCCATGTGGCATGAAAGTAGTCGTCTGTGCTCCCCAATATGCACTGTGAATGAATATCTGTGTCCCTCAAGCCCATTATAAACTTCTTTCTTTCGGTGATGTGAGTCCCGTGAATAATCTTGAACTGTATGAGTTGGAGGTTTGTATTGTTAGTCATTGAAAATGTATTGTTATTTCCTTCCAAATGTCGGTGTAGAGGAAGAAGGCTAAATCTTTTCCCCATTTGGTCATGGGTATTATAAATGCATCACTATTTGATATAAGTTTATGTATTTTGGATATTAATTTGTTGCAGTTAATGATTTTCATTATGCCTTCCATTAAGAGAGGGATGAAGTGGGTTATTGATTATGCTGATTTTGGATTTAACTATGGATTTTATTTGTTGACCCTTTTCACAGACTGTGATGATGTGTTTAAAATCCTGTTTTCATTTTTTTTTTTTTTTTTTTTATGTACGTATGTACATTTATAACACTTTGTATTACATTACTTTTGCATCAAATTACAAAAAAACAAGTTACCACTGCTGTGAGGGGGTTTCTAATACATCTAAAAATGAACATCTTTCTCTCTTTTCACTGCCGTTAGTAATCTCACTCTATTTTTTCCCTCTTTTTGAAAGTTGTGAAATCACTATTGTGGGGTTTTCTTTTGTTGTTTGAGCAAATGGGGACACAAAAAAATATATTTAATGTATTCTCTCATTCACCGCTATAAAAGTTAACCCAATTATGGCGACTTCTGCTCTGAGAAACCCGGAAATGTAAAAAAAGGGCCTATTGGAGAAACTGTTCTCCCTCAAGACCGTACCTCTGGGCTAGTGTTTTAAATGATGCAAATTGTTTATTTTGAAATAAGTAATGGAGGCGATTAATCCCTTTTTGTTGCCATGATGGAAAATTGACAGGTTTATTGCATAGTTGGAAATCAGGGTTGGACCAGATGGGGGTGTCTACATGGTGTTTAGTGGTGTATTATTAACTTTGTTTCCTTTCCACCAGGCTGTCAGAGTTGATGCAATTGTAATATTCTTGAAATAGTGCATTTTCTTAATTGACTTTGGTGGGAAGGCAAGGTCTGAAACGAAAGTATTTTTGCACTTATTTTGTTCGAATTCCATCCATAAATTATTATGATTGTTTCTGTGAATCCATTTATATAAATATTGTAGCTGATTTGCAAAAAAGTAATATTGAAAATTTGGAACTTCTAGGCCGCATTGTGACTTTGTCTTTTGTAATTTCGATATTTTAGGTGATATTTTAGGTGTTTTGTTCTTACAATAGAAGTGAGAGGTTAATGAATCAAGTGATTTGAACCATTTATCGGTGGGTGTTGTTGGAAGCATTGAGAACAGATAGTTGACTTGTGGTAAAGTTTTCATTTTAACTGTAGCAATGCGACCAACTAGTGATAGTGGTAGGTTAGTCCAGCGTTTTAAATCATCTTTTTAAAAAGTGGTATATAGTTGAGATTAAACAACTCTGACAGTCTGGAGGAAATGTTGATACCCAAGTAAGTATGTAATGTTGCTGATGTGGAGTGGAAGAGAAGAATTATAGAATGTAATGACAGAATGTTTTCCAAAGCAATCTTAAGCCGTGCAAACTCTCTGGGGTTTGGGTAAATCAGGTCGGGAATTGTAGGAGTAGGTCCACAATATACTCTTTCTTGGTCAACCAATGAACTTGGAGAGTAGTGGTGCCTTCTCCTACTCCTAGATGATAGCTTGTGCCGTTTCCTGGAAGAAGACTGTGGAGAGGGAGCTCGGACATGACTTCTTGGATCCATGTTGGCTTCATGTCTCCCATCTTGTCTCTTACTAATCTGTCTTTCAATTGGTGGACTGGTGTTGGATTGGTGCCTGGATAAGCTCATTTCTCATGCCATCATCAACAGGAGAGAAAAGACTTTCTTGACTGCTTAAATATTCAGAGCTTTCCAAACTTTCCGCTGAGTTACTATCTTGTGATGCATCATGAGATGCTTAGGCATAGTTTGGATTCGACAATGGTTCAGTTACTCTTGGCCTCTGTGGGGCTGGTACTGGTTTAGGGCGGTCTAGGATCTTTGACGGACCAGGTACAGAAAGTGGAGATCATTTCTGAAGGAGTAGCGGCTGCAGAGTTTGCCAACTTATCAACTGTTTTACCTTATATTTGAGACATCTGTGACGTGAACTTACTGTTGGTCTGCTTAAGATCATCTCTTTCCTCCTTCAGCTGTTGAACTGTAGTAATCAGGTCTCTGTGGAGTTTCTTTAAATCAGCATTTTCCTCACATATGCTTCTCATACATGCTGGTCCCACCGATCTGTGGTATACTATTGTTGTGGACTGTGATAATCACCATGATATGCTACTGCCTGTGGGGTGTCCATCCAGACATCCTCTTTGGCTGATGAAGCACAAGGAGATTTTTGGGAATAGCTGGGTAGTGTTAAGGGTCAGAACAGAAACAATTAATTTACTAGATAAATGCATTGAGATGTGGAAACACTTCCATGAACAATAAAATGAAGCAACATCATGTGAATACATGAACACAGATCAATCACTAGGCTACTTCAATGTAAAGTATCCTTAAACAAGGGATATCAAACAAACATAATAATTAATGACAGAATAATGAATTGTTCATCAAACAGTTAACATGAGCTGAAGTATATAAATCAACTTACTTGTTCATATAATATACGGGTCATTCTTTGTGGTGGCAAGTGGTGTCCTCTACTTTACAACAGTTGAAATAAACTTTAAATACCAATAAACTGTCAAATATTTTCATGGTTGTATTCTGTAGGATAAACACTATTTGTGCACTATTAATAGATACATTTTTATTTTAAAATACATATTTAATTGAGTTTGAGAGATTGCATTTGTAACAAAATATGCATGTACCCGCCATACCCCAGAGAGGCATCATGGAATGTAATTGCAACAATATAAAATTTTTAACTCAAATAAAGTGGTTATATTGTGAATATAGATTTTATTTAACATGTAAAATTGTATTAAATTTGTTTTAAAAAATACATATTCTGTAATATCTAAGAAAAAGTAGTGTCCCCCAAATTCATGTCTGTGGTGTTTCAACAATGGATGTCGCCCCTTTAAGAAAAGAGGGAAATCTGTTTGGACTATTTTCTGTGTAAAGGTCATTGCAGGTTCTGGTTGATCTGAGGGGTGCCTGCTGAGGACATTCTTTCTTATTCATTTTCTTAAAGTTGGCTAAATTTCTTGCACTTTATTAGTGTCTATGGTGTTATGTTGATAACTTGCAGATTTTACATAATTTTAATCAAAATTAATATTTCCAAAATGTCTCCTGACATTGAAATCATCACGATGGCAGCCTCCATTTCCGAAAAGTCTGGATTTAGGCTAATTTGTCTGTGGTGTTACTGTCTTTCCTGGTAACACCACAGACTCTATAGTTACTCCACAAACCTTTTATGCAATATTACGTCTGTGGTGTTAATTCAAAATGTAGGCATATCTGAAATTTCTTTCCTTCAGAGCCTTATAATTGAATGTTTTTAGACTGTAAAGTGGATTTAATCTTTTAGAATAAAGACTATAAAGGTAGCACAGACCATTTTTCCTGCCTTTTTATGTACATCCAATTTGGGGCCAAGATGAACAATTAAACATTTCTTAAAAAAAAAAAAAAAAGTAAATGATCGATGACAAGTCCTTAAAGTTATTTATTTATTTATTTATTACCTAAAGTTGCATATCCCTGCTCATTTTAGAACAAATCAAAATTTAACTTCAAATATTGGTGACACCATAGACACAAGTGGTTATTTCACCAGTGTTTGATTAACATCAAAATGTTATTAAGCTTCAATTTTAATGGATATAGCATATTAAACTAATTTGAAATGCATAGCAATACATTTTATTAAAAGAAAACAAACAAGCATTTTTACAATTTCTGCCTCTCATTTGCCACCCTAATTGAAGAATGACCCATACCCACACATCAAATATGTACAATTAATACAATCACTCCATGCTGAGCATTACTAGCACTAATCAACGCCACCTGCTGGAGATGGGCGGAGCGTAGCGTCTTCTGCGTTTCTGCTTTGACAGCGCGCTCTGACATTGGCTGATTGCCAGAGCAAGTCTCACAGACACAAATTCAAAATACATTCACAATGGGCCTTTTTAACAACAAGGAATAAATCTATCATAGTGACTTGTAATAGATTTATTCCTTGTTATAGAGTTACAACATTGGCACTGTCAATGTTCCGCGATAATGTCAGTGGCACATCACACTATCCACTGGCACGTCACAAGTGACGGATGTTAATGAAGACCGGATGTGCCACTGACACATGCCAGTAAAGACCGGATGTGCCAATAAGCATAGCGACATGTGCCATTGGCTTCTGTAGGTCAGATGTCATGTCACTTATTTTAAAGTTCACCCAAAAATGAAAATTCTGTCATTAATTACTCACCCTCTTGTCGTTCCAAACCCGTAAGACCTTCGTTCATCTTTGGAACACAAATGAAGAAAAATCAGATAGCTTTCTGACCCCTCCATAGACAGCAATATATTTACCACTTTGAAGGCCCAGAAAGGTAGGAAAGACATTGTTAAAATAATCCATGTGACTACAGTGGTTCAACCTTAATGTTATAAAGCGACAAGAATACTTTTTGTACTTTCAAAGCGCTGCAGCAGAATGGCAGCTCCATGAGCCGCTGTTCTGCCATAGCGCTTTGAAAGCACTGCACTGGATTTACAACGTGTACTGCGTAGGATACTGGCACAGAAGAATTTGTTGAATTAAGTCATTGTTTTTGTTTGTTTTTTTGCACACAAAAAGTATTCTCGTCGCTTCATAACATAACATAACAAGTTTGAACCACTGTAGTCACATGGACTATTTTAACGATGTCTTTAATACCTTTCTGGGCCTTCAAAGTGGTAATAGAGAATCAATCACTCCACGTTGCATTTTGAGAAGGTGCCGCCATATTGGCAGGACACGCTATCCGTTGCCATGGTTACTTCGACAGTGAGACCGAGAGAAAGAGCAACAGAGAGAGCGCAGCTTGATATTTGTTTGCATTTTTGCGATACGGCACAGTCTCTTGAGAAGAAATGGAGGAGGAGGAAGCGAAAGGAAAGGGGCTTTATCGGGAGAGACTAAATAACCGCCAAGCAGCTTTATTTATTAAAACTGCTTGACATCAACAACATCGACCCGTACGACCTGCCAGCTACTGAATGGACGGAAGAGCCAGACGCCTTACCACCTCTCACATACCCTGAAATCATTAATTACCTGGTTTATGGTATCAGTGCCTACACAATGCAAGAGTTCAGAAGCTTTTTGCCTGCTGAGTCATAGACTAGTGTGTTTGGAGTTGGGAGCTTCTAAACATGCCAATCAGATTTGATTAGGCTGAACGCCAAGATGGGCAATTGCTGCAGACAAAGGGAAATTGGAAAGTAGCATGGAATGAAATGTATGTACTTTTGTCGTGAAATAGGTTATGTTATGACTTCTAATGACTTAAAGCTTCTGAACTCTTGCATTGTGACTGATGCCATCAGGGTATGTGAGAGGTGGTAGCTTCTAGCTCTTCCGTCCATTCAGTAGCTGGCAGGTCATACGGGTCGATTTTGTTGATGTTAAGCAGTTTTAATAAATAACGCTGCTTGGCGGTTATTTAGTCTCTCCCGATAGAGCCCCTTTCCTTTCGCTTCCTCCTTCTCCATTTCTTCTCAAGAGACCGCACCATATCGCAAAAATGCAAACAAATATCATGCTGCATGCTCTCTCTCGCCTCACTGTCGAGACCATGGCAACGGATAGCTTATCCTGCCAATATGGCAGCGTTTTCCCGAAATGCAATGCGGAGTGAAAACAACGTGACGTAACTTTGCATTCTCTATTACATTACTGTCTATGAAGTGGTCAGAGAGCTCTTGGATTTCATCAAAAATATATTTGTGTTCCAAAGATGAACAAAGATCTTATGGGTTTGGAACGACATGAGGGTGAGTAATTAATGACAGAATTTTCATTTTTGGGTGAACTAACCCTTTAATACCGCCTCTCTATAAACGCTCACGGGCGCATACAACTACGTTGTCATACTAGTACAACGGAGCTTGCATCCGCTTTCTTCTGCTGTTTTTATTACCATTTTCCATCCTTTTTTTTTTTTTTTTTTTTTTTTTTTTTAAATAAGCAGCACAAATATGATCAACAATTTGTGCATTTAATTCCAGGCTCACCCTCACGAAAATGAACCACGGTTTTACTACAAATAAAACCAAAAAACCATGGTTATTGTAGTTAAACCATGGTAACCACAAATGAACCATGGTTTTGCTACTCTAACCACAGTTTAACCATGGTATTTGTGGTAAAACTGTGGTTATATAAATGGTAATCAATTAGCCAAAAAAACATGGTTACTACACTTTTACTACAATAAAACCATGGTTATTTTTCGTAAGGGCAGACGCTGCTTTTTCACGCTATTAATGGAAAATATTGAAGGAAGAAGAATAGAAACGTTCGAAATTCTCACTTTACGAAACGCTCAAAACTCACCTGCTGGTTAAAACAGTGTAAATGAAACGTGAACATAGCCAAAATGTGCATAAGACAAACAACTTTTACGAAATTACAAATGTTTTATTAATGACAGTGCAGTAATCTATTAAATATAATCTACAAATCATTAATACCATTAATTATGAAGTGTCTGTATAATTTATGTTCTTTTATTAATTTGTACTGCTTGTTTTATTGTTTGTTTTTAGGACCATTAGAAACAATTAATTATCACCCTTTTCATTTTCTGTGCATGTTTATTAAAATTCATTAAAACCGAGCCTTAAATTCATTAAAACCATATATATTAGACACTTCTAGCTACAAACAATCAAAATTTAAAACATTTCAAAACCAAGCTTTGAAACAGTATGACTTTTTGAAGCCTTGTTTGCTGAAATAACATGGCCAGAAGCTTTATGAAGTGGTGTTTCGAATGCAACCATCATGTCTAACAGCACTGAAGCATTCTTTTGACTATACTAAAAGTAGCATTTGCACTGTCTTGCATTTGATTCTGTTCTGTTCTTCAGGAAGAGTGTTTGTCCACTGTCTGATGGGAGTGAGTCGCTCTGCCACTCTAGTCTTGGCCTTCCTCATGATCTGTGAGGATCTTACTCTAATGGAGGCTGTTAAAGCTGTACGGCAACACAGGGACATCTGTCCTAATCCTGGCTTTCTTAACCAGCTTCGACATCTCGACATGAGCCTTGTCCGAGAGAGGAAGAAAAAACTGGAAGCTTACAAATTGTAACTGAAAACTTGGTAACAATGTGATGAATCCCATTTCAAGAGCATGTCCCTTAAGGGCTTCCTCCCCCCATGGCCTTGTCCCAGTTCTGTTGGGCCAGATCTTATTTGCTAATATCCATTGTAGTGCAATGGCAAAGTGGGTATCAGAAGGCAAAATTGAAGGGCTTCCCCATAAATGGTAAATAACTTCCACAGGGCAGCAGGGTCACAAAATAAATAGCAGGTTTTTAAATTTCTTCCAGATGAGATATACTTTGAACTTGTTTCAAAATGAGCCAGCAAGCATGTTTGGTTTTTTTACTGGAGTGAAATGAAACGAATGTGGGTTGCTCTTTATCATGGGAAGGTGGAAGAGCCATGCATGGCTACATGTCTTAAGGGTTGATCCCCTGTAGTGAGTTTCTAATGGGTATCATATGCTCCAACATATTTACAGTTTTTGCTCAAATCCATTGGTGTTGTGACCCATGGATATTTGTGAAACTAATGACCAAACAAAAATGTGGTAAATGTCCAGTGGAACAGAAAAAAATGAATAAAAAAAATAATAATTCACATTGTGCCCTCTGAAGCGGTTCTTTTCTTGTTGCTATTAAATAAATTACACAGTACCTCAGGAATTATGTGTTGTTTTGTTTTGAACGGCATCCGCTAATTTTCACCTAATTTCCCTTTGGACTGTGAAGGCAAACATGATTACAGAAGCAGAAAGGTCAAAATAATGTGTGTAAATACAAACTGTTCCATGAAAATATGCATTGATCATTCGACTCATAACACATGCATTGACTTAACACCGAATATAAAGCTATATGGTTGATTCCAGAGATTTCTAACTTTCCTTTTAACAGAAAAACTCCTCAAGACAAACCATTGGCATCTCAGCTGCAGGCAGCATATGAGACGGCATCTATATCAGATCTGCGGTATCTGCTGCTGACTAACAGACAGCCTTTTGGACCTGTCAGTCTTATCTGGCCCGGCCTGTACATTGGAGATGAGTAAGTACCGAACCGTCACAGTCTTGAGAAGAAAAAGCAACTAGCCAAGATAGCAGTGAAAATCCAAAGCTTCACACTATAGATAGGTACCTGTGCCTTTAATTACAGTTCAATCTGTGTATGTAAATGATATGATCAAAAACATGAAGAAATATGTTAAACAGCTGCTCATTTCAGGTCAGCGGCTCGTGATAAAGGACTCCTTGCTGATCTGGGAATCACTCATATTGTAAACTGCGCAGACGGACCGCATCGCATCAACACAGGCGCCCAGTTCTACTCAGATATGAGTATAAGTTACCATGGAGTCGAGGCTTCAGATCACCCACTGTTTGATTTGAGCCAGTATTTCAGCTCTACTGCATCCTTCATTAAAGCTGCACTCACTCAAAATGGCAAGTTTGACTTCCTTGACCTTTTACTGATTCATTTTGTCAGTGATTGTACAAAAACTAAATCAAGCAGAGCAAAACAATAAATTGAGCAGTGCAAAGTCAGCAGGCAATACAGTCATTTTAAGTGAAATATGTAAATTCTAACCAGTGTCAAAGATGCAGAATTGGTTAGGAGGCTCTTTGTTTGCTGCAGGCAAAGTACTGGTCCACTGTGCAATGGGAGTCAGTCGCTCTGGAGCCTTGGTCCTGGCCTTCCTCATGATGTGTGAGAACCTCTCCCTCACAGACGCCATCATCGCTGTCAGACTGAACAGGGACATCTATCCCAACTCAGGCTTTCTAGAACAGCTGAGAACTCTGGACAACCATTTGATGAGATAGATACTGGGAAAATATATATATATATATATATATATATATATATATATATATATATATATATATATTATATTATATTATATTATATTATATTATTTATTTATTTATTTATTTATTTATTTATTTATTTATTTATTTATATATATATATATATACATATACATACATACATATACATATACATACATACATACATACATATATACATATATACACACACACACACCTAAAGAATTATTAGGAACACCATACTAATACTGTGTTTGACCCCCTTTCGCCTTCAGAACTGCCTTAATTCTACGTGGCATTGATTCAAGAAGGTGCTGAAAGCATTCTTTAGAAATGTTGGCCCATATTGATAGGATAGCATCTTGCAGTTGATGGAGATTTGTGGGATGCACATCCAGGGCACGAAGCTCCCGTTCCACCACATCCCAAAGATGCTCTATTGGGTTGAGATCTGGTGACTGTGGGGGCCATTTTAGTACAGTGAACTCATTGTCATGTTCAAGAAACCAATTTGAAATGATTTGAGCTTTGTGACATGGTGCATTATCCTGCTGGAAGTAGCCATCAGAGAATGGGTACATGGTGGTCATAAAGGGATGGACATGGTCAGAAACAATGCTCAGGTAGGCCGTGGCATTTAAACAATGCCCAATTGGCACTAAGGGGCCTAAAGTGTGCCAAGAAAACATCCCCCACACCATTACACCACCACCACCAGCCTGCACAGTGGTAACAAGGCATGATGGATCCATGTTCTCATTCTGTTTACGCCAAATTCTGACTCTACCATCTGAATGTCTCAACAGAAATCGAGACTCATCAGACCAGGCAACATTTTTCCAGTCTTCAACTGTCCAATTTTGGTGAGCTTGTGCAAATTGTAGCCTCTTTTTCCTATTTGTAGTGGAGATGAGTGGCACCCGGTGGGGTCTTCTGCTGTTGTAGCCCATCCGCCTCAAGGTTGTGCGTGGTGTGGTTTCACAAATGCTTTGCTGCATACCTTGGTTGTAACGAGTGGTTATTTCAGTCAAAGTTGCTCTTCTATCAGCTTGAATCAGTCGGCCCATTCTCCTCTGACCTCTAGCATCAACAAGGCATTTTCGCCCACAGGACTGCCGCATACTGGATGTTTTTCCTTTTTCACACCATTCTTTGTAAACCCTAGAAATGGTTGTGCGTGAAAATCCCAGTAACGGAGCAGATTGTGAAATACTCAGACCGGCCCGTCTGGCACCAACAACCATGCCACGCTCAAAATTGCTTAAATCACCTTTCTTTCCCATTCTGACATTCAGTTTGGAGTTCAGGAGATTGTCTTGACCAGGACCACACCCCTAAATGTATTGAAGCAACTGCCATGTGATTGGTTGATTAGGTAATTGCATTAATGAGAAATTGAACAGGTGCTCCTAATAATCTTTTAGGTGAGTGTATATACACACACACAAATCTTTAATATAATTACACTGCTCGGCCAAAAAAAAAAAAAAGTTGCTGTTTGGATTTAAATTGGCAAATGCTTAAGAGTCAGTGACTGGATCATTATTGCAGTGATTTTTATGTTTATAGCATGTTATCTGTTTGGCAACAGTTCTTCCAACCCTAATCGATAGAGTGTGTAGCTTTTCATTTCTTAAACAACCATGCAGGAAGACACATCATGGCCATAATCCAGGATGACAATGTCAATATTCATCAGGCTCAAACTGTGAAAGAATGGTTGGGAGGAAGAATGAAGAATCATTTCTACACATGAATTTAAGTCCAGACCTTAAATTCATCCAAAGTCTTTGGGATGTGCTGGAGGAGACTTTACTGAGTGCTGGACTCTTGCATTGTCAATACAAGATCTGGACCAAAACATTATGCACATTAATGTTATTTCCATCAAGATGTGCATCAATTTTTGGTCCAGATCTGTCAAGTCTCCTCCAGCACATCCCAAAGACTTTCAATGAATTTAAGGTCAGAGGTTCAGAGGTGCCAGTCATGTGTGAAAATGATTCTTTGTGCTCCCTCCCAACCGTTCTTTCACAGTTTGAAATCCTGGTGCCATGTGTTCCCCAGGTAAGCCAGTTCTGTTGCTCACATGCCCACTGTTGGTGCTTTCGGCAGTGGACGGGGACCGCATGGGCACCCTGACTGGTCTTCGTCTATGCAGCTCCATACACAACAATCTGCGATGCACTGTGTATTCTGACACCTTATCAGAACCAGCATTAACTTGAGCAATTTGAGCTACAGTAGCTCGTCTGATCGGACCACACAGGCCAACCTTCGCTCCCCATGTGCATCAATGAGCCTTGGCCGCACATGACCCTGTTGCCGGTTCACCACTGTTCCTTCCTTGGAATGTTATTTTCAATGTTAAAACTTGCCGTGCTGCTTAATATTTTATCTGAAAACCTTGATACATTTTCACCTGTGAAAAAAAATCTTACTCCAAATTTTTAACAGTACACAGTGTAAATAATGACCATTTTAATACATGCAGAGTATGCAGCTTCATATCAGATGATGAATCAATTTTAAATGAAGACCAACTAATGTGGTATGGCTGTAATACAGTTTCAACAGAGAGAAGCTATAAATAAGAAGAGCATTTTGCTGCTATCTTAGGCATGAATATGAACATCACCCCCCACAGCCACATATTTCTTTACATTTTCTACATTACACGCATATGCTAAAACCTATTTAAAAGCAGTATATAAAACACTGTCTAACAGAAATATAGCTAGCGACACTAAAGTTTTTGGAACATATGTGCTGGAATGATTTGAAATTCATGAAAATTAAGACCTTGTCTCACAGTAATAGAGCTACTTTTGTGGAAAAGAAAGAAGATTTCAAGGTTGAAGGAATAAGTGAACCTGACAAAACAGTAAAAGGAATTCAACATCACCAATTTAATGACTTCCCTGTCAAGGTGAGTGATGGTGGTGACTGAGTATGAGAGGAGGGGAAAAAAAACATCCAGTGCTGATGGTTTTGAAAACCATCCCTCTCCGGAGATGATTCATGTGTCCTTTTCACATATCTGGGAAGCGAAAAGCAATTACCATTCCATTTGCAGCGGCCAAGCTCGCATTACAGAGACTGTGTTAAACTCGGTTCAAAAAAGAAACACCTTTTGGATTAAATTACAAGCACAGCTCTACAGAGATTTCCTATTTTTGTCAAATTTAGTCACTGGGCGCCAGGAAGGACAGCTGCCTGTAGGAGGGCTCGCAGCAGGCAGTGTAAGGAGGGAATAATTGGCTGGTGGAATTGGGCCCAGGCTGTACCGTCTCCTTTGGGACAAAAGTCAGATTCACTGGCCTTTGACTGAAGCTGCCATCTTCCTCCCTCGTATCTGTCATGAACCACAAACATGACAACACAAGCACAGTGCATGATGAGAACATTACTTTCCCCCCATTACTTTTTTGGACATTCAAATCTGCATAATGATGTGATATGGGCTGTTTGAGGGGTGTCTTATGGACCAAATTTTCTCATGTAGATTTTAAGGAGCTAACATGCTGTGCAGAGATATACAAACAAGCTTTCCGTTCATAACAGGGGTTCAAGCTGACAGCAATGGACATCACATTTTTTTCACATTCTGGAGACCCGATTTCTCACATCACAGCGACCTTTGGCGATGCATGCTCAACTTTATGCAAATGATCAACAAAGCGGTGCGGCGACTACCAGTGAGAGTGCAGACAGCGATTCGCAGCTTGGATACCTGTCGGATCCCAATATTATCTGCCTGCAATACCGGAGGCTGCACTTTTAGCACTGCATTTCTAGGACCCTATTTTTTCTATTTTCTAGGAGACCTGATTCAAACTTTTTCCACCGTATTTTTAACAAATCAGCAGGCACGGCTTTTTAAAAACTGAATTACTTAAATTAGTTTAAATATTTCAACAGGGTTACCAATGGGTAGGTTTAGGCCTAGTGGTTGGTTAGAACAAATATAGCCTATCAATTAAACTTAAATCATTGCTAGGGTCCTAGACCTGTGGTCCTAGAAACGCGTTGCTTAAAACGCAGCCTCTGGGTTTGCAGGCAAATGCTAGTTACTCATCGGATCGCCTACTAGAAATGAAACAGTTTGCCGATTTAATAGTTTTAAAAATCACAATAGGTGAGGCAGCATCTGGAACAAATACCTGGGGCTGTCTGTGTGTGTGTGTGTGTGTGTGTGTGTGTGTGTGTGTGTGTGTGTGTGTGTGTGTGTGTGTGTGTGTGTGTGTGTGTGTGGTGTACAGCAAATGCACCACTCCCCTCATCAGCTTCTGCACTGCATGTTACGAAGGTCAGAGAACTCAGATCAATAGCCTAAAAATATAATTTCAAATGTGTAGCCTATTCTGGGCCTAGCAAACATGCCGCGTCTATTCGGTGCAAACGGACCACCCCAGGCTGTATATTGGAACCAAGCACCACACCATTAGGGGGGCAAACAATGTTTTCTTCATGTTTACACATACAATCATTGATGCACTAAGTGGCATATTTTTGAAATCCAATCTTGTGTTTGAAGAGAGGGGCGCAATTGCTCAGACCGCAGGGAACAGGTTTTTTTACTAACCATTGTAAACAAACCAGCCAATAAAATGTATATCATCTACTGAAATTTGACAACTGTTTTGACAGTATTTCAGCTGTCACAAGTATAATCATGCATACTTACAATAACAAAGTTAAGACAAGCTTTCAGTCAAGTGTTTGCTTTCAGGCTGAACTAATAGGCCCTGCAGATAAAAATAGAAGCTTTGTCAGCTTTTACAGGTTCATTATTAGCTGCATTAAAACCATACTAATATGCAATTACAAGACAAACCCATTAAAACAAGACAAATGTTACATGACGTTTCTTTTTTCCTTCCTCTCCAAGGTATAATAGGATTCATATGTTCAACAATGGGAAACGAAAATTAAGATGGCATCCGAAGAACACTTACACCAGTACAGATTCATACAGAAAGCGTCTGTACATGAGCGTCTGTGGAGGAACGGCTTTGGCAAAGATCAGGAGTTAAATGTATAGTAGATAGATCTGGTCCATATCTAAATTAGTAAAAAGATATAAAAGCTACTGTAAATCAAAGGTACCATGTCAAATAGATTAACATGTAAAATGTTTACCTGGGGTTAAAAGTGAGGATTAAGTATTTGATTTGACTTTAGACAGAATGCCACCATCTTGAAAAACAAGGCACAAAACGTTCTCAATGTGGTAGAGGGGAAATGGAATAATGTTGCTAATGCTACCTAGGCTTGAATATTGATTACTATGGAGTGGAGGCAAAAGACTTAGCTATTTTAAACCTCTCAGAGTTTCTCTACCCTGGAGCTCAATTTATTGACCATGCACTCAGCAAAGCAGAAAGTAAGTAAAGAGAGACAAGGCATGTTAAATCTCTTTAGATAAGAGGGAAGTAACAGGCACTCAAGGACTCAAATCAAGTGAGCCCTGTAGAATTCAAATGAGAGGCCCAAAAAGCAGAACCGATGGAGGCAAGTGTTACTGACGCAGATTCTCCCAGAAAAGAACAGCGCTCTCTTGAAGATTAGTGCCGACTATGAAGTCATCACTAATATCAGTGACTGAGATCAATTTTGATGTGCTGATACAGTAAACTGATGAAAAATGGAAGGTGACCTGGAATTGAATAGCATTGTCTTGAATTGTTCCATCTCTGTACTTTGGGCTTAAAGCAACTGTAAGCATTTTTTACCTTGAACTATCGGTTTCAAAATAATTCTGATGGTACAGTGACTTTTAATAAGGCGAATGGCTTCCGTTTCTTTCCCACAACAGCCCCGTCTCAAGATAGCATTAAAACAAAAACAAAAAAAACACAAACACATCTCATGGCAGGTAAGCTTTGAAATTTTGCAACCTTGCAAAACCCATTTTTGCTAGGTATCTCTAAACTGTCAAATGTATATTATGTGCAATGTGGCCTATTAAAACGCTTAGCACACAATGTGTATGTGAAAATGATGGCAGTATTTTAGCAAAAAACTCTTGTCATTCCGATGATGTTCTTTTTGATATATGGCTGTAATATTGCTCTCCTTATCAGTCGACATGATTCTTCTTGGCTTTTGAAATCATTTAGCTTGCGGGCACATGCATGTGTACAGCTTTCCACTGCCATTACTACAGACAGTTGCATATTTACATGAGTGAATTCTACTGTTGTAACAAAACAAAAAAAAACTACATAGAGTTGCTTTAAATCCAGTTAGTTCAACATTTAAGGCATGATTGAAGTTTACTAAAAGCATGAGTAAAATTTCTTTGACAGCCAGCGTGTTGTTCAGCTACTTTGTTTCTGGGCATTTAATGATTAGTACAGAAATATTAAATATTTGTGCTGTACATAGTGTACTAGAGCCAAAGACTATTTATTAATTTATTGCTATGAGGCACATATGTGCTGTTGCATTAGAAACAAGTGATTTCCAGCTAAATTTGTCCATCCTCTACAGACAAAAGCATCTGTTTCTCTATTTAGTAGTCCCTGCACTCTGCACGGCTGTTTCCAACCAAGACAATGCATCTGAAAATCTGTTTGCTGTAATAGATCCTTTCAAGAACAGTATGAGTCACAATAAGCATGAGATGAAAACAGAGTCCATACACACTTTTAAGTCTGTCAGTGGCTCATCATAATTTATTTTCTGCTAAAATGTACAGCATTTAAGTGACCGACTAGAAAGGTAACTCATAAATACAGGACTGTTGCTCTGTTAATTAGTACAGTCAGGATATCCTCTTACGTCAAACTGCCATTCTGTACAGGTACAAAGGCTACAAAATAAGCTATACAAACAGACACGATACAATTTACCTTTTTACATGCCATCTGTTTTGTCTATCAACAAGGCTACTGCTCTACATTTCAGTAAAATATAAATCAGATGTTTTATAAAGATAAAAAAAATCTACAGATGGAATGAAAATGTAAGTTTAAAGGCATTTCATAAAAGACCAACTTTGGAGTAAATTGACACTCATAATAATTTTGCAACTCTGCCCCATTTGAAATGTTTTCGTTTATACCCTTCCCCTTGATTTAGATTTCTACATGTACAAATACTGACATTGACTGTTCTTTGCTATTGTGACAGAAATTGCTTTAAATTGTATAAAAACAGAAAGCTGCCTCAGGTAAAGAAACTTGTTATAAAGTAACAAATTATACACAATTAGCAATAGAACCTTCTGGTTTAACATGACGATTTTTTTCCAAATCTTTACAGTATTAGAATCAACAAAAATAGAGTTTAATTTTTCCTTCCATATGAGGGAAACCTAACCAAGGCCATACATTTAATATAAAATTGCTTGCTATTAAGCACAACACTGTACAGTACTACTTTGATGCACTGTCACTAACAAAGACGTTATAGCATGCTAAGTATAACCTTACATTTAAAAAAATATAAAAGTAGATTTACAATAATTTAAATAATATGAAGGCATGAGTACAGACTTACATATATAACCTTGCGATTGCTAAAGGTACATTGAAAAGGCTCTTTTGTCCAAAAACATACAATGCAGGCACATTTAAAGGTTCCATAATGCAGGTTCCAACTTAAAGAAAATGTAACCTCCATTCAACTGCAATGCAGTTCAGGGGAGATTTATGCTTACACAAATGTTACATTTTAAATCTTATGCTGTAAGGCTTCCCATAAATAGGGGAAAAAAGCTAAAATTTAGCCAATAAACAAAACTTTTTTTGCATTCTTACCAAGTGCTGGTTCTTTTAGAAAGATCCATAAAAGCGATCATTAACCATGAAAATAAGAACAAACTAAATACCTCAAGTCAACTAGCTGACTTTGCAACATCATGACCCTTTACTTTCAGGTCGTTGATTATCGTCTCATGTAAGGCCCGTTTAAGGGTTGTTTGGACATGCCGGTATTCACATAACCATGATGACCTGCTGGGCTGTACATCATATTGCCATGGGGAGGAGCCTGCATGGGCTGCTGTGGGTAAGGCTGGGTACCCATCATGCCCATCTGCATAGAGTACTGTGGAGATTGATTCATATAGGTAGGATTGCCATGGTAGCCCCCGTTCATCATAGGCTGCGTCACCCTGTAAGTGTTCATCGCCATATTGACGTTTACGTTCATCGAGTTGACATTGTAAGCCGGAGCGGGCATGAGGTTCACCCCCATGTTCATCCGCGGCGGCATAGTAAGCGTCCTCCCAGGAGCCTGCATGGCTACGGTCTGAGGACCTCTACCATACATCTGCTGCTGGTGGTGGGGCGGCAGAGGGGCCGATTTGGAGCGGATGGACATGGGGTGGTGATGGTGGTTCTTAGGGGGCATTTGCGTTTGCAGTCTCTGAGATGGGGCCAGGTTCATGTTGGGTGTAGCCATGTTGCGCTGCAGCATCATGGGCGGTGGAGTCATATTGGGCGGAGGAGTCACAGTAGCCTGTGACTGAGGACCTCCACCAGGTTGCGACAGAGAAACCAGCGCAGGATTGTGAGGACCAAGCTGCGTGGACAACGAGCCGTTGTTGTTTGCATAGGATGAGATGGAGTGCGAGGCAGAATGGCTGAAGGGCAAGGAGTGGTCCATGATGGTATTGGTGAGTTGTTGTAGCTTATGCAGGCTGAATGTAGCTGACGGTTGACCATAGTGTCCACCTCCATACTCTCCCTGGCCCATTCGGTCATACAGACCCAGGTTGCTAGAGGGGTTGTTAGATTCTGGGATGTCGGACAGCTGCATGGGTGGAGCGAAGCTGGCTGGCATGGAGCAGTGAGACAAAGGCTGCTGGTACTGGTGTTGTGGGTGTTGGTGATGTTGATGGTGTGGATGATGCTGATGATGGCTGTGGTGGTGACTGTGGCTATGCCCGTGTCCATGCCCATGGCTGTGCCCATGTCCGTGTGGATGGCTAGGCTGCCTCTCCGGCACACAGCCTTGCGGAGACTTTACACTGCATCCCTGAGGGGAGCTCATGCTGGTTTGCTGGAGCATGCTGCAAGCGCCAGTATTGTTCACCACAGGACCGGCCATCTGCTGGGACACAGCACAGCTGCTCTGACTGTGGCTGCCACCGGAGGAGAGGTTGCCATAGGAACAGCTGCTCTGGGAGGAGGCGCCTGCTCCCGCTCCCGTGCCACAAATGCTGTTACCCAGTGTGGAATCATAACTGCTGGGATTCTCGTAATTCTCAGTGGTGCTCTCAATGCTACCTAGGTCACTAAAGCCACTGTCCACCACCTGCTGAGAATGGTCCGACACCGAGGGCACATCCATTATTGGGCTGGTCTCCATGTTGTTATGAAGCGAGTGCACCGAGACGGTGCCCTGATCAGGACTGATTTGCGTGTAGCCGCTTTCTAAAATGGACACCGCTGGACTATTGACTGATCGTACAGATTGGCTCGGGTGAGAATGGACAGAAGACAGAGGGCTGCTGTGATCTGACTGCTGGCAGTCGTCCACGGGAGTCATCTGAGGGCTCTGCTCGACGTGAACATAACGCTGTAGGCTGTGGCAGGCCTCCTGAGTCTCCACACAGTCCTGAAAGTGCCTCTCTTGCTCAGACTCTTGAGTCAGAGACTGCACAGCTAGAGCAGTCTCCATGTCAAGCTCAGGGCAAATGTTATGGTCCTCTTTTATTGCCGGGGTTAACGGGCCCATATGCTTTTCTTCAGGCCTCTGACTGTTATCCTCTTCCTCGGTTTCTGAGTCTGGAGGATGATCCGAGTCCACAGTGTCTCCCTGTTGCATGCCCAAGCTCACAAGAGTGCTTTCAGACGCAAGCTCCTGAGAGCAATGAGGCGATGGGTCCATGAGGCTCGGCTGCACTTCAGGATTTTTATTATTATTATTATTAATAAGAATTGTAACTGGCTCTGGGTCTTCATTAAGGTCTTTTTCTGTTAGTGGCACTGGGTCCTCTAATCTTTGTTCATGGCTATCATCTTCATCATCTGCATCGTGATCATCCACATGAGACTGTTCTGGCTCTTCGTCCTCATCCTCTTCCTCATCTCGTTCACCCGAGCCCTTACTAACCCTGTCTTCTGCTTCACCCTCTGGCTTCAGGTCCTTGACTTCTTCTGAATTTAGAGTTGACTGTTCAGCATCTTCTATTGGACCTGATGTTGTCTCATTGGTTTCATCATTACAGGGAGAATTTTCCACCGTGTCAGACTTGTCTGTTGACTCATCCTCATTTACTTTGTGAGACTCTGGTGGCTCTGGACTGTGGGGCTCTGAAATATAGGTGTCCAGTTCTGGGTCCTCTGGCCTGGGCTCTCTGAAGGACTTGCATGGTTCTGAGAATGAGGCAGGGCTGGCATCCTGCTCCTCCTCTTGCTCCTGCTCCACTGTAACCATTGGTGTCTCAGGAGGTGTGTAGAGGTTGAGCTTAAAGCCCATTTTGCGCTCCTTTAGTCTCCATTTGGGAGGGCCTCGTTTGACACCTTTGGGCCAGCCTTTCTTCCGTTTTACGGGACGAGGATTGTCCTTTTTTACTGCTTCAGAAACAGCAAAACAAACAAACAAACAAACAAAATAATAAGTATATTAGTTTATCTTTCAAATATGCAACAAAAACAATGTGTTGTAAATGTTAACATGTATGGCTTTACCTTCCACATTCACTCCTTTAGATTGATTTGCGTGATTGTCATCTCCATGTCTTCTTGGTCTTCCAGGCCGACGCACGGCTACTCTCTGGTTTTTCTCCTCCTCCTCCTCCTCATCCTCGCTGCCACCCCTCCTGCTGGGCTGTGGCAGAGGGCTTTCTACATCAGAGTTTTCGAATGGCTCATCTAGCACCTCTGTTCTCTCCGAGATGGTCTCGGTTGTAACACTGCTGTTGATTCGTGTTCTCCTCCGCCCTCTCTTCCGCCTGAGATTTTGGCGCTAAGAAAAAAAACAAATACATTTAAGGTGGCTATTCACTTAAGCAGAGAAGTGCATATTGTATGCTTGAGAACAACTTGCACTTGAGAATGGAATAAATACAGGGAGATGTCAAAGACTGTTAGACTTAACAACTGCCATAGCAAGAGTTGGCCACTTTTTTGTTGAATTGTCCCTGGTGCCCTTTAATCCAAAAAGCATAGGTTTGGAGGAGACAGATACGGTCAAGGGTGATGCTAAACATAGGGAAATGTGGCTACGTTTTGAATGGGTTGCTTCATGATCTAAATGCAAAAGCCCATCATTTAGACCACAGTGCCTACACCACAGGCCATTCATTTGGAAAGCTTAGCCTGCCCAAAACCCCAAATGAGAGTGTGCTGAATCAAGCTGACCACAAGATCCTCACAACATACTCTCCCCCAGGCATTCTGGGATAGCAGTACCCCAGTGCAAATAATCTGCAGCATTACTTGGTGATACAGAACTAAGATTTCCCACACAAATCATGAAAGCAATATTACTTAATTATGGACTTTAAGACTGATGGAAATTTCTGACTTATGAAGAGTTTCCATCCTTTCTAAATGCTAAAGGATTTTCAAATGTGAAGAACCATGATACAAAAAGAACTAAATAAGAAATGCACACAACCAATGATTCTGATATTTACCTTTCGCTTGAGTCCCTGCCCAGACTGGGACTTGATTGCATTGTCTTCATTACCATTGTCGTCGTCGTCGTCGTCATCATCATCATCATCACCATCACTGCTGCTATCTTCACTCAATTCAAAATCTTTCCCAGTGCTGTTTGCAAACAGTGGGTCTGAGTATCTTCTGCTAAAGTTCTTGCACTTGGTTAGTGGAGGTCTTGTGCTGGTGTAGCCCATCCCCATTGTCAAATTCCTGATTGACGCACTACAGTTTGCACGACGGTCTCTTGCCTGTTATTCCACAAAAACACAAATATGAGATTGTTTGAGATGCTCGTACAGGCTGAAGCCAAGCAGACAAATAACATCTCAGTTATATACACTTTGCTTTCGCAGTGCCCCTGCAGTGCAGAAATTGTCTCTTGATTAGCCGTTGATCTCAGCAACATTTATTTTTAAGCGGATACGGAAGATTACATTTCATGGGACATTCAGAGGCATTAATAATACAGGGCTTTGATTTAGGTCACTCAGGAAGCTGGGTTACTGTTGGAAGTGCTTTCAGCTATCTCTGTGAACTCACCCTGAACTCCTGAAAGGGATAAATTTAGCTCACTTTTCACGCAAGCATCATCTTGTAGCTAATAATGCAGAGCCGAAGAAGGAATGAGTTACCTGTGCTCATCGTGATCTCCATGATCTGCCTAGTGAATAGGTTTCATTTAAAAATACAACCTCTGATTTTAGAGACCACCAGAATAGCCTTTGATCACCTTACCAATTATGTTTGAGTTCAGCAATATGCAAAAAGGTCAGGTTGTGTCAGGAGGTCAAAAGGAAGAATAAAAGGGCATTTTACAAAATCTGCTTTGTCTGTATTTCAAACATTAACACTACAGATAGAACACAGTAATTTTATGAAAGACATCTGTAATAGCTGTAAAAAAAACAAAAACAACAACAACTGGACAGCAAGTCACCTTGTGGAACGTGCTGATCAAGCCAGGAAAACCACCTAGTTTTTTGTTGCATGTTTATATAAAGGGGATCGAAGAAGATTTAAATCACTATGGATTAAGCAAATATTTTAAGGCAAAATGCAGACTTTGTGCTTTTTCAACATATGAAACTGTATAGGTATACCAATGTTGCTGCCATAACAGATAGATCTTTTCTTTGTTTGTGGATGAGTAAACAAGAAAGAATGAAGGAAGCCTCATTTTCTGGCAAACAAACCTGAAAGCTCTGAATATAAATCATTATTGAAAGCTTATTGTAGTGACAGCAGGTTAAGGCAAAAACGTGATTTTACTTATTTGTTTGTACTGGCTCAATAATGCTTTTCTAAATGTAGAATTTAACGAGAAATCCTTCATAGTCCATCTTTAAATATTAGAAAGCTGTGCACTGGACAGACAAACAATTAAAACTGGGTTCACTAAAAGCAGGTGTGCTCAGTCCCTGATCAAATCATGAATAGACCTTTAAGCCTACCTGTGCCATAGCACTCTTCAGCTCCCCTGGTGGGCTTTTGCAGACGGAAACTGGAGTCCAGCAGAGGCAGTCAGGGTCAACCTCATGAAGCCTTGGCTTCACTCTCAGTCTATCCATGTGCTCCTCAATCAGCTGATATCTTCGGATGATTAGAAACCTAGACCAAAATGTTAGGAAATGCATTAAAAATGCAGATATCTTGTGTGATGTATGAGAATTTGTAATTCAGTATTAATGCATATGCAAATAGTGACGACAACTGTATTTTACTCCCCCTTTAGAGATGGTGCAGTACACTGAAAGCATGTGAGTAAATTGTCAGATTGACAGATACCACCACAGTCAAACCCACCTGCCATCCTGGAAATCAATCATGTTGAGCTGTTGAAGTGTGGTAGCGATGTCATGTGGACACATGCCCGTGGCTCGGCTCATTCCCCTGATGCTGACACTCTTATCTGGGTGGTTGTGCAGGTACTCTAGTATGACACTTTTCCAATAAGCCAAGTAGGACAGACGACCCAGATCAGATAGAGGCTTCTCTGGGGAGCCAGCCTGGCCCTCTAGCCTGGAAAGTAAGTAACCTGGAAAGACAAGATTGTTTGAGTATTGTTTTCAGATCGGGATTGAGTGTTACTTGGACAAAAAATAAAACGACACAATCACAATGTGTCGTAATGTTTTTATGCAGCTTCATAAGGGCTAGAGGCATGATAATTGAATGATATTTTAGCAATATTCTTATTAAAAGACAAATAGTTATTTGTAAAAATGTTTTATCATTACGGCTTTAAATTTGATGGCTTAAGGTCTTGCCAAAGTTCTTGTGATATCAATGTTACATTAAAAATACAAACATTACAGTATAATATTTTACTAATGGATAAAAACAGAAGACATTCAAACCAGTCCAGATAGAGAAAACCCTGGTTCTAATATTTAAAAATAAAATATTACTAAAATAAATAAATAAGTTTTTTGTGCTAATACTTGCATTTAAAAATCACCAATTTTAATTTTACTACAATGATGTGCTGTAAAGCTTCACACACAACGCTAAATCAATTTCTTAATAGCAGTGCTGTACATTCAATAGTGGCGGTTCTCCATCCCAACCCTAACAATTAAGGAGGTCGGTCCAAGACATTTTAGCAGTGTGGGCACCAGAAGGATAACTCGCATGAGAAACTGTCAGCTGCACAAAAGCCCAATCTAAAGCCATCGGTCATTCAAAATAACAAGGTAAGAAAATATTTGGTCTTTTGTTTTGTTTTTTGATCGCTTGAAGTGTGAGCTGATTGTGTTTTCAACAGATGCATAAGCAAAGCCAGGTTTAGACGAGACCGAACATTTCCAGATTCTCTATAGTAGTCTTTTGCATTAAAACAAAGTATGCAAATGCTCTTCTGATTCTACACAAAGCAAACTAAATCAACACATTTACAAGCAAACAAATGATATCATGCACTATATTCACTGTATATAAAGACATGCAAACCCTCTTGATAACTAAAATAACAATGAAACAAGCACCACAAACCATTCTTTCCATTTCATTATGACTGTCTAGTCTGAAACAGATCTTCTTTTTCCTTCCATGCAGAGTATAGAAGCATCTGTTCAGGATACATACAATCTTATGCTCACATCTCATAAGACTTCCAAACCAGTTAATGAATAACTTACTGAAATCAATGAGGAACCTTCCAAATCCTTGCCTTTGGTACTGAGGCATAATCATTATGCAGGAGACATTGTACTTCTGCTGGCAAAGCTTTTCCTGTGGGAGACAAAGAGAGAAAGATAGAGTGTGTCAGCGCACTGCCAACGCATGCAATTCACTGCACCTGCCGTTCTCCTGAACTGAACCAAACATAACCAAACAAAACCAAACAAAACCCTTCAAACATATTGCAGAAAAGTTCAGATCCAAAAACGAGCACCATAAAATAAACCCATCTTTAGCAACCCATTAAACAACCCGCTGTTACTCTGACTCCTCTGTCATAGGATTAGATATATTCTTAATAATATTTATGTAAGGGTAATACCTTGGAAAAGTATCCAACAAGATGACAACCCTTCTCATCATTCTGTGTTAGAACATAGAAGAGAAAAGGCTCAACGTCGTAATACAGCGTCTTGTGGTCCAGAAAAAGCTTTGCAAGCAGGCAAAGGTTTTGGCAGAAAATTTTGCTGATATTTCCATCAACCTAAGCAGAGAGAGAGAGAGAGAGAGAGAGAGAGAGAGAGAGAGAGAGAGAGAAAAAAGGGGAAACCATTAGTTTGAGATAGGCCATACAAGGGCAGTTCCTGCTAGTGGAGCACATGTAAAGATCGGGCCCATATTCACAATCTTAAGGCTAAAATTAGGTCCTAACTTGCCATTTTAGGTGAAAAAAATGGGCATGTCAGTCCTAATTTTAATACTCCTAAATCTTTGTTTCACAAAGCATTTTAGCATTAAAACCAGCTCCTAAATGTGTGAAAAGTTAGGGGTTGTCAAGAGGACTCCTAAGTGACTAAGACTAAATCACAAACAATCCTAATGGCTGTTGCCGGCAATCCGCCAAAGACATTATACATCAAGGCAATAGGCGATAGAGCCGTGGGTGCTGAGCCTTTTCTTCATAAATGCAATAAATATTTTGATTTATAGATTTTAATCTGCAATGACAACACAAAGGTTAATTTATGTACAGGCAAAATGCTCTTTAATGACAAGCTTTATTCATTTTCGAAATAAAAAAGAAAATAAATGTCCGATCACCTGTGACAGTTATTTTATGAGTTCACACTAACAAATGATTGAATAGAGTAAACGAGTAAAATAAAAGTATTTGGCGTGCTGTCCGAGGTGAGGCTCTGAGCTCGGAATTTAGCCCAAACCCAGAGTACTGTCCCATATCCCTGGCTAAAACAGCTGAGAGTGAGGAGTCGGTGTGGCAGAGGGATACAGAAAACTGTCAAGGTAACTAGCTGAGTCAGCAGTGTATGTGTACACACACATATACATATTTTATATATAAATTGGTAGCTTTCATTTATACTGTAATGTCATTAATGTTTCATAGAGACATTAGTATCAGTTATACTGGCCTTCATTTATAAAAAGATGCCATTACAACACATTTAAAATATGCTGTCTTTAAATTGTTTCTACATTAATTTGGAGAGCAACTGAAATGAATACATCGAAATATTAAAAACTCCAAAAATATTAAACTTGATTTATCACGATTAATTACAGGAACAAATGTGATTAGTTAATTTTTGAATCGATTCCCAGCACTAATATAAATATACATGCATATATAGTGTTGTATACTTGAGACTTGGACTCTATCTTGAGACCGGTATTGACTCATACTGGAACATATTAGTAATTGGACTTATTCCCGAGTCCCATTCAAAATATTTCATGATTATTACTGCATGTTAATAATTCTTTAAACTGATGATTGATTGACACGTCCAATGATTGGTGATTTTCTTGTATGTAACTTGAGACTAACGTTAGTGCAGAGACTCCCACCAGGTTCCCTCCTACACCTGTGACCTGCCTGCTCTCGCTTCTATTTTACGCTATGTCCACCTGCCATCAACCTGTAGTAATCCTGCTTTCCAGAAAGTCACATGGCTTCTTTATTATTTGTCTCAACTGTGTCATTTTAATATATTTACTGTTTACAAAGTAGGACAAAAATGTCACAGAGAAAACCAAATCTTGTTTAATTTAATTTACTTCATTTCATTTCGTTATACTGTACTTGTACATGTGTAATGACAAATAAACTTCAACTTAAATAACACAATGAATACAGATACGATGGGAGATGATAGTCTCAACACTGAGCATCTCCACCCCAAAAATGTCTGACAGAAGGCAGCCCGCCCTCTACCTCCAGCACATTCACATTGCTTTAAAAAGGCAGCAATTTTTCTGCAGCCA
>CM031955.1:4793001-4885501 GCA_018749465.1 Paracanthobrama guichenoti
TTTCTTGGCCTTCCTGGCTTTGCATATCGCCTTTTGATCTGGGCCGCTGTCTTGTGAAGCAACCGTTTTCCCTCCTGCTCCTTTGGCCTGCATACTTGGCAGATCCACATTCCTGGGGGAGGTCCAGGGGGAAAAAAAGAGAGAGAAAGGGAGAAACAAAAAGAGAGAAGCATTTCAAGAATGGTTCATCATGTCTGCAGCTGTGACACTTTTCAGATATGTCTTTGTAGTACTGAGCAGAGATGACCCACTGTGCTTTTCCCTTTATTTCCAATATCTTTAGAAGAAAAAGAAGAGAGCAAAGAAAAACAAGCTTTCTACAGGTAGCAGACCAACAAGGAAACACTGAATAAATGTCTTTGAAGTTGTGCTTTTTCTTGACAGGACTTCAGCCTTCTCATCCTCTTTAGAGAGGAAGATGATAAATTAATGCAATTTGAATGATTAGATTGTTTAATTGAACTTAATTTTGCACGTCCTTTGATTTTTAGTATAGCACTGAAGCCCTCAGATATCTTGTGTGGAAATACAGAGCATTGACTTGTAAGATAAGAATCACAACTAACTACAACAGAGAGCAAATTCATAGTGACAACCAAATGGAATTGTAAACAAAGGATACAGAGGCCAAGCATTATTAATTTTTCTGTATTCCCGTGAACTTGACATGACAAAAAGCATAAATTTAAATATTGACAAACATTATACTGAGAAAAAACTAAAACAATGTATAGCCTCTCTTGATAACTAATTCTTATGCAGTTTTCATTAAATGTAATTAGGGCCAGTCAATGATTTAAAAAAAATGTATCAAATTTCATGATTGAACTCCAAATCATAATTGAAAGTTGAAAAATTCAAGATAATTTAATAGAGCGTGTTTCGGCTACAAAGCCTTCTTCAGGTTGTCTGACGTCAGGATATCGTTTGATTTATTTCCATATCATTGGAATATGTCTATCACTGAACAACAATCCACATGAATATATTTTGCAGTCACATGAATAATTTTGTCAATCTGTCTGCAGCAGAATATTACACAGACGGCTGTTCACACAAGAAGAATTCTTGAAGCACACGCCATTCTGTTAGTGTCTCTCACTTTGATTAATTGTGTTATTTTTCTTATAATTAATCAAACTAAGTTAACATGTTAAACATGACATAGGCTAAATGTTTTAAGTTAAAGCATTTTCTTTCAACCATTACAAAACCCAAATGAAATTTTCATGGCAGAATGTCACCTCCCTCCAGCAGTTGCAGACATTCAGCACTGAAGGCTCTTGTAAAATTAAGTGAAATGAACCTGTTCTGCTCTATTGAAACACTTTATGATGCTGCTCCCTTTTTATCTTGGCACTTACATGCCCATTTCAGACAAACTGCCATTAACTGAAAAGGACAAGCACAGTCATTTGCAAGCCAGAGGCAAAATCATTGAGAGAGAGAGAGAGAGAGAGAGAGAGAGAGAGAGAGAGAGAGAGAGAGAGAGAGAGAGAGAGAGAGAGAGAGAGAGAGAGAGAGAGAGAGAGAGAGAGAGAGAGAGAGAGAGAGAGAGAATATAGTACAGGACGTAGGGTACATATCATCTTACGATTATGTAACCAGAAGCCTTTGTGGAATGGCACATTTAAACAGCTTCACCTTGAGAATGGAAAAATCCACTGAGGCAAACAAAGGCCTAATGTACCTTTTGGCATTCTGGAGAGCGGTGGGTCACAACACTCCATATGGAAACCCCTGTCACAGGAGTCACAGAAGAGCATCTCGTCCTGAATCCACACAGAGAAACACGTCAGACACGCAAAAATAAGATGCAATATACACTACACAAGTAAACAACATCCTGCAGTAAGTGTCAGAACACAAGCAGCACTCTGACACTGTAAAAGATGTCAGCAGGAACTGGGCCAAGGCCATCAGTGCATTTGAAAAGAACTTACAGCATTCTTCCCCTGAATCTGACAGGAACTGCATGTTTTGCATTCGATGCATTGCCATCGCAGGGCCTTGACATTTGCAGTCAAATCAGTGGAGAACTTCAGGCATGATGGATGGCCTTTGAGGAGAAATGTGGAATAAAACAAACAGGCTTTAGAGAGTCTCCAAACATGCTCAATTAAAAGCGACATTACCTAATCCTTTAACTTTGGCAGGAAACACAAAAGCCCTTGCTGAAACATTACAGGATAAATGTTAACAGAGACTTAATCAAGCAGAGAGAGAACATCAAAACGAAACAAATGAAAGATTCCCCCAACTGTGGATCAGTTAAATATTTACACGTGGCATCAACAATGCGAAGAGCCATGCATGAAGACTTTCCAAAATCGATGTCTAAAAGCACTGTATTATCAAATACTTCTGAGCAGCTAATTAAAGATAATTTGTTCTTAACGAGGCAGAAACGGTACGCGGGTACACCGTAATGGCAGTCGATCCGTTATAGTCATGTAAAAGCATGCACTTCTGTCCCTGAGGGCTGCGAACCAGCTGCGGTTTACAGTGTGAGCACATTTTCTATACTTTCATGAACACTTAATGAAAACCACCTCTGCGTTGTTAAGTCAAACTCAGCCATAAAAATGTCACTGGGAGAACAATTCCTTGTGGCATTTCAAAATCACTGTTCAAAACAAATTACGACATAAGAGCAGGTAATTTAACAGGAACATGGCAATTCTGTCTGGAGGAGGGAAAAAAATAAATAAATTAGAGTAAAAGAAACAAGCAAGCAAACTTGAAGTGGGGAAAAAATCTCTTATAAATTGCACAGCTTTCAGCTTGAATCCATCTGTGATTGTGTCAACCCCTTCTGCCAATACTTCTACATAAGACAAAAAAATAAAAAAATTCACTCTAGTCTCCAAGTATCTTATTTTCATAAACATACAGCCCTATGCCAATAATCCCAAACAAGATCACCCTCACTAAAGACATTTTTATATATATATATATATATATATATATATATATATATATATATATATATATATATATATATATATATATATATATATATATATATACATGAAAACTTGGGAAAGCACTCATCCGGGTGTATTTAGCTTAACTTTAGCCACGTTTCCACCGAAATTACCTGGAACAATTCGTCCCAGGAACTTTTTTCCCCCCAGACCTGTTGCTGTCTGCGCTTCCATCACAATCTAAAGTACCGTGACGATTAGGCAAATTAGTCCCGTGACGTAGAACTGCACATGACTTTCCAGTTCTTATTGGCTTTTGTGCTCCACATATAAGCTTAATAAAGCCTAAACTTCGTCATCGGTCCATCAGTCATATTTTTTAAACCATTGTTGATTCACGCACTGCTCTGATTACAGACGGAAAACAAACAATGCTGCGCATCAAATCTCACAAGAGTATGAAAACATATTGCAGGCAAAATTCAAACACCACAGCAAATTCAGTTCAGATTTGCCTTTCCTAATTGTGCATGCACAATGTTTGAGGTTTTCTTTTGCATTAATAAAGAACATTGTTCTTAGACTATGCACATGCACTTGTCTGCCCCATGTATTTAAACAGACTAACCAAAATCTCATGTAATATACTGTAGGGTACAGATCAGGGATGTCAATGTACATAAATTCCCATAATCGATCATTGTTGAAGGGAATATGACCATCACTTAAGTGCTTTAAATTTGCTGATATATTAGAAGTGCTCTATTTTCATAGTGTGAAAAAAATAACAGCTTTACATGAATGTGATTGAATGTATACTGTATAATAGATAGTTGTATTCTGCTAGTTGAGACCTTTTCAATAATGTATGACAAGGATATTTGGTTCGGCTCAGAGACCAAACTACACCAAGAATATTATTAAAAAAAAGGCCAATGATGAAACATTAGTAAACCATAGCAGATCACATATCTTTGTTTAGAGTAGGTGGTCTCGAACAAGCCCAAACACAACTTAAGACAATGTGTAGATCATGGAGTGACATGACATGTTGCTTGGCTAAAGCTATAGGACTTGCAATCATGGTGCAGTGTTTTCCAACCTCATTTGAAAGTTTAACCAATGGAAACTGGATCTCTGGTGTGGTGGGTGGATATTATGTGTAGGGACAATGTGTAGAGACCAATCGGATACTGTTTCACAGCTGGAGCGATCTATTGGTTGGATTGCTTTTATCGCTCATATTTACAGGTCTTGATTTACCATGAATAGAATAGCTGAAAGAGTGCTGGAATCATCACTCATCAACCAGGATCTCATTACTTCTTGTTTGTTCCATGTACTTTTATCGTGGCGTTATACATGAAAGTAATTCTTATGTTCAGTAAAATCACCTGAGGGTTTTTTGGACCCTTGGTTAATTATGTTTTATTATTCCTTGCGTGTCAGCTGCACATGTTTTGTGCATGAGCTGCACTCTGCACCATGCACTCTGATGACCTTGCTTAATGTGCCATAGACAGGTTTTATCAATTAAATGAATCAAATCAACGATTAATTTGATAATTTCACCCCTTGTACATATGTCCTTCTGTTATTTCTGAAAATCTTTTGTTGTTTTTTTTTTAAATGGAACTGTGATCTATTTTTCACACAGAAAAAGTAGAATCTCTAGAATTGATAGTTGTTCTAAACAAGTTACAATGATTTTGGTTTTGATCCCAGTGGTGCAGAATTTACAGTTTCTGTTTTGGCCACAGAATCACGATCTCTTGAGTCAGTTCCAGAAAGGAGAGTGTCAATAACATGATTATGAGATATCAACTGACACACTCGATGGTAGAAATACAATTTCCTAACTCACAAACAACTAATCCCATCACTCCCACAAATTTGAGCAAATATCCAAAGAAAATTTCTAGTTTGGTTACAGCTAAATGGTTAGTTACGAAGACTGAGGGTGCGTCTCAATCAGATTCCTTGATCATGCACACAAATTCAACGATGACAACGTCCTCATTGTACAACACCACTACTGGTATTTATGAACAACGACAGAACCGATATCTTTGACATCATTTTTTAAAAATGTTCTTAAAAGTACATTATGATAAATAAATTGCTTGTTACATACACATGCAACAGTTCAGCTGTAAATAAATTATAAGGAATTTGCGATTAAGACAGCCCTTAAAAATGGCTGCCTCCTTGATCAGTACCCTTACTACTACTGAACTAAGGAGCTGATTGAGACGCACCCGGAGTCACACTTCAACTAATACACTTATTAGTTAAATGATAACTTGCTTTTGGCCATTTGGCACAGACTTTCAGATGATGCACAATCCATATATAGGCATGGCTCAGTCTGAGAGTTCAAACTCTGGGTCTTACCGCTGCTCCCACAGTCAGCACAGGACAGCAGCTCCTCTGGCCTCTTGTCTCGATTGGACTCCTTTGTGCCCAAACAGAAGCTGCATATGGGTATGGGGTCGGCACGTGGCTAGAGTGGGAAAAAAAAAAAAAAGCATGTTTTTAATTGATGTAGACTTTAATTCAAATAAAACGGCAAACTTAAAACACACAAAGTAGTATGGTTCACAAAGTCTAAATGTTTGAAAAGATAAATTTAAATATGTGGTCTGGCTGTTTCGGTACACAGGGCTGACACTCTGAATGAACACGCAGGAGAATAATGCAAACCAAGAACAACTGAAATACATGGCTATATAAACAGGGGTAGAACAAAGGAAAGTAAACAAGACATGTGAAACTAAATTGATAAAAATTATGATTATTATCGGAAAAGAAAAACAAAAAACAACGAATTTGATTAGATTAGTCGCGACTGTGCGCTGTGATCGGAATCCATCAGCCAGTCACGTCACTTACAGTAGTGAACAACACATTTCCATGGACAAAACGCATATGGAAAATAGCGGCGGACAGAGTGAGCTGCGGTACATGATCCAAGTTGTCCAAAACATATTTGCTTTATAAGTGCTTCAAACAAAAAGCATAAGAGTTTACTGAATTTTGCCTAAAATGGATATTAGGATACATCCTTATCTGTAAATCATGTTAGAAAGTCCCATGAGTATTTAAATTTTGCACATTCTGACAAAAAAAAAAAAAAAAAAAAAGTGTCTTGTTAGTTGTTAATCTTCACTGACTTAGAATCGTTATTTCGTTAGAATAATCGTTAGTTGCAGCCCTAAAATGACTACATAACTATAGAAACAAACAAGGACATAATCAGTAACCAACGACAGGCTGTCAGTCAGTGCAGGTTACATTGTTACGATACTAGGTGGCAGCAAGAGGGTGTCTTTGAGTGAGTCATTAAACCGTTCATTCAACTAATTTCAATTCAGCGCTCAGCATTCATGGGAAATACCCCAACGTTAACAGGAAACTACAAAGATTTTGCTTTCCTCGAACATGGCAAACTTTTCTTTTTTCTTCATGAATATATGACTTGACCTAAAGCAGGACAGCCGCAGGGAATCACATGCACTCAAGTCGATCTTACTCTCTCTTTAGGCTTGTTTAATGCAAATCTATAGAGCCTCTGTTAAAAAAAAAAAAACATTAAAAAAACAACAATAGTACGTCTTAAATAAAAAATAAACAAAAAAGACCCAGTTGGTGGAGAAAAATTACATTCATCCCTCATGTTATGATTAACTTCTTTAACATTCAATACACATGCGTTAAGTGTAAAACAAAAAATAAAAATAACACAAGCCTTATGGGGAGGAAGAGAAAAAAAAAAAAAAAAAAAATTTCGCAGTTGCTTGTCAGTATTACAATATTGAGGTTACCACGACAGCCATGTGAACAGCTTAAGCAGTGCCGTGCCTTAAATCATATTTTATGTACACACATACCAAGATCCAAGATTTGTAACAGTACAACTATTAATAAACACAAGAAACATGAGTGTCATAGAAAATGAGTACAGATCGGAAGATAAAATATTTGGCAGGTGTTTTGATTAGCTTTGTTTGAATATCGAGTGTCAAACTAGACAGGTGGTTACAAGCCCAGGGAGTCGGCTAGTTATTAAGCATGTGATTATGGAGGACAGATACACAGTGCCAGATATAAAGCAGCTCCTGGCAGAGGATGGATACCAACATGAGTCAAATCAAATCTCAAATCACTCACAATACCAAATGAAAAATGCACATTGTGCTAGGGATGTCGGACATACTTCAGTACCAAGTACCAATAATAAAATAAAGATAGTAGTCAGAGCAATACTAGTCTTTCTGCAGTGCACCACAGACTCAAACTGATAGAGTGCTGACTGACAGGTGGCTGCTGATTTTGGCATTGCAGTGTAAATGCAACCTAATAGTGGTGACTAATTACATTTTTAAAATAAAATATTAACACAAAAAAAAACACAACTAGTCATTGCCCTTAAATCACACTTAATTACTAAGAAAGACTTGATCTACTACCGTTCAAAAGTTTGGGGTCAGTACCTTTTTTTTTTTTTTTTTTTTTTTTTTTAAAGAAATGAATACTTTCAGCAAGTATGCATTAAATTAAATTCATTAAAGTGGAAAGACATCTATAATGTTTTAAAACATTTAAATGATTTCTGAAGGATAAAGGTAACACTTTAGACTGGAGTAATGGCCACCACAGGAATAAATTAGATTTTCAAATATATTAAAAACAGAAAAAGTTATTTTAAATTGTAATAACATTTCACAATATTACCGTTTTTTGACGTGAGCACAGGTTTCCCTCTCGCGCAACTTTTTTTTTTTTTTTTTTTTTTTTTAGTAACTTTGCAAGCGGCACCACTTCCGAAGACGCACAACTTCGAAGCAACTCTAGCCGAGCAGGTAAGTCTGTACCGGCTCCTAGTTTGCTCTGCTCAATGTTTTGCTCTGTGCGTGAGCTCTCGGCTCAGTCACTCACGGCCCAAGCAAACTCTCCACTCATGTTTTCTGGAAAAGCAAAACCTGCTCAATTAACGTCTCTGTAGTAGACTTGTTTCTGTTTGCAACAGCCCTATACTGTGCTATAATATGGTGTGGTACATCCATGCTGGGCAACACTGGTAAAATGACGCAACCCTCTCATTCACTCATCCGCTCCCTGCTACACTCTGCTCAGCTCACATGCTCTGATAATAATAGCTTTGTTGGACTATATTTTGATAAATTAGTCAAAAAAATAAATCTGATTACATAGAACTGAAAGAAGAAAAAATTATTCATAATATATTGATATTTGCAATTTTCTGGCTCATGGCGTTCTAAAAATGTGGCACTCCCATTGAAAACAACTGGATATGCCATCACATTTTAGTGGACACACGGCCATACAGTGGTTCTCAATTCCAGTGCTCGTGACTCGCAACTCGTGAGCCAACTACTCTTACTTCAAAAAGCATTTAGCAGCTTAAAAGACAGTGGATTTTAATAGTTCTGCCTACAAAGTTAATTTAATGGACAAAAACACTAACAGTGGTTGTGGCTTTGCCTTCTCCGGCAGCCCATAATCCACAATAGCCCTGTACGTTTCCCCTTCAGATGTTCATGCATTGAGCTTGTGCTGCTATGGTATGCCAATGAAACCTTTCAGAGTGTACAAACCACCTTTTTATTAATCAGCTAATTTGAAGTACTCCCATACTTTAGACCCATTTGGCCTTTGAAAATTTGTTAAACTCGTTTGACGTCGCACTCGACTGCTTCACTCGCCCCGCCATCCTTGGAAACTTTGACGTAACGTGTGTAACGTTAGCTCATACTAGTGGTGTGAAGGACACGGTTGTTATTTTAGTCAAAGCATTAAAAAAAACTTTTAAAAGGTAAAATAATATCCAATGATCGGTCGATTAAAAATATTGACGTTGACTAATTATCAGCGTCGATGCAGTCGATTGTATCGACCAATCGCGACAGGTCTACTTATTTTTATTATGATTGGTAAATAGACAGGAAGCGAAGTGGAAGAGAAAGGGGAGAAAGGTCTGCAACAACCATTATGATTGTTTGTGATTTGGTCTTCATGACTTAGGAGTCCTCTTGACTACTACTAACGTTTTAGAGATTTAGGAGCTGGTTTTAGCGCTAAAATGCTTTATGAAATACTCAAAGCAAAAATTTAGTAGTCCTAAAATTAGGACTGACATGCCCATTATTTGAGTTTCTGCTAAATCGGCAAATTAGGAGCTACTTTTACCCTTAAGATGTTTTATGAATACAGCCCCAGATGCTAACCCAGATTCAGAATCCATGAGACATGATACCACAAACAACAGGAAATTAAATCAAAATGTCTCTTTTGAATTTAGGATGCGTGCTGCATTTGACTACTATAAAGATTACATTATGTAAAAGCCTTCAAAAAGGCAGCAGCCAATACAAAACACACACACACACACACTAAATCTGGTACTTCTGATGAAGGATAAAGAATGCCCAGCAGGATGTGTCCTGAATTGTGCACGTCACCACACACACCGCCTTGCAGTATCACCGAGCGCTGTGATACACAACACTGAGCCTGTGTAAATATTGGCAATGGGATGTTATACAACTGCAAGAGTTGTAGCCAGTGCCCTCTGAACGAGGGTAACGCAAGTTGCTGATGCCAAAAGAAGATTAGAGAGAACCAAACAGGCTCAGTGAATAGCTCTCGAGATAAGACTGTATCTTTCCTCCCACGAAAGCCTGTGGCATGCAGGACTTGTGTAGTGGAGATCAGAAAAAGGTTACATGGAAGTTGACGGGAAAGTCTGCCACCACACCCTCACATCTCCAAACAGTTGCATCTAAATCTCCACATGGGTTGTGTAAGCCCATTCAAGCCCATGTCCTTAGATTCAGCATCACACGCTCGCAAAAACACACCAGTCTCCCGAGAAGAGAAGCCGGTAGAACTTGAGAGTAAACAAGAGAGCAATTCAGCTCAATTCTCTCCCAAAAGGCTTGTCAGCAAGAGACGGAGCGATCTGTTGGGGGATGGTGTATATTAGATGCAGATGGGGCATTAGAAGATGGAGCAAAACTACATCTAGTGGGTATGTTCTCTGTACCATCTCAAGAGAGCCACTCAGGCTGAGCTCCCCGCTGTGCCGTGTTGATAAATATTGAGTGTCTGTTCTGGTGAGAAACCTGTTGAGAGTAATGCCAGACTAATTGTTTTATGCAACAGGCAATCAATCCCTAGCCTACTAATCATTTTGGCAGACCATCAATTTGCAGATGGGTTATTCATAAACATTGCAAGTTTTCATTTAAGTGCCAATTGAAAGGCTCCAATCGATGGCCCCTGAATGATACGCAAAGCTCTTCATACAAATGACGAGTTGGTTAGTGCTCAGAAATGAATGTGTGCTCATAGCTTATAAAGGGCTTCTCTCCCCGAGGGCAACATAATCACGATACACAACAAAAATCCCACCATGCACATAATGCTTGACCTCAATTGCCTCTAAACAATAATTCTGTTTTCACGCACAGAAGGGGAAAAGCACAGGAACCGCCGTCTCATATAAATGGATATAAACCCTCTACTGGAGCTCTACACATCATTCAATAACATTAGCGCTAATTTGATTTCAATGGCAGAATTCCACTGCTTGTTAGATTTTTTTTTTTTTCCTGCACATGAAACATACTACACACAGTGTGTTCATGTGCACAAAGATTTAAAAAAAAACCCTTGCTACTTGAAAGCCTGGCATGTTTGACGTTGAGTTAGATATGATCTGAGAGTAAGCTACTTGATATGTAGGAAAAAACAGAACAAAAATAAACACGCAGACAGATTCTCACATGATGACTTCTAAGCACTCATACAGAATTTCACATGCATTTATGTCTGTGTAGCCAAAATGTCATTATGGCAGTGATTACATGCACTATTTAAGCAAATAAATCCTGCTAGACAAACCAAACCCTTACTCCAAGAGAACTAGAACTCCGTTCTCCACCACGTTTTCTCTCCACTGCAATTTCTACAGCTCAAATTTACAACACACCTTCAGATAGAGCTGTACTATTCTGAATAAATTAAGCTATTTTTTTTTATTCTTCCACAATGCTGAAAAGACAACTAAACAAAACATGTAATAAAACACACAGTACTGTGATAATCTGAATTGTTGTAATACAAATAATGATACTGTGTGTTTAAAAAGACTGTTTGTGAAGCGGTTTCGTACCTGTACATTATAACAGACCTGAATGTTCCGGTGTGATTTTGTCAAAGGTTTAATAGATGCAGGTGAACCGTTGTCATTTAGGAATGAAATCGTGTAGGTGTTTGAATCGAGATTGTGAACTTTTACAGATTAATTGTGCAGCTCGTTAGTATACATTTAAAGGGATAGTTCACCGAAAAATAAAAATTAGCCCATGATTTACTCACCCTCAAGACATCTTAGGTGTATATGACATTCTTCTTTCAGACGAATAAAATCGGAGTTATATTAAAAAAAGTCCTGGCCAATTCAAGCTTTATAATAGCAGTGACTGTTGCTCTGTTTTTGAAGTCAATAAAAAAAAAGCAACTGTCCATCATATAACGTGCTCCACACGGCTCTGATGGGTTAATAAATGGGTTAATTAATGAAGCAAATCAAAATATCCATATTTGAAACTGTATAAAGTAAAGTTCCGCCTGATCGCCTTCCGTATTCAACTAATGGAAAATGTTGAAAGTGCCTCTGCAGTTCAAAATGCTTATGCTACCAGTTATGCACGTCAGATGTAGCGCAAGCAAGAGATGGCACACAACTGTGAGAGGCACTTTCAACACTTTTTCCACTTTACTTTTATAGATAAGTTTAATTTATTTAAAAGGATGGTTCACCCAAAAATGAAAATTACGCTTGAACTGACAAACACACAAAAGAATGTCAAAATGTCCTCAGAAAAAGACGGTTTTGTCTTAAGTGAACGTAAACAGTTGAGAAAGAAAACACGTGTAACTGTGTGCATTCAGTCTTAAAGTGACAGGAGTCTAATAAACCTGCTTTCTTCTGTGTCAATGTTAATCAAACAACACAAAAAGGAAAACTTGTTCAGTTGTATTTTTTTGTGCTATTGCCAATTTATTAATTTGTTCATTTATATTAGTTTAGTTGTTTTTGCAGTGGTATTTTGGTTAAACCCATAGAAAAAAGTTCCTTGTGTTAAGTCAGGCTACTGATTTGTGTTCATGGTATCACAGGTAATATAGAGCTCTGGAGGTCACATGACCCATTCTGTTTAGGACGCCATTTTGGCAGGCAGGAACAGCCGGCGCCAGCATGAGTTTCAAGGCAACGGAGTTCACTGCGCACTTTAAATTCAAAAGACATAGACTTGTACAAATCAAAACTTAATAGATTAAACATAACAGATCCCTATAATGCCCCCGGGGTGCTTTTCATGTGTATCGATAAAGGAACGGAGAGCTTTCCTATCAGGACACCTGTTGCACCAGCTGTGCACAAGTTACAACTAGCCTAGTTTAGACGTAAATGGGCACTAAGTTAAAACTTATGCACTCCTAAATATGTTTGCGTTGCACCATTAAATTTAGTTGAAGCCTAAATCGATGTATAAACTAAATATTTACAGAAGCCTCCGATCAGGAGTAACATTAACAGATAGAATAGCAGGCAGACTGAACTGCATCAATACGCTCGTTTTACATGACAGACTTTGGGTGAGTCTCTATCAGCTCCCTAGTTCAGTAGTCAGGGCACTGATTGAGACGCACCCTTCAATTCCTTACACGTATATGATAATGCTGACATACATGCGCTTACATTGAGAATATAGTTACACAGTATAGTTACATGTGAAGAGATTAATGTTATATGTTAACGGTTAACAAACCCGTCCAAAACAGCATGCCGCTGTGTGCATCTGTTACATAGGTCCGTGTTGTGCATGTCAAATAAAATCAGTCAATCAAAATGTAATTTCTTATTTTTTGTTTCAGTATTTATTTATTGATCCTTAATTTCGTTTCAAATAGCCTTTCTTGATGTTATTTATATATAAAAGCACTTATGTTATTCATGATTAAGTATTGGAACAGTTTGGAATAGCACACTCCTTTTGTACATTGTTCATAGTACGCAAACTTTCAGTAAGCCTAGAATACCCAGGTGTCCTACTAAATTTGCCAACACTTGATGCAGAGCTTAGAGCAGAACACGGTATCCACAATGAAATGTAATGGTCTATATAAACCTTCCACGTCCAGTGTGCTGGATTAACCAGAAGTTAAATCAGTGACAATTTTAAACATACTTCCCAAATCATTAATTGATGATTGAGGAGGCTGACACACAGACGTAGTGAGACCATGTAACAATGTAATTGTATGAAATAATGCCTCAGTCTTTATATAAATACCATTACATTTTTCATATATATATATATATATATTAAAATAAAATAAAAATAAAAGCAGCATATAGTTTATACTGCACAGTATACAGCAAGCATTCCATTCTGGACAAGAACCATGGTTGCATCGTTGACTGGATGTATACAAACCTAGCACCAAAATAAGTGTCCATTTGCTCATAAATTACACTAGGACACAGTCTCACGTCAGTGTGAGCACAAATATGTGCTGGCTGGTGACTAGTAGTCACTGACTACACCCTGCTGAAAATTGTGGCAAATATGTGATCTGGAATGTTTACAAAAGGAACATTCCACAGATGACACAGCATTCCCATCTAAAATAATAGCGTGTTACTCTGAGACGGGTCTATTTCACTGAGGGACACGAGTACCTTTTACCTGAAACACTCAGCTCATTAATTAAAAATATCCTTCTATTTAAGGAAACCTCACAAAATCAACAACTCAACATGCCTTTCTCAGTTGTTTTGTCCACTAAGTGGAGCTAGTGCACATCCACACCAGACTGACGATAGAACGTTCTTTGCCGTGTTTGGCTCTGAATTAAAGGCCAGTGAATTCTGATTGCAGTGGCTGCACAGGGAACAAGCAAGTGCTACAGGTGCAAGTCTGCAAAAACATTCTGCAAAACGTGTGGCTGTGATGACCGCAGGGGTGTTTGTACATGTGTAAATTTAAACAATGCAGAAGTGAAATGCTGAGGGGAAGAACATGAGGTTCTCTCTGATGTTTCAAATGGGCACTTTAATTTAGAGTACAATTCTCACTATAAGCTAGTTGCTTATTAGCATGCACATTACTAGGAAATTGTCTGTATATAAAGCACATAATAATGCCTTATTCTGCACGACCTTATTCTACATCCCTTAATCCTACCCAATACCTAAACTTATCAACCTTACAAACCATTAATTAAGCAGAAGGAGTTGAGGCAAAAGTTGTAGTTAATATTAAGAATTGGACCCTAGTGTGACCCCACAAAAAATAATCAGTTATTTGTAGGGTGATACTGCAAATTTGCTATTCTAACCAGTCTCAGGAATTTTTATTTTTATTTAAGTTTAATAAATTAATAATAATAAAATCTGGCCTCATTTCGTCAAACGCAGGACGACCACTAACTCCATTACTGTCTCAATACAATGAAACCATAACAAGCAGTAAAAAAAATAAATAATAAAAAAATCACTTCGGAGCAAAGTAAACATGGGCTTCGACCCACATTAAACACGACTGCTGTGCCTCTTATCTACATAAGCTTCCTGAGATCCCACAAGTAAGGACACATCACTGTTGAATGGTGGCGTGCATGCAGTTATGCCTTGCCCTCATCCCATAACCAGACACTAACAATAATTGACATGTAAATTGTGTGTCTCCTGGCTTGGTTTGTGAGATCCAATCCAGTGACATGAACATCAGCATCATCTTTCATGTGTTTTGAGACCAAATAGAGTCAGAGAGCGAGAAAGAAATATGATTTTATTTAAGCCTGACAACGTCTCATGCTTCAGCGTGAAAGAGGAATGTAGGGCAGATCTGTTCTAACGCTGACCCGTGACTCGTCCCATTACATTTTCCAACAGCTCTATTAGCTCATCCAGGCCTCTAAAGTCCAGGAACTTAACGAAGATGGCAGGGCTATTACATTACCATTACTTCATTCAGGTCAATCTGCCCGAGGAACAGCAACATGGCAGACGTTCAGGTATCTGAGACTCTGGTTAGCTAAGTGACAATTACTGCAGCCCTAATTAAGCCATCTCCACTTCAGGCTGTGTCTGACCCTTACTAATTATGCATATATGTGGTGGCTGTGGCTTAACGCTTAGGGACTTGAGTTGTTAACACAAAGCAAACAGGTTCAATGGCAACAAAAATTGATCTAGGAGCTCTAGAGTTACACAGATCTCAATCTTGCACTATCAATAATGACTTTAAAGAACTCACTAAGCCTGAACAGCAAGTCAAAATCTGAACTACTCGCTTTGTGCTGCAGAGTTCAACTAGGGTCTTGATATGAATCTCTATCAGTATGCTACTCGTCAGTACGAGTAGGGCTGGACAATATGACCTAAAAATCACAACCTCGATTACGATTAATGAATGATTATTTTGGGGTGGGGGTGGGGTTGGGGTTGTCCTCACTGACAAGGTATGTACTGTAAATATGCTTGACTATTAAAGGCGGGATTTCTTTTTTAAATAAATTGACACCGTGAGAGTAGTTATTTGAATGCATTAATGAAAGCGCGATTACATGTTGCTCACATGCCACTGACTGGACAGAGCAGAGTCATGTGACTACACACGTGGTAGGGTGTGATTTTTTTTTTTTTTTACATTTAAAGGGAAAAGTATTAACAGGATTAAAAACCGAAATTACATCGGTTAGAGGTTCTGAATACTTCGATTAATCATCTGGCCCCAAGTATGAGATTCTTCACATAAGCCACAGGCTCTTTGAGACTGCTGTGCAAACAATAATGCTGGTTGAACAGTTGAAAATATACCAGATACATGGAAAAAAAGTGGTACTGCTTTAAAAGGAGCATTTAGCAGACGTCACAGAGGAAGGAGATGACCTCAACAAACTGCACACAGAATTTAACAAATGATCTAAAACTCATACTAACAAAACAATAAATCATAAAAATCATAAAGTCTAATAAACAAACTAATACATTTTACCTGTGTTGGTTAGCTAACTTAAGCAATCAAGTTATTTTCCTGCAAAAGTTCACTCTAGAGTAGTTTAGCACATTCTTCTGTACTCACAGCTGCATCAGTAAAAGTCTTGTTCACACCAAATGCCAAGCTACTTAATACAGTAACAACCAATGGGATTGAGGACACTGGAAAGATAGATATAATACATTACTGGCACAAATCACAGGAACACCTACTAGCGACTGACCAGCAGCAGCAAAGATTTGGTGGTGGTGACCACTTTGACAGCAACCAGAAATTTGTAACTACCTTTTTAACTCAGATTAGCTTCAAACATTTGAATAAATATTTAATATAAATCGAGTTACATGTATATAAAGTGTTAATATAAAAACAATTTATAAAAAGGGACAGAAAAAAAAATAAACAAAATTACATGAATCATGTATATCACATAATAAAGCATAATACACTTGTTAACTTGCTGTTAACATTTAGGGGTGTAAATGGGACGGTTCATCACAATAGGACCTGATAGAGATTCTCAAAAAAATTCTAATACAATTACAATTCAGTTCCATCCAGGGCTATATTGATTTTATATTATGAGCCCATTTTACACAACCAGATACATTTTAGTCACAAATTCCAACGAGAGAGAGAGAGAGAGAGAGAGAGAGAGAGAGAGAGAGAGAGAGAGAGAGAGAGAGAGAGAGAGAGAGAGAGAGAGAGAGAGAGAGAGAGAGAGAGAGAGAGAGAGAGAGAGAGAGAGAGAGAGAGAGAGAGAGAGAGAGAGAGAGAGAGAGAGAGAGAGAGAGAGAGAGAGAGAGAGAGAGAGAGAGAGAGAGAGAGAGAGAGAGAGAGAGAGAGAGAGAGAGAGAGAGAGAGAGAGAGAGAGAGAGAGAGAGAGAGAGAGAGAGAGAAAAAAAAAAAGTCACATGAGTTCTCATCAAAAGTTTATGACATGATAACAGCTTTCAGACTTCTGTGCTAAAATGTGCAATGTGTAAAACCTAGTGCTAGGTCGAATCAACCCATGGCCTAAAAAAAAAAAAAAAAAAGAACCGGGGCAACATTGGTTTTGATCACTGACAGATACGTTTAAATGAGAATGCACACGTTGGTGCTTCTAACACAGTGACAGAAATTGCAAGAAGATTGTCGAAATTAAGTTATACGGTAAATCTATACATCATATAGTTAGTCATTTGATCGATGTATTGATGTATCCATGTCTATGTATTGTTACACCCCTATTGTTTAGGTATGACAAAGTAAACTAAATGGTTTACAAGACCACCCCTGATTAGACATCACCTCTTTACGGTCCCAACCAGACTGATTAATTTTAAAAAGTTGTACTTTTGATTGCAACTAAAACTTTTATAGCAAGATTCTGTGGATTCTTATGGAGACTAAAGTAAAATGCACAGCTAAGACCAAAATGCCATAATGCCATTTCTAGAAAATGAACAAATTGCATCAGCCACAGCTGGTAAACAGTGGTCTAGTACTGATTCAACACCATTGCTGTGTTGAACAGATGTAATCAGCAAAAGCTTTAACAGACCTTCATTGAATTACTATCTTTTAAACTAAGCAAGAGTTTCAAGAACGTCAAAAAGAGAGGCCAGCCATGAGATCTAATACACCTTCAACGCAAAATCTAATCCTGCCAGCTAATGGGACAAAAGAAAGCCGGATTTGGCCCTCTCTTTTCTCATAATTTAACCCCTCGCAGAATATGATAAAGAGGCCTGGAGCAGCTGCAGACTGACCAGTCCCCAAGCACACAATTAACAACAAAAGAGCTCTTTTAATGCATTGAGCTAATCAGCAGCCAGCCCACCACTGCAGTCCCCCTGAACCATCTGCAAGACGGCAGACCGTCTCCGTGATTGTGAAAAAAAGACTGGCACCATACTATCATGTCCTAGGGTCACTGAAGCACATTGCTTAGCAACAGTCAAGCCCCCGTGCATGGAAACCAAAAGCTTTTGCTTTCAAAGAGCAACTCAATAAGGAGTGGACAAGGGAATGTGCTCCAAGATTTGATTACCAAATGGACTCCGATTGCTCGCTGACCACTGTAGGAAAAGAGCATTAAAAGCCACCTAGTAAGGACCTTAAGTGACCAGCAAGTGATTGACAAAGAAACACATTCTTTACATTTTCATTGGTCTCTAAACTATGAGTGACATGAAAGAGAGACTTATAAAATCAACTACATGTAGACCAAACAGAAAGATAAAGGATGTAAATGAAGTTTGGAAGAGACAATCTGCAATGCCTTGACTGATGTAGGAATCATTTAAAAAGTATTATATAAGGTTGCAGCTTTTTAAACCAATATTTTGAAGAAAAGGAACAGACGAGGTTGAGTCCCAAGTTTAACACAATAACCATAAACACAGGACAACAGAATATGGTAAACTGTAGGATTCTGCAAAAATTATGACACTATAATGGGCTGTTCTTCAGAGAGTGGAGTTCATAACAAGGCTGAATTTGCCTAGAACAAATGTAGGGATCTTCATCATTAAGCTTGCAAAGTAAAGTCAACATGACATTAAAAATAAATCATTTTACTTTATTAATACATGATAATGGTCTTATTGAATGATTCATCAGTGCACAATATTTCAAGAATAAGGAAGGAAAAAAGTTTCAGCTCTTGCTCACATCACAAAACACTCTTACTTCAAATCAACCACTCTCCTCCAACCAGATCCATTCAATAATAGCCACTTTCACAAATCAAAAACAACTTCTAAATGATAAAATTATGTCACATCCTACATTTTCATTTATTAAATACACTGGAAGTGTTTTACAAGTGCAACGGGTTGCAAATGCAGTTTCATGCTGACTTAAGATCTTTTAAATATGGGAATAGCACCTGTAAAAATCACTGCAGAGAGGTCTAGATTATGAAGCTGTAGGACAACATACAGGCATGGTAACTCACAAAAGTTCTGTCAAATAACACCGCTACTCCAACATCTGCAGCGTATCATGCCCTCATTTAGAGAACCATCTTGGAGCAAACCAAAGATGATTTAGGAATAAAACCATGGTCTACTCATTTTTCACAGAACATTTCAATCACACAATGTTAAAAATCAAACCCAAGTTCACTCATGTGGATGACAAAGCGGTTTGGGAGAATGGTGAAGTAACCCTCTACCAAAACAATGAGTTGGGGTATGGTTTTGAAATACTTCAACAATTTAGGCCACTTTTGTATAGTTAAGCCCTGAAAAGCTACAAACACTGGACTTAAACTTCCAAACAACTGTCTTCCTAGATGTTGGGGGCTCTGGTAAGATAGTTCATGACATTGTATGAGTAATTTTAGAAGGAGTATTTCTGTTCCTGACACTTGTGTATACTAGCATTTGAAACTCTGCTGAGCTTTCAAAACAACACTCCACACTAACTTTGGATAAAGACACTACACACAGGGGTCTAACAATACACTCGTTACAATTTGGTTAGATACATGATGCTGTCACAATACTTGAAACAACACAGAGTTAAAATGATTAATTCTAAGACAAAATGTTAACATGTACGGTTCATTAAAATGGTACATCTGGTATTATATCAGGGTCATTATATCAGTATTATATGTTGAATAGGCTTGGACTTGGTCGTGGTCCCCAATGCACAGGCCAATGATGACACCAGAATAGAAAGAGTCATGATTCTGCTTAGCTAAAATACAGGATTATGTTAAGAGAACCCACTCTGTCCAGGACTACACAGGGCTTGACGCTTACTTTACAAGACCTACATGCACCCACATAAAGACACTCTCAGACATGACCATGCTTGCAAAATCCTATAAGATTTATTTGAAACATTGATGCAATACTACAACTTCAACATGCTTCTCATTGTGTTTGTGATGTGAGGTCTCTAAATGGCATCTGAACTTGTTTGGCTTCAAACGGTCAAAAGATAATATTTTGAGGCACACAACACACTGGTCTCTCTTCATCACCCACCATTGTATTGGTGAATCTAAGGATGAGATGTGCAACATCATATTGTCATCTTAAGACTGTCTACACTGGACGCGACAAAGTGATCATTCCGAATCCATTTGTCCTTAGTGTTAGAAGTTGTGCAAGCACTTGGAGTATGGCAGAAATAGAATGGGCGTCAGTTTACTATCAGAAATTAGTTGTGTTGCACCGCATCCAGTGTATTCCACTGATTCGATTTACTTTTGCCACGCCACTCGCATCTGGTGTAGACACATTGTTTTGGTGGTTGTGACGTTTAAAGTAGATTCATTTACCTGGCACTGGCAGTCCTTTTACAAACTTGTCCATGCTTAGCATATAACCATGCATCATTCATTTATTTTTTACACAGCTCTCTGCAATACTCAATTCTGACTCGTCAACTGCACCACCTAGCGGTTTGCCATTCCACAACAACAACTGCTGCCTGCAACTAATAATAGTCATCTTGAGGTTATAAAATGTTATAATATTTTGTGTTCAATTACTTCTTTTTGTGGCAAGTAGTCGCATATTAAGTGGGATAATTTCACAGTGGGGTCTTGTATCACCCTGAAGAGGTTTCATTTGCATAATCGGCTGATTGTACACTATCCCATAAGCCTTGCTGAGCCCCCCAGTTTGGAAACCACTGCATTATTTGATGCAAAAATAAATCAATCAGTCTAAACTTTCATTTTGGGAGAACTACAAACAATACACTATCAACAATGCATTTTGTATGGCAATATATTGTTACACCCCTAACAAGCAAGTCTCCTTTGTACTTAAGAGATTCCCAAAAAAACAATGCAAGTTTCCATGATTGTTCATGGGTAAAAGATGGTTTTACAGAAGCTCAGAAATGACATTCAACTGATATTCACAGCTTTTCAGAAGCACACAGAGCCTATATAGATACAAAAAGTTCTAGACGTACCTGGTCTCTCTCATGAGGGAGTAGTGTCACAGGTGGGAGGTCGATAGCAAAGACCCCCAAACTCCTGAAGCAAGCTTTTCCTCCCAGTCCACCACTGTTCATCCTGTAGAGCGGACCATCCTTGAGCAGCCGCCCGTTGTTAACCGCACGCTTAGCAGCTAGCCTCAGCCTCTGCTGAAACCTGGGGTTCGCCACAACATTCACCAGGTCGCCCTGGCTTCTAAGGAATCTCTCGATGTTCCTTAGAGATGAGCCAGCCGGGACGCCCAGGCCTTCAATAGCCCTCCTAAGGATTTTATTCCAATCCACATGACGCAGATCTCCTGCAGGTATCACAGATCCAACCGAGACAGAGCCAGAGCCTCCCAGCTTGAAAGGTGCAATCCTTCCCGGGTTATCCGGGTCTTTGTACGAAGCGCACCCTTTGCTGGTAACCTTAAGGATGGATCCATCCTTCACAGCGAGCTCCAGCTGCTGGAGTACGACACCCTTGTCTAGTCCATGTGAGGTTGAGACGGCATGGCAAATCCGCTCCTCCGAAGGCCGCTGCTTCTGCCTTTTGATCTTCTGAATAGCCTCAAGAATCCACTCTGTGTACAGGGGATTGGCCAGTTTCACCATGGTGAAATAAGTTGTTTCATTAAGGTGTGATCCATGAATACATTCCTTTCTTTTAAGAGCGAACCATACACATCAACAAACAAAAGCCAGCCATTAGTACATGCCGAACAGGATATGGGATTGATGTAACTCCTCAAAAATTAGACTGGCTATTCATTTCTTTTCCACTTTGTCGAAAAAAAAAGAGAAAGAAAAATCCCTTGCGGTTGTAAAATCCAAAGTCAGAAGACTTGCTGAAAAATCCTTTTGAGTTACACCTGTGGGTGTGAAGAGAAGAAAAACAGAAAAATCCATGTTACTTTGCTATAAAAACTCTCCGGAACAACTCCAGAAATAGTTACATGGGCATGCCAAACTTGACCTGGAGGGTTAGGCTAACCAACACTCCTGCTCGTTAAAACACACACATATGGATTCTTACGCCTCAAAGTGAAAAACAACGCACATTCGACTATAACCTCAAAACAGCTGACACTTAATTGATAAATTAGTAAAAAAATAAATAAAACTATATATAATAATTATGTATGTGACTTGATTATGTATGTGTTAGGAGCATACATTCCATTAAAAAATTAAAAAAATAAAATTAAAAACTAATTCAACAGTCCAAACCAGACAAACCAGTACAACCATGCGATTAAAAATGAACATGTTAAATCACATTTTGATCTAATGTGAGCCACTTTATATGAATATTATATCTGGTACTCAAATCTACCTACAAAGACATCAAAAACGCTGCACATGTCTATGATGCCCATATATGCAATCTAGGTAGGCAAAGCTGAGTACCAGAGAGTACCAGTTTCACTCCAAAACACTGACAACTTAATTTTTGCACACTATATAAATATATATATTTTAAAAGCTGTACATTCAGATACAGGCTAAAATAAAGCATGTCAGTGATAATATAACATTTTATTAAGCTCATTGGTTGTTGATAGTGTAAAAACCCAAACAGTAAAAGCAGGGGAAGAACAGTGCTGCAAGCAGCCAGCAGGTGACATGCATTGAACAATTTCTCAAGAATTCCTCCGCTCGCCAGCAGCAGCCGTGTAAACTCAACCACAACTTATCTGCCATGATATTGTTATATAAAAAGCCTCGCAGACCTACTAAGGGAAACACTTGACCCATTCCACTGAGACATTAGACCCGGCCTAAACATATCCAAGAAAAGCTACAGTAAATAATTGAACAACGCAACTCGGTTAGCCAGCAAAACAACCACCAAATAACTCGAGTTTAACTGGGAGGCATGACAGCACACACAGTGTTAGTGGATCATATAAAAACAGAACAACCGATGGTAAAACAAAGTATTATTTATCAACTGACACACACTCATTTTTGAGGTTAAACCCAAACTTAAAAAGCACAAAATGCAGCGCTGTTTAAGATTAGACACTTATTTAATCTATTTTGAAATCTCGTCTACACTCTTCCAGCTTTGGTCACAAACTACGACTTGGCCATGACATTTCACATTAAGAGTCTAGCAACATCATCTCAAATGTTGACAGCTAAAATAAAACAGTGTCACAAACACATACTGGCATTCGTACTTCAGCTCGAGTCCTCTGATTAAAGCCGAGATAGTGAGCTAAAGTCAGGCGAATCTCAGAAGCATTCGGCTTCTTATCTCCACCATCGGCTTTCTAAACAGCCCCGGAGCTCAAGTCTAGCACGCTAAGCTAAAGCTGGCTAAATTAGGTTATGCTTTATGACTACTTCCGACAGATGACTATCTATAATTTATGATGACAAAGTCAACGCGTCAATTAACCTACGGTCTCGCAAACCTTGTTTTCTGGACGCTTTAATACGGTGGACAGGTCAGGTGACTTCGCCGCTTTGCCCGGTCGCGTTACTAAACAGACGCCATTTTGTTACAATGTTGTAGTTTACATGAATCCGACATGACACTGATTACAACCCAATGGAGTCTCATTAAACCTTACCTTCACAAAGACGGTCCCGCCCAAGAAACTTTAATATTGGTTAGAAAGGGCAAATACTTATCCCTGGTTTGATAACCAAAGTGTCAATCACAAGGAAACAGTACGGCCTCTCGAGGAATCGGTTGGCTTCATAATCTGTCAATAATCACTTGACCCGCCTCTTAAAGGGATAGTTCACCACAAGTAAACATTCTGTCATCATTTACTCACTCGCATGTTTTTCCAAACCTGTACGACTTACTTTCTTCTGTGGGGCATAAAAGGAGATATTAGGCAAAATGTGAGAAAATGATAGCATCAGTCATTATTCACTTTGAATGTTTTTAAACATACAAGTGAATAGCTGAAGGCTATCATTCTACATATCCCCTTTTAGTCATACTGGATTATTACAACACGAGGGCTAGTAGATGACAGTATTTTATTTTGTTTTGATAAAACTATCCCTTTAATGTGACAACTGATCTTTAGTCCGTACTGCGTATGGAAAGCTATGCTTGCTATTCTATCCGTATTAGAAGAACAGGGACAGTGGGAATATTTTATCATGTAATCTAATGAGTTTAAAACTACTTGATGGCTCTTTAATGTAAGATCACCCACTCGTTCTACACCTTTAAGAAGGCTCCCCCTTATGAGCATCGCACTACACTGCAATATGAGCAGACCGACCTAGTCACACTTTTCGGAGAATAATGTAATGGTGAATAATTAGTCCAAGTGCTCGAGTTATCCTTGGCATTCCCAGTACTGTGTGCATTGTAATCTAATCTAATAAATAGTTTGCACTTTACAAAAGACACGGAAGGCCATGAACCATCTATCGAGCGCGCGTACATCCTCACGAAGGTAACGTTAGTGTGCACGCAAATAGGCAACATTTATAAATCCTGCGAATGTCTGGCGATGATGGCATATCATTCCCGTTATTCTGAAACACTAAAAAAGATGCACCGATGACTGCTGTTTGCTTACGCGCTAATGCCTAAAGCATGCAAAATGCACTCATATTTCAAGATCAAGCAACTGAGAACAGATAGCATCTGGAAAATTCCATTTATGCGGGTCAAGCAGTGGCTTGCGATACTTGCGCGGTTCGTGAAACCCAATAACCTTAATAGCCCGAATTAATTCCTCCGCTCGCGTCAAGTTACATCACTCACTCACGACAACTTAAACTTGAACGATTAAAACATGCCACCGATAACAAGCCACCCAAGACACCGCCGAGATAAATGCCCGACAACGCTGGCAAAGCGAACATTTACCTTTAAGTTCCTCGCGCGATCTCTCCACACTCCTCGTTTAAGCAATAAAAACACGCTTATTCGCGAAGCTGATGATATATGCGTAAAGTAGTCTGATAAATCCAAGGGGTCCTGTTTGATTCGGAAGATGAACGCACGCGTAGGCAGAGGGAACCTGATAACAACTAATTGAAAGGTTAATCTACATAGGAGTCTGTGACAAAGTAGTACCCTCCCCTTTCGGCACTCCATCAGCCACAGAGGAGGACTAACTCGCTGTAACCGCTATGTGACATCACATCGCTCATTGGGAAACAATGTACATTGTTTCAGACTACATGGCATGGGTGGGAAAAGAGAATACATAATGTGCCCTGTCTGCGAAGAGGAAACGGAAACTTTTAATATCATCTATTTGGGATATGAATTTATGCGTACAAAATCGTTTCCAAATCACCATGTGCAGTTATGCTAGATTTTGTAAATGCTCAAATGGTACAGGTGAAAAAAAAAAAAAAAAAAAAAAAAAAACTGTATGATGTGCCATGTTTTTGAAGAGAAAGATGAAACTTTTAATATCACCCATACACCATGGCACAGACCAATAGCATATAAATGCAGGCATATACTAATAAACGTTTCACACGGTTTAATTGTATATGACTTTATGATTGCCCAGAAGGTGTTACACATTTAATTGATGTTTGTTTGCAATATAAATACCAGCATCAATTAAATACAGGGAAATGTGCTTCAAAACATAACTGGAGTAAATCCAAACTATTTAATTTCTGTAATAAAACGCTGTTTGAATGCACCTGAAAGCCTGTGGGTTTGCCCTGCAGATAAAAAATTGGTGTAGTGCAGAGCAATCTGAACCATGGACATGTTACTTTTTACTGTGCCTGAAAGGAAAACAAATTGCGCACTAAATAAAACTTGAGTCATGCGGGATGTGGTTACAGTTTGGCAAAAAGCCTTCATATTGCCTTCCAGCAAAGCCTGATCAAGGTGATCTGACACCAAAGGGTTGTCTTTTTTTTTTTTTTTTTTTTTTTTTTAAACCTGATTTACGCAACTTACAGCGGCTGGTCTGGGTGTGATATACTAACACTGTATATTGTAATAATAATATAATTACACAGCCTTTTTTAGTTTTGTATTTGACCCGTTATATCAAGTCACAGGTAGCCATTATTTGAATTTCTTAAACATAATACCTGTCAATTCTCAGGTGATAACTGGCATTATTTACAGCCAGAGACCATTTTCGTGTGGCTCTTACAAGTCATTATTACTTATTTGTATTCCAAAAGAGAAGGAACATTTGTTTACAGTTTGCGCAGATACGTTGGAATTATTCATGTTTGCATATTTCAACCACCGCCACATTCATATTCACATGCATACAGAGGCAGGATAAGTGTTCTGCACAAGGGTATAACAGCAGTAGTGTAAATAGATTAGCTCAAACTGATGACCTTTCAGATACTGGTTTTACTTGCATTGAATGTCCCAACTATGCAAACACAATCATTTTCCTAGATTGCTACAGTATTTAGATGGTTTTCTTCTTTTAAATAATATAAATATAACAATATTTGCCATTACAGTGGACCAAACCAAATCAAATAACTCTAAGCATATTGAGCATCAATCATTATGAAATGAATAAACTTTAAATGAGGTCACACAGTTGGTCTTATTCATCGTTTTAAATAAATAAACTGTGCCTGTTACTTCCCAATTGAAATGATACAATTTGACCATTTTAATGAGATAACCTATAGCAAGTTTTGAAAACAATTTGCTACCGTGTATAGATTCATCTATTTATGTTGTATTTATTTTATATACTCTTAGAAGGTCGTAGTTTTAATGAATTTGGTTTAGATTAATTTGTTATTCTATGAAATGTATGAATTAAACAGCTTGTGAACATACTTTACCATTTGAAAAATGTAAAAATTAAAAGTATTATGCAATCATTTAAGTTATTTCTCTATAGAAACTTTTTTTTTTTTGGGGTATAAATGGCCAAGAACCCCAGGGCTCTTTTTTTCTGTAAGAGTATAATTAATTTATCAGTGTGTATATATGTATATATATGCAATTACACTGTTGACTCTACACTTACCTCTTAAGTCACATTTATTTATATAGCACTTTATAAAATTCAACACTAAAACCTACAGATACCACTAAACCTGTACCTAACAGTAACCATATCCCATCTCAAAAACAGCAAAAGTGTTTGCAATACAACATGAATATAAGTACATGTACCTAACAATTATAGGTACTGCAGTACAACTATCAGAAATACAACTAAAAGTGTTGACTTCTCTCAAACTTCCACAACTATACCTATACAGTCTTCTATACCTACTAACTGAAATCCAAAAGCAAGACACCTGTGAATCAGCTTACTTTTTATAAACCTCAAAGGCAACTTTCGCAGGTCTTAAAAACACCCAGCATCATTGTAAAACACACAGCGGGAGGATTAGAGAAGTGGAAAAAAACACACGCCCACAAGCGTGACTGTGTGTGAGCTGAAAATGTGAAATAGTGCTCAAGGACTTTGTCCTTTGCTGTCATTAAGGATTGCGCTTGGACTCACCGGTTGTTTAAAAGCATGTGCTCGGTGATGCCAGGGTCTTCGTGTTTGTCAGTGAAAGAACCTGAATCTGCTATGATTGCGGTCACACACGGGGACAAAGGGGCAGCTGTACCTTGAGTCTAATGATGCTCACAAATAGCTACTCCTCATCCCATATCACAGAGATGAACCTTGCAGACCTGCCACTGTCATCAAGGGGACAGGAAGAAGCTGGAGGCTTTCTAACCATCCAATAGGACACAGAGGTGAGATGCTGAGAAAGTAAAATAGGCCAAAAGTGGAGTCCTGTGCTGAATTAGGAACCAGATACTTGCATACTAGTACAATTCCAGCCATAGAAACATATGGTCAAAAGAGTAAGAGTACTATATAGCTAGTATGCGGCTCCGAATTCAGCATTGGTTCTCGGTCGAACCAAAAACTAATTATTTACAATATAATCATATTTCTAATTATAAGATTAGGAAAAGAATAAAAGTGACAGCAGTAAAAGAGCCTTTTTTATTTTAATTTTTGGCAGAGTTTTTGCTCACAATACAACAGATTTCCTTGTTCGTGACACATTTGAGTGTTCTTTTCATGATTACATTTGGTTTACAACAGCAGGACTAGCCAACACAGTTCCTTTGAGAGAAAATGAGCCTTTGATTTCAATAAAGTTCAAATGATTCGTCTGGTTTCTATATTTGCAATATCTGCCTCAGATGTTACAGCAGTATGGAATCACCATATCATCAAGGTAATTTTGTTAGCATTAGCAAACACCACATCTGAAAAGATGCTGGTTATGATTACCACTCTTAACTTTAACACTAAAATGGCTTTATTAAAAACAATATCTGCAACACAGAAATTCCTCTTTTGCCTATTTTGTAAACAGTTTTAATGTGAAATATGTCTCTGTGAATGAATTAGGCAGTGAGACAGAGAAAACAGAGGCACGTGAACAAGAGAGGAAAGAGGAACAGAAGATAAAAAGTCAATTAAAAAAGGCATTAATCCTATAAAACACTTGGATGGCCATATCTTCCGGTCTCTCAGCGGTCCATCAGTGGAAGTCGGGCTTTTCTGGGAATGTGCAGCCCGCGTGGCGAATAATAACGTTAGCAGCATAGTGTCCAGCACGGATGCACTGCTCAAAGGTCTTATCCTGTACCAGCTGAGACAGGAAACCTGTACACACAATGACAAAAAAAGACACAAATCAGATCTGCACACAAGAGAGTAGACAGATTTAATCCTAATCAAAAACTTTGCTAAAATTTTTAGCTTTTAGCGATTGTTAGCTTAGAAAACATAGTCGGGTATCGATTTTATTGCATGTACTTTCTTTTAAAAAATTAAGGAAATCAGGCTTAAGGGGAAAAGGTGATGCAAAAGGCCCCCTTTAGTGATGTGCGATACAGAAATCCTCCAGCTGCCCTCGGGCTCTGAACCCTCCCACCTAGATCTCTGCTCTCTGCAGCAGCGCATTGAAAAACAGCTGGCAAATTCATTTTCCAACGTGGCAGAGAGCTGGCCTCCAACCTCTTGTTGGAACGGATAAAGGAGTTAAAAAAATCAATACGACGTTTGAGTAAACACGCTCACAGCTCTATTAGTCGCAAAGGTTGTCCTGGAAGAGCTACAGGAAGACATGTTAGCAAATCAGGCTCGTGGCCTTTGAGAAGCAGAGGGCCGCATAAGGCGTCGTATGAAGATAAATTACGTGGACCCGAAAGACCCGCGCGAACAGCGTGATCAACGTCGATATTTCTGTTTTTCATGGGGAGCCAAACAGCATCGTGCTTTACGCGTTTGATGGATGACTTCACAGTTCAGATCGGAGTACACACACAGCGGCTATCTGAACACGCACTTATTAGCAAAACCTACAGAATAAAGATAACGGCTGTGGGTAGTCTGGAAACTCCACTAATCTATCATGAAAGTCATCTATTTCCCCTTAACTGTGTTATCTGAGGTTAAACAGTACAACAGGACATTGGCGGCTTCATGTGACTAAACTAAGCCAAATGAAATGAAGTATAACTACAATACATCTAAAAATTGTCATTCCCGAGCAGCTGCGCAGGAAATAAATAAGCATTGCATGTCAGAGCTCTTGCATCACGGTCCGGTTTCCCAGAGGTTACAGATCAGACCTGAGCCTGGATTAAATTGTCCTGTCAATAGTGATTTTCCATCAAACATACTTTCGTCTAGGACTAGTCTTGGACACCTGTTCCAACAATTCAATCCATTTGTGTGCTGACTGGAATGACTTCTATGATTTATGCATTAATTATATTATAATAATAATAATAATAATAATAATAATAATAGTATTTTTTTTTTTTTTTCAAACATACTTTTGTCTGGACTAGTCTGAGTCTTGGACACGATTTCAAAAATTCAATCCATTTTTGTACTGACTGGAAGCATTATACTTTCAACATGTTGAAAGTATATCTTCATGATTTAGTAGCACAGTACCTCCAACAAAGGCGTCTCCAGCACCATTGGTGTCCACTATCTTGCTCTGGTCGATCTCCAGGACAGGGAATGTCTCCACCTTGTCACCTGTGGAAAAAGCGGTTCACGGTAAGTACAAGCTTGTTAAACTATTGTTGAGCTGAAAAATTAGCCTCATTCACAGATCGGCTGTTTGGCAGACGTGTGAGTCTTAAAAAACAAAAAAACAAAAAAGAGACTATATTTTCCTATAGACCCTCAAAGTACTTTTTAATTTTACAGTAGTCAAGCATAGGTTTAAAGCGGTAAAAATAAAAGCCAGACACCACTTTGTCAGCTCGCACACCTTCCTTGCAAATAAATCTAGTTAGCATGATGCTAATCATCTATAAGACAGCAGAGGCAGAAACAAAGTTAGCACTGTGGAAAGATTGAGAAGTTCCCACAAGACATGCAGAAAGAAATCGAGGGATTTGCCATTTTCACTTGATGAGCTATAAGAGCCCTGCTTGGGCCTTGAACTCAAGGAGAGGCAATTATATAATTTGGCGGTTCTTCAGCATGACAATTCTGGTGCAGAAATGGATCAGCTCTCTAAAATAGCATTTGAAAGACAGCGTCAGTCTATTTTCAGCATTCACTTTGAATAATCTGTCCCCTTTCAGGCAAAAATAATGCATTAACTGTCCCGCTGTTCCCTCTCGAATGCCTTCTGCTATACGCTTCTGTTTTATTCATGGCATTAGCCTCCATTAGGGTTGAATTAGACTGATATAACTTTGCTTTACAGTAAGAAGAGCACTTCAGAGAACCCAATATTAGATTCTTGAGAACGCGTGACAAGTCTGGCAGCCCACTCCAGCACCGTGATTTAACATAGGAAACTAAGCTACTGCTGCCTTCAAGAGCACCTGGTAAGTTTCCTACTCTAGAGGTAGGTAGTCGCTATTACAACATGCCACACATTCAAGTCATAATTTTTACACATGATTTATGCATTAATTATTGGATTGATTAATCTAATAGGTTATAAGGCTTGTGTTCTAGAGAGGCTAAAACATTAATTATAATGATTGATAAATCACTATTAAATAAATGTGTAAATCCCAATAAATATAAATGTATTATGTAAAAATTTTAATATAATAATTACTATAATTATAAATAAATAAAATATTTATGAATTTATCATTTAGTGATTTTATATTAATAATTTAAATTAAATTAAAATAATTATTGCTAAATAACCTGAGGCAATAATTAAAGGGTAGGACATAAAGTGTTAGTTCACCCAATGAAAAAAAGAAGAAAATTCTGTCATCATTTACTAATAGGTTACTTATGTTGTTCCATTTACTCACGTTGTTCCAAACCGTAAGACTTTCGTTCATCTTTGAAACACAAATGAAGTCACTTCAAAAAATTCATAAAGAGATCGTAAAACTAATCCATATGAATAGATCGGTTTAGTCCCAATTTTCTGAAGAGACTGGATCCCTTTATATGATGAACAGATTTAGGCTTTTATTCACTCATAAACATTGATCAGCAAACATTAACAGAAACTCAACCATACTTGCTTGATACCTTGCTTGAAGATCAAACGTGCCGCGTAACATGCGAGAATGAACCTCATTGGTTTGCAAGCATGCTTGAGCTTCCGTTTAACATATCTGATGTGTGCGTTGATGAAAGTTTATATGTGAATAAAAAAACTTCAATATGTTCATCATATAAAGTGATCATGTCTTCCGAAAATTTGGACTAAACCGCTTGATTCATATGGATTTGTTTTACAATCTCTTTAAGAGTCAAAGTGGTAGTTGCGTACACTGTCAATGGAGGGACAGAAAGCTCTCAGATTTCATTAAAATATCTTAATTTATTTTCTGAAGATGAACGAAAGTCTTATGGGTTTAGAATGACATGAGGGTGAGTAAATGATGAGAGAAGTTTTACATTTGTGACACCATATTTTTATTGAAAAAGGCCTATATATAACCGAGGTTGAAAAAACTTCAGGTCAATAAACCATTTAATCATTCAATACCATCAACTGTAAAGTTGTTGTCTTCCATCTTTGATGTCAACATGTTACTTTACTTTATGTACGTTACTGTGGTATCATGAGAGCTCAGAGCATCCCGTAGACAAATATGACTGCGTGGTCATTCTTGTGCATGCAACTTAAAATGACACCATTTCAAACTCCACATGAAGGCCACATGAAACCTGACATTTCCTGAAACCAACAGGATGACCCCAAGGAGAAAGACCTGAAAAACACAAGCCAGTCTGACTTAGCCCTTGCGATGATTCTTTCACCTAAACAGCCCATAATCTGCAACAACAGACGGCTTTAAAGTATACACCTGCTAATTGTAGTCAGTAAGTGTCAAAGACCATCACTTTGTGTGGAGAACTTCACAAGAAACCTTCAGACACAGACAGTAAACAACAGAGAATGTGAGCAAAGGCTTTTAACTGATGCAACAATGAGCACTCAAGACACGTCTGCTGCGTGTGTGAGCGGTTTTTCCCTAAACGAGTCAGCCGATTGTGTCTTTGATAATTAATTACACAAAAAGCAGATCCTTTTAGAATCAGCTAATTAGCAGCAAAACGACTTTGCTTAATTAATGCAGGCAATGAAGCATGTTCGCCCGCCTTCCTCTTGAAATGATTAACTAGAGGATCTTCCGTGTGAATTAAGTTAACAGAAACTCATGATCTATCTATTATTTTGCAATTAAAGATTACAATATTTACATTGCCATCATAGCATGCTTTCGGCCTTGCGTCAAAGTACAGGAAGAAGTGAGTGCACATGGTCATATGGAGCCTAAATCTGCAGTTTTGTTTGAACAGACAAATGACTGAAAGAGAAAACAAAAAAATGACCAGGCGCAAATGAATATGTTCAAAATGCAACTGTATGTAGTTCCTTCCTTCCTGTACACAGGCTGACCTGATTCTACTTCCTTTTATGACTCAGAAACAGCGCAGCCTGAGAGTGAGAGAAAAAAAAAATAGCCATTAACTGTTCCTTCCTTTGATACCCATGGCTGAACTGAAGAGGCTCTAGACAATAATGGACATCAAACTGACGATTAAGGCTCGTATGAAGCAACGACACTCTTCTCTTTGTAAGGAAGTGAGCAGAGACAATGCAATTCAGCATGGCGAGAATGTAGGTACTAGCACAGGCTAACCCCTCTGCCCTTTGATGACAGGTCACGCACCAGAGGCATGCTGGGAAATGTCCAAACATCCCAGCCGTGTTGAGTCATCTGGGAAAAAATTATGAGGTGATTCTTGGAAGTACATGGTACAACATTAGGTCATATCCAGGGGTCAGAGTCCACAATAAAAAATATGCTACAATAAAAAGGTATCTTAAAACACTAGAGCATGCTGCCTATTAAGTCCATGTAAATGTTGTACGGAACAAATGTCAATACAATAAAACCATGGTGTGTAAAAACAGATTTAAACTTGATTTAGGGTTCAGAGGGAGGTCTGTGAGCTGTAAGAGATTGAGAAACATACACTGCCAGTCTTCCATCTTGGTAAACAAGGCTGAACTTGCATGTGTGCTAGTCCCCTTGTATTGATGTTTAATGGTGCATGTTGCTCTAGGTGGTTCCCATAACCTCACTTTGTCTCCTACAAGCTGCATCAATTGATATGATAATGGAGGGAGGACGTGTGAAATGAGAGGGGCTGCACTGGAGGACAAGGCGTCCAACCACTTGGATGCCAAATGGTGTCCAGGAGCCGCTCTCAGCTCTCAATGGGGACAATAACAAGAGTTTCAAGGAATGGAGGCAAGAGGCAGATGCTTAGAAAAAAAAGAAGATTCACACTACTAATTGGCCCAATAGGATGTTTTGATTTGCAGCCTTGTGCGTCTTCGTTAACCACCATGCACAGCAAAAATAATATAATATTTGAGTATTGTCTTCCAGCCAAAATTCATGAGAAGGGATGGGAATCCAGTTTTTAACCGGTTCCTTTAATGCTTCAATAGTAAAGGGGGGGAATGCAACTCCTAAAGCTCTTAATTTTCCACTGCTAAACTTAAGAGCCATTTATTTGGGGATTGCACTACACTGGGTGTACTGTATATTTATGATTCACTAAAAAGAATCAGTTTATAAGGGTCATTCAAAAAGGAATCAAATGGTTGTGCTGTAGATTTAGTAGCGGTATAGAAGCGCCCCCTAATTGTAGTGCAGGAAACGCAGAAGAATACACATGAGAGGACCGTTAACAGAAATGAACATCATGTATTTCCCATATATTTTTAAATGACCTGATGAATAACCTGACATAACCCAATTCTTAAGTGTCAAATATAAGGTCAAAACAGAAAGAGGGTAGGACAAGTCTGCTGAACAAGGGAAATTAAATCATTTAAAGAGTAAAAATCTAGTTAGACTCATTTCTGAATTAAGGTTTTACAAGAGGTTCTGGTCCAACGTAAATGAGGACAATTTATATAAGCACGCAAGAGCAAACTAGGGCAAATAAAAACAGAGAAATTAAATTCCTAAATCGCTGCTCTCATTCCCCCCAAAACCATCCTTGATGGACATCTCCTTCCATTTCATCAAACCGGAGAGAACACATCACATCTTTATTCAAAACATATTATTGAACTTGGCTCTCAACATGCTGCTTTGGTTAGTCTGAGAGCGTTCCAGGACCAATTTCATGTTAATGTATAACACAAAAGAGGCCATTGGCAGGGCTCTTTAATAGGCATGGCAATTAAAACTTTGCTGCCAAAACCTGTCTTTGTTGTTACTGGCTTGTGGTCGTCCCTGTAAACACAGTCTCTGGGCAGTTCACAGGGAGTTCCATCGCTTTTGTGGTTTTGCCATTCTTCGTTTTACATGTTCATGCAGAAAGTGAAAATACTTTCCTCTGCGTGACTATCCAGGGAGCGGAAAAAAAGGGCAACAAAGTTACACCTCCCGAGCTGTGAGGTTATATTAATAGCTCTTGTACAGCTGTTTCTTTTTGGTGCCGTGTTTGACACTTGTGTGCTCAGATCAGAAGTGAGATGTTGCTTTCAGGGTTTTGTATCCTTTTGGCACAGGCTTCTCAGGAGGAAGAGGAAACCACAGCTCTGCTCGCAAAGGCACTCCAGGAACAAGCAGCGCTGTAAACATGTATCGGACCGGCTCAAAATAAAACAGGCCTGTGAAGACAAAACATGCATGCGTGACTATTTATAGAGCCCACGCATCAGAAAAAGCCATCATAACATTTACAGCGCTGTGGAGTTACGCCAATTATGTGTAATAAATTCTCTTGTTATCACTAGTTATGTGCGGCGTAATATGATTATGCTCGTAATGCGACAAGCCAAAACCATGAACGCCTCGGGTCATGCGATAATTACTCTTTTACTGCATCTTAGGCATTGTCATTTCAAATATATCACTGCGACTTTCAAAAAGTGATTTGTCTCCAATAGATACCTGAGCTACTGAATGACAAGCTATTCACTACACAATGAGACATGACACAAAACCAATGAGCGGGAGAGAGATTCAAGGCCTTCAGACAGCTGCGGAACAGTGAGAGATTATTTCTCTCAAATCCACTTCTCATCGGCTCCAGAGCCAAACAAAAGCTCTGAGGAGTAAACAAGGATGGCCCTCCTCCTGGCAAACACACCGAGGAAACTGCCCTCACTTGCCTTCCTTTCTCTGATCCACTATCTCCACGCTAGGGCTGGTCAGAGAAACATGAGCGTGACAAACACATTTAACCGCTAATAAAGGGCAACCACCATGCCGAGAGTGGCAGGAGATAACCAGCACAAATAATCAGAGGAGTCTGGGACGGAGAGAGCTTTAAGAGGCAGTTTTGCCCTTTTCAAAGCGAGACATTGATCAGATCCCCTCGCCTCTGAGCCATGCTAATTAGCTGAAGACGAGTGGTGATGATGTCACTATCGATTTGGCGGACGTGCAGAGGTCTTCATCCGTCGCCCTTCCCATCATGAACGAGATACTGAAATGAAGAAAATAAATGCGATGCATCTGCCCAAATTTCATGAGGCCATTTCAAAACCTAGGTCCAGAAATCTATTAAATGATTTTTTCTGCCTCAGAGTAAAAACAACTGTGATACATAAAGTCAAAATTGTGAGATGTATAGCCACAATAATGAAAAATAGTTGCAATTGACATTTGTAATTGTGAGATATTAAGTCAAGGAACACATTTGCTATTGTGAGATATGAAATCAAAATTTAGATAACATAAATTTGATAGTATAAAAAAACCAAAAACAATAGGGATAAAATGTCAGTTATCCAGTTATAGATTATAAATAATATTAACGTTTGATTGAGACATGAAATTGCAATTGTCAGATATGAAATCACAACTGAGATATAATGATATAAAGTTGCAGTTGTGAGAAAAGGAGACAATAATAAATAATAAACAAAGACAATAATAAAACAATATTGCAACTGTGAGTCAATTAGGAGCAGTCACATTGTGAGATGTCAATAACAAGAAACAAAGCAGCAATTGTGAGCAAGTGTCTCAATTATGAAAAATAATACTGCAGTTGTGAGATATAAAGTCACAATTGAGATGTGAAATCATGATTGTGAGAATGAATCTTACAATTAGGCTATCTTTTTATATTTTTACTCTGACGTGGAGTAAACACAGCCAAACTATAGTGTCACTATAGTGTCTAAACAGGAAAGTTCAGGCCACCTTGAGTCAGTAACGGCATTACAGAGACCGTTTATGTAATCAGTCAACGCTACGTCTCTTAACTCTAAGCTCTTTTCTTTTGCTTTTTAAGCCCATCAAAACAAGCAGCCACTAACTGACTGTTTACAGCGTTTCTGTTTTAGCTCAGCTACATCGAAGGTGCATTGCATTAATGAGAGACACAAACAAGAATGGGCAAACATTACAGAATAATAGCCCTAACATAACACAAGAAAAATGTGAGGGAGAGCATGAACACACACACACACACACACACACACACACACACACACACACACACACACACACACACACACACACACACACACACACACACACACAGGAAGAGTGTGTGCGTTTATGAGTGCATAATGACCTTTGCTAAGGGCTCATGGAGATGGAGGAAAACAGACTGAAACGTAAAGGCTCCTCTGGGGAGTTCATTATGTGCAGGTAAATCTGACAGCACATTAGACACATTCCTCCCGAATAAGTTTCAAGACGAACAGCACCTCTCCAACAGCAGGAAATAAAATGTTCCTTTTCAGTAAGATGACAAAAACAAAACGGATTACATGGAGCGACTTCAGAATTATTCGCAACTGATGTAAAGTCAATTTATTTCTCAATGAAACTGAAATTTCTTTGTGACATACATCTGAGTGAAATGGTTCTCGACTTGGTTCAGTCAATTAGTTGTTGAATGGATGGAGGCAGATCTGAATGTGAGCTTGCAGTCGATTGTGAGAAAGTTGCGGGGTTCAAGTGGATGGAATGATTAGAGAAGTCTTGCATGTGTCACCAGACACCAGTTATAATGTATGGATGAATTGTCACAACAAGATCTATAACACACATTTAAAATAGGGGTAATTTTAACTTACTGCCGACTTTTAAAAGAGCCAGCAAAACAACAGGGCAACTTTGGAGATTTGCATTTTGCAACAGCAGTCAGATGTTCTCCACGTCTGCTAGCATAATTGCGGGTTTAGACAACACACCATCGTGCAAATAAAGAGGGAGGATTTTGAGTCAAATCACATCATGTGCTTGAGTCACAATCACAACCAAGCCTAGTGTACTCCAGTCTTGATAAGACGAGGATATGGCTATGTCCAGATATCACTGAACAGTGAAGCTTACAAGTCAACTGCAAATAAACACAAAACTGCAGCAGCCTTCTCTCTCTGCAAAGACGCCCCTCGTGTGGTGGTGTTAGTTTCACTTCTTGTGATATTAAAAGAAACACAACAAAGGTTATCTCTCTGGAACCTCAGTTCCAGGAAGTTAAAGTAAAGTACAACACTTATAAGTTATGACTCAGTACACAGACACTCTGCCCGAAACTCTCAGCCTGCCCTTGTTGAGCTACATTCCTACACATAAAGTAGTTTGGGATTAAACAGGACGTTTCATTTTGAAAAACAGTCACGAAGGGCACGATTAAGTTAGCTTAATACGTGAACTCACGGAGGAGGGAAAGTACTAATAGAACATCACAGACTCCCTTTCCTCCCCGTGACGCTGTCGTCAGCCCTCTCGTCCCTGCTGGAGCCCCTAGGCGACCCTGCACACTCAGCCATCATTAGATCAAAGACCGTGGGCGCTGCGCTCTTAATATGAGCCTGTAATAGGTGCGCCAGCAGGGCCGCGCTCTGTTCAGCGATGTCACAAAGGTGCTTCATTAAGGGTTCCTCTTCTGGCAGCTTTCATTAAGGAAATTAATGTGGAGGGGCGAGGACAGCCTGCGTTTATGCCGCGAGAGAAAGCCGGCGTGCACAAAGAGAAACTACACAATAACAAATCTGCATCTCTTTGGAGCGTCGCCCCGAGGGCCTATCATCCCAGCCTTCTTAATCACCATTAAAACAACTTCATTGTGACATTCAGAGCCTGCTGAATGATCACATCCCCGCATAGAGAGCAAATTGCAAATGAAATGTAGAGATCAGACGACATCAGAGCACAGCCTCTGGGAGGTTGAGCAAATCTTCAATTCTCTTTTATATTGATGTTTATTGGTGGAGGCAACGGGGAGCAACGGTCCCTCTCCTTTTAGCTCTCCTTTTCCGTCGCCCCTGCTATCTGAACCCTCTTATTTACTGCTCGTGCAATGCCTGACATTTTTTACGGCCAACTACCTCTTGCATGCCGTCCTCGTTTACTTAGCATTGGGCGCGTGTTTCGTATAGGGTTCGACGGGGGTTGCCGCCAACCCCGCGGCTCCTTATGAAAGGGCTGCAGGAGGTTAGCCGAGCCCGCCTTTTTTCCTCAGCGCAGTGTAAAATGCCTCCAGGAGAGTATTTTCTCCAAAGCCGACGCTTAGGCTGAAAGTTAGCTTGGAACAAGTGGGAGCGAGGCGGTTCTGTAGAAAAAGGGAAGGATTGTCTTGTAGCGCTTTCCTCTGATGAGGCTTTACAGGAGTAGCAATTGCCTGAGCAGCCTTATCAGCCCAGGGGGACTAATGCTATTAGCGTTTGTGTGATAAACGCAGCGCAGTGGAACCAATACAGCCAGCTTTGCCACGTTACTCTGGTAACATGTTGTGTAAATTGTATAATACAGAGCTCGGCGACAGCTCTGTTTAACAACACTTCAATCCTGTAGTGCAGACTTGTGAATAGGATTAGACCTATAAGCTAACAGGGGCAGAGGGACTAGGAGAGGCCTGCAGTGTCATTGGGATGTCATGTGTCAGGTTACAAGTCCTCTAACAGTAAAGCCTATAAAAATCTAAAAACATACTTAACATGTTATTTTATAGTATAGTTCTGGGGACGGCAATGCATGTCACTGCATGGCGCTGTTTCAGAAACGTTCAGAATAAAAAGTAACAATTCCCAAGTGGCAAATATTTTGAAATATGAGTAAAATTAAAAATGAAACTAAATAAACATGCTTTAAAGAAAGAAAAAAAAAAAAAGATTGATTTACACAGTCCCATTATCCCCAATTCCAGCATGTAGGGAGATGATAGACCAACGTTCAAAAGTTTGGGGTTAGTCATTTAAAAAAAAAAAAAAAAATTAATACTTTTATTCAGAAAGGACAAATTAAATTGAACAAAAGTGACTGTAAAAGACATATTTACAATGTTACATTCTTCTGAACCTTTCTCTATTCAAAGAATCCTTAGAAAAGCACTACAATTTCCACAAAAATATTAAGCAGCACAACTTTTAATGTTGATGATAGTTTTTTGAGCACCAAATCAGCATATTAGATAATGTGACACTGAAGACTATAGCAATGGCTGCTTAAAATTCAGTTTTGCCATCACAGATATAAATTACATTTGAAAATATATTCAAATAGAAAACAGCTACTTTAAATTGTAACAATATTTCACAACATTACTGTTTTTACTGTATTTTTGATCAAATAAATGCAGCCTTGGAAAGGCTTTTGAACTTTTGAACAGTGGTGTATATTTAAAAAAAGCTCCCTTTATATCAAAAATGCAGATCCCTGATGTAGATTATATCAGGCTTTTTTGTTTTAACTTTGGGATTTGCCATTTTTGGCTGAGAGGGAGGAAAAATTGGACGCAGACTGGACAAACTTGTGCACCAGGGCTTAACTCGCCAATGCGTATATGCTAACTGCTAGGCCAAAACTCTTGAGGGTTTTTGCTTCCAGGCAGACACTAAAGGTCATGTACTATGTTTACCTCTCAGTTTTTTCCTGGGTCTCCAGTGCGTTGCAAGGGTGGCTGCTCATTGTGTCCTGGACAGATTTAAGTAATGTCCAACCTCGACGGAATTCATTGTAAGAACACTGTGAAATTCAATGAATCAAAATACAAAAGGCAATAAAAGCCGAATTATCCTGAACAAATGGAATTTAGCCGAGACTGGGCACTGGCGCACTGTAAAGCGAGGAATGTCGTTCTGGCAGGTGCAAAAGGAGAAGAAATGAAGAGCAGGAGAAGAAGAGCATAAACAGCTCAGCCTGCCCCCTTACATTCCTGCCGCCTCCCCACTTTCTACTTCAAACCCCGCTGGTTTAATCAGCTACAACTGTTATGCTTTCCCCACTATTCGTTTAAACTTATCCACTCCACAGAAAGAACCCCCACCACTCAGTTACCATAGCAATGTGACTGCAACAGCCCTTTGGATTCAAATTCTGCATCTGAGAGATAGGAGGTCATTGCCAAGGGCGAATTCATTTCACACTGAGCAACATCGAAAGCCGCCAGAGAGAACAGCATTCTATTCTTAAGATGACCTTGTTTGAGGCTATTCACTAATGTTTACAGAGGAAATCTATCAACATCATTTCAACTGTAAATAACTAAAAGAGTTTCTGGGGGTTGTGTTATTTCTTTTTAACACAAGATTGTCTCGATCTAAAAGCGTGATTTCTAAAAATCGAACTCTAAATAGATGAAAACTGACCCACGCACCTTTGGTCATTACAGTTCCTTCTTTGCCTTGGGTGAAGACAACAATCCTCTGCCTTTTCTTGTTCACTTTGGGTAAGCTTTGGGCCTTCTTCGCAATCTCCTCAATGTCTTCTGTCTGCATGAGAGAAAAAAATAAAACATACTTGAGGGTAAGAAGCAAATATTAAGTTATTCTAGATTAGATTCACTTTAATTCTGCACCTTGTAAATCATGCTCCTGAGTCATCATCTTACCTACTGAGCAATTGCCAACTGCATCTCAGTCAGAATGGCTGTTGTGTTGAAATGCTAAATGTCATGTGTAATCACTCATGACTCACATATTCATTCCAATGAAATATTTAAATGCTAACAATATACTTAAATGGCGCATGTATCGCTCAGTGGCTTCAAAGCACGGATGTATTCAATCTTCTGGCTTTTTGCATTTGTAATACACTGTAGGCTTGCTGCAGTAGTCTGTGTTAACGGTGTTACGCGGTGTTCGGCTGTACACGATTACATTTATTGCACACCACGACACCGCCCCCACTATCGTTTTGCTTTTTTATAGAAATAAAAACAATTTAGGCTAGTTCACAATTATAAACCGAAAGTGTCTACTCTGCTCCATACAGCACAAGCTGCAGTCGCAGCAGAAGTCAGATTTCACTTATAATGTGACTGACAATGGCGGAGGATTTGGTGCGCAACAGATCCTGAGAATCATTCACAAATATCTTGTGTAAAATATGCGGCAGTCAGTAATGCCCCTTCCTATACACAGAATATACGATTCTATACCTGTCTGAAAATTTCCTCACCATGATATCCCTAATACATTGAAAATGTAATTTTCTTGAGAAAAAAGTCGTTCTAGTAGAGCCAATGTTTGAATAAACAAGTTGAAATGTAAATTGATTGTCAACAAAAACAGAAGAAATACAAAATTGGTGTTCTGAAAATAAAGTCTGCTATAGGGATTGAGAGCTACTGAGAGTCATTCATTTGGGAATTGGACTACACTGGTTGTGCTGTACCTTTTGATTCACTAAGAACCGGGTCATAGGAGTCAATCGTTTGGGAATCGGACTACACTGGTTGTGCTGTATGCTTTTATTTCTCTAAGAACCGGCTCATAAGAGGTATTAGTTTGGGAAACAGACTACACTGGTCATGTTGTATGTTTCATGCTGTAGTTTATATAGCTGTATTGCAAAACATTATTCGGTCAGGGTTTTTTTAATTTTATTTTTTTAATGGAACCATTTCTGAATAGGAACAGACTCTTTTAGAATACTGTAGTGGAATTAGTCAGTACAACTACTACTACAATACTCCAAGCATATTTATGAAGATGTACAGAATTGTTTATGACAGTAATAGAACATTTTTGCATTAGACTGGTAAAATATACCTATAGCAACCTGTTGTACAAGTTCAAAAGCCTGCGCCTCCTGTTTTGACCTTTCTTGTATTGCACAGCTTACTTGTTTGTCCAGTACAGTCTGCTGTTTAAGTGGACTCCAAGCAACCTGTAGGACTACACCACCTCCACGCTCTCTCCCTGGAGCCTCGCAAACTTCTGCCTGCTGGTAAAATAGTCTATGATTTAGGAGATTGTGGAGGCGTTCACCGGTATTGTGCTGAGCTTGTTACCAAACCGGAGAGGCATGTTGAGGGCACTGGAGAAGTCAAAGAACAAGATCCTAATAGGGGTGCCAGCTTTGACCAGGTGGGAGTGGGTTCGGTAAAGCATGCAGATCAGAATGCTGTCCACACCTACAGTGGTCCAAAAGTATTTGGACACTTTTGGAAACCATGATTTTTGTTACATTAAATAACAAAATTTGAATCTAAACGGCACCTGCAAAAACATTATGCTATAACGTCTCTTAAAACTAACTGTAACATTTAATTTTAACTAATCTTAAGGTGATTTTTCAAGGGTGACAGTTCACCAGGGTATCCCAGTGGAGTAACCAGTTTTAGCTATGAACATGTTCCACTATCATTTGATTAACAAAAAGTGGCCAAATTCTTTGTCATCTTAGATTAAAACAATAGAAAAAAATGTGCAAAGTTATGAAAACTATTATATTTCTTTAAACTAATAATTGTTTTAATGGCTTTCTTGGAAAGTGTTTTATTAAAATTGGTTTGATTTATTAAAATTGGCCACTTGGTTTGATATCTTATTAAAAAAAAAATGCAAAAGACCTACTTCCCAAATACATTTTTTGGCAATTTTATGTAGGCGAATCTTACAATGAAAGGTCCAGAGGGTCTAAAAAAAATTATATATAATAACCCTAACTATTACATATAACTATTACATATAACTACTACATAAAACTAATCGATAATGGCATACAAACCTAAATATAGTGCTAGAGCTGAGAGAAGTTCTCAGATAGGCATGTATGCATGTGCTTGATGTTTGGGGAATTGAGTGAGATCATCTGCATTTCCTAGTCCTCACACCTCCCAGCTGGCACTGGACAGAAGGCGCTGGTCTGGGGTGGGGGGAAGTGTGTGGAATGGGTGGTGCCGGTGCTGGGGGGGCGTTGTTGTTCTAATGGGTTGAGTGCTGGTGGTTCGATACCATACCCCCACCCCGAGTCACACAAAGCCCCAGTAAGAGGGTCTGAGGCAGTGCAACCCTGCCAAAGCTTTGAGTCTGTCACATGTCCACTCGTCCCCCTGCCAAAACCAGGCTAGAGAGGCTGCTTGGCCAAGGCAGCCACCAGCCCTTGACAGTTTTGTTAATGGCGAGGTAGTGTGGTGTCCCAGGCAGGCCCAGCTGCCTCATCACCTCTGCTTCATTCCACACTCGACTAAAAGGGTCTGCTTTCCCTGCAGTCTGACCAATCAGCAGAGCGCCGAATGGTTTCAATCAGCTTACAGCAGTACTCGCTGTACAAGATATTGACTTCAGTGTGAGTTTACATCGCCAGACAGTTGTCTTCACATGCATTTGAATTGCAAGCAAAATTGCCTCAGTGATTCCGTTTTTCAATAGCGGAACAGTAAAAGTCCAAAATTCCTGTCAAGCATCAAGGTTAAATGACCAGCATTTTAATTGAAAACAATAAATCGTTGTTTTGCCCCCAAACAAATATGAAACCACTTCTTAAATATTAATACAGCATACTTTGGGGAAGGTTAACAAAGTGGTCCGATCTGAACTGACAACAGAATGCAAAACTAACTAGATAATTACGACTTCTACGAAAAATTTCACCACAGACAGTACAGGCCTGAGGCTAGACCCAGAAAGCAGGCGAGTATGAATTTGGTGGCTTGTTTAAAGCAGAGCCCAGGGCTCTATAAAAACCTTACTGTTTTACAGCATCAGCTGACTGCACACTGTAAATCTGTCAGGGGCTGCGGGTCTATAGGTATCCTGTGACGAGAAGAGGCTGCCTACAAGCCTGCCATTATCCCGTCATTATAACTATCAAACACATGATAGCCATGAGAGAGTGAAGCTACACTTGCTCATGAACACTTAATCGCTGGGAGACCCAGAGGGGGGGTGGGTCTGTACAGGCACCTATGGAGTCATATATTCATATGGAGCTCTATTTAACTGCACAGATTAGATGTCTGACGTGCTCAAATAGCATTACTCATTCATAATTTACTCTTTTCTTGGCCTTGAACAATGCAAATCAGAAATGCAAACTGTGTGTCAAACCAGCTTTTTTGTACTTCTTGAAGAGCAAGGAGGTGTTTCATTTCAGACATAGGGGAGTCTGCACGCATAGAAACTTGCAAGGCGCTTGTAAAAGCAGAGAAGTCTGTTATATGTATTCAGGATACAGCGATTGCCCATTGAAAAACAGATGTTTAGCTGGAATCCGTGGACCCTGAGCTCTGAATAAAAGCCCCCAGCAGCCGCTGCCTACTCGTTTTCTTTCTACATATATATCTCGGCTCTGCAACATCTGCGATCACAGTTTGTCTTTAACCCTGCTTGGCATTTCAATTATGATTACAGTGTATGCCTGTGACTTATTAGAATGCAAGGCTTCATTAGCAGAAGTAGAACACCTCTGCAGCTTCATTAGATTAATCATTCACTTCTAAAGAGTCATTTAATTTTTAGAAGCATGATTTTGGAGGGAGAGGAGGGGCGAGTCGGATACTGAAGAGTTCGGAGAGAGAAAGTGAGTGAGGAATTGGGGGGTGTGGGGTATAAATTAGCCTTCCCGCCTCACTCTCAGGCACTTATCTCTGCATAGCTATCTGCTGGTGTGAATACATATATGCCTGAGGGACAGAGAGGGACCGAACGCCTGTTCGCTTTGATCTGAATATCAACTGTCAGAGCTATTCTCATAATTAACCCATCAAGACACATCACAACTGGATCCTTCAGTCCAGACAGAGAAAGGCAAGAGCCCTTGTGGGAATAAAGAGGCTTTCTGTACGCATCTCTCCTGCAGACAGGTGCTGCGGTTGGGGGGCAGAGGGCTGCAGAGACTGTTAGGAGCAGCTGCCGTGGGATGTGCGCTCCCATGTTGCCGTTTCCCCCACTGGCGCTAACTTGCTCCAGCTAAATTGCGTAGGGGGCTTTTAATCACTTCCCCAAACACAGCCTCTAATCACCACTAAAAGGTTGATCGTTCCCAAGGAGGAGAGAAGGGAGAGGCGTTGTGGGAGTCTACAGAGGTGCTAATGAAGAGGTTAATACTGTGATACTGGATTCCAGGGCTTGTTGAAGGCAATTTGTCACTGAGACTGAATGTAAAAAGTGAGACAAGTTGAGGAGTGCTGGTCGACTTTGTCAACACTATGTTTCTTTATTGTCTTAAAGGGGTAGCTCACTCAAAAATTATAATTCTGCCATAATTTACTCACCTTTATATTATTTCAAACCTGTATGACCAAAATGTGGCTAAAAAGTAGCTTGTTGGTCAAGATGGAGACCTTTGTTACATTTCAACTATATATATATATATATATCTATATTATATATAGAATTTACATAGAATTACAATTTTTGGTAAGATGATATGTGCATGAACTACAATTAAACAAGCTTACCAAATAAATACCTACGTCTATTAAAAAGTTACATGACTTCACCAAGACTTCATGACTTCTATAACCTCAACAAGTCCGCGTCGCAGTGACTACGACATTCATTTTTAGTTTTGCGCAAGTGATGATTCTGTCCTCCTGAACAAACGGGATGGAAATGCCGCTTTTCAATTGTTTTTGCAATATTCCTATGACTTCCTTCTGTTTAAAGCTAAGAAAATGTCTGATGTCCTGGAACTGTCCCTTCAATGTAAAAAGACCAGACTACACAGTCCCTTGCTGAGGTCTCAGACACATTAGCATATTCATGCCATTGACTACTTGCTACTCAATAACTGAATTTGATCAGAGGGGTGTGTAATGAAGGTTTTAAGCGTAAGAAACATAATAAGCACAAGCTTAATTAAGCTTAACCATAATATCTCTCTATTCAATGGAAGCAATCAGTTCATGAAAGCCATAATGTAGCTGTCAGTGATTATCATAAGAGATGTTCTTCTTTAATAATGATGAAAGCAGGCTAAAAAAAAAAAAAAACCCTGCCTTATTAGGGTGTCCAATTCTGTGTCCATATTAAAGCTAATAAAACAGCTCCGTCATTGTAATCTGTAGGAGGAACAGCAGCCAATAGAACATCAATTACCCTGCGGCAGATTCAACATCTAAGGGTATTTAAGTAAAACAGATGAGGATCGGATCACACTGTGAGCCAGATCTAATGCCGGCTCAATACAGAGAGAAAATAACACACTCTTATCTACCTTCTTGAGATGTAAATTGATTTATTAACAAGGCATCTTTTTGAAGCAAAGGAAATGGATTGATGCTAAGCAGACGTGTTTGATTTTCACTTTCATAAAGCGTGTAGATTTTCACAAGATGTAGAGCTGTATTGTAAAAACACTTTTCTTTCACACTTCTGAATGTTGCCACATTGTTTAAGACGTGAGAAAAATATTATCTTTACAAAGGTACAGCATGTCTAGCAGCGTCTGCTCTGGAGTTCTTCAGATAATCGCAGAGCTTATTGGAAGTTTGTATTGCTTCCTGGGAAGGCAACAAGATTCAGAGTGCCTACAACCACAATAATGCATATCAATAGCTGGGTCTCCATCCACGTACTTTATGCAATTTTGAGGATATTCTGTGTGGAAATATTAACTTGATAAAATAAAATAAAAATGTACAACCCCCAAAATGTGCCTTAAAAATTTATACACTTGCTTGAGATGGATACATTTGTTAAATTATGTTGTATTGTAGTGGTCAGCAACCTATGACAATGTTGGCACACAGAGGCATGTGACAATAGCTAAAGAGGTGCATGTATTTAATTTCAAATATAGTCTCTCAAACTTGCATACGGACATAGATTTTGAGGTAATCAATCCTCATAGTCACACAGCCTGGTTTAAATTAGGAGCTATAAAATGCTATTAAAGTTTGAGATTTTAACCTGCGCTAGCATGCAGATTCGACAAATCATTGCGTGACTGAAGGTGCATGCTTCTGTGATTATCCCTTCACTTGCCATAAGGTTGCCGCCCATTATATAAAATTATATTAAAAAATTAGGTACGATGATATGCGTGCATATCAACTATAATGAAAACATTTACCACATTTACTGAAATTGCGTGCATTCAAAATTAATCATTTTGTTATTTATTAATTGTTATACATAAAATGGTCATGATCACCAGCAAACAAAGCGCTTAGTCTGCATTTTGTTGCGTTTTAAAGTAAATGATTAATAAAATAAAAGGCCCAAAGTGGCTTCTACTTTAATTTCTATTTCGCGCCAATTTCTCCGTAAGTGAGGATTTTGTTCAACACATCAAAATGCTGCTTTGAATGTGGTATGAAGTTTATTGCTGATTAACGAAGGGGGAGCATGTCTCTGATGTTGCCAACCACAAAAACTAAGAATCAGAAATGCAGTTAAGCAGATGTGGAAAGTCAGCTGATGTGCGGAGGCGTGTATGAATAATATTGAAAAACGCCACCATCAAAAAACAAACGATGACACGCTTCTTGGCACGTTTTGGGCCTGAAACTTCTCGATTTCTCTCCAACCTGTCACTAAATGCTTACACTTCAACTGCCATACTCTGTTGAGATGTTTATTTCTGAAGCAAAATCAGGGTAAAGACTCATATGTCAAAGATTCCCTTTTCTCTGAGCCCTAAATCAACATGACGTGTGTGAAATCAGTGAAGAGGTACTCACAGTGTGTGACAGTGCTTGCCATTTATATATTTACTCTGTGCGATGCAAGCTCTCGCCCCCTCCTCCATCTCCCTGGCTCACGAACTGCTCCTCCTCTCTCTCGCCCATGCACACTATCTATCTCTCCCTCCCTCCCTCTCGTATCTCTCTCTCTCTCTCTCTCCCCCCCCCACTCTCTCTCTTTCTCTCTCTCACCAACTTACTCTGCTGCCAGAATCTGCTTTGCATTCCAGTCACGTCGATCGCACCTTGAGTGATCCTGGAAGACAATTATTCATACTGAGACGAAACACATTCAGGCGGATAGCACTGCATTTGAAAAAAGATAAGCCACTTCAATTATTTAACCATGCTGTTCCTAAACTCACATTTACTTTGCTTATGAATTCACATTTACCCCCCCACCCCATGTACACTTTTGAATATGAGACGAGAAACACTACTATTACATTTGCATTTCCCTGCTATTCAGAGAGATAACTCATATTGTTTTGACGTGTTATGTGCAAACAAGGCCAATCAGTGTTTCCACATTCTGAGACTAGAGGGGAAGGTGATCCAGTATTTATGAGCGGATGCAGCGTGGTATAATTGAGCGTAATGCCGCGCTGGATCCTCACACGGTCTAATGAAGCTAACAAGGTGGGTTCCTTGACAAAGGCACCTGCCAGCCCTGCCCAGTACACCAACAGAATTGAAAGCAGCCCCTGAGGATTTCTTTCTCTCCTCCCAAGAGCATTCTCAAAATTCAATAAATAACATCTGTAGGCGATGTTGGGTGCAGACCTGGGAGGAATGCGTCATAACAGAAAAGGAGGGGGACGAGAGAGAGAAAGAGGAGAAGAGAATGTGTGAGAGTAGGGGAGAAAATGTGTTTGTGTGAGTGTGTGTGTGAGAAAGAGAGAGAGTGTGTGAGCCGGAGTGCTGGCTGAACAAAGAAACCATGACGACTGCCAGGTTGCTATGGCGACCACTGCAAGGGGGCCAAGAGAGTATAATAGCACATCAATCACTGTCCGAAAAAGAACTTCATTATCAGCTGAAAAATAATCCTTTAGGATCTGTTTAGTGTGTGATCCTCCATCCACTCACCTCAAAGCCTTGTTCTCGCGCAAACGCGGCGGCCTCCTGCAAAACAAAGCACACATGCAGCCTTAATTAATGTGAGCTTAGTGTAGCAATGATATTATTTCTTTTAGGACACATTTCAAAGCTCTGCATTAGACTATGTAGAACAGGATATACATTATATCACCTTCAGTTCTTCTTCCAAAACCCAAAAGACATTTTTTTTGTGTCCTAATAATGTATCAAATTTCCAATTTATAAAATGAATGAAGAAAAACATTTATTTATATCAATGTACTGCAACTTCTTTTCTACAATACTGTACTAACACTTATAAAATGTATGCAATATCTACAGTTCAAGGTCTACAGTTCTATTAATGAAGAAGCCATGCACCTAAATAAGCAGAAACCTCAGAGACTGGTGTTTGTAAGCTGCTTTTATGAGGTGAGACTGAAGCTGAACCCACAGATTCACACACAACCATGTGGGGTCACGATCAATCGCGATCAAATTATATTATTCTGTCACAATGTATCCAATGTATGTGCATCATATTGTGAGGTAGTTTGCGATACCCAGCTTTAAGGCTCGTCCACGCCAAGAAAGACAACTATATTAGCATCCTCACCAACTGACGATAACATTGTTAAGGTTTAAGTTTACGTCATTTACCGCTTTAAATGCTCAAGCTCTTTAAAGTCAGGTGCATTATAATTGGCTTCATCAATCATGAGCTAGAAAGAATCATTCTGAAAGTCACTTTCCTATTCTCATAGAATTACCATGAACATTAAACATTTATAATTATCATCCTTGGTGTGAACAAGATTTTACTCTGGATTGTGGGTAAATTCGCAATGATGCTACCAGTTAAAAATACTGTTACATAAAATACCCCAACATGACCTGATACTCAAGCTCAAGCAAGAAGTATCTTCAAATTCGCACAGATGAATAAAACAGCTTTATTTCAGATAATAAAAGGGCTCTGAGAGGGTTAAAAGATTCCAATTATGTGTGCTGGGCTTTGCCCTTTGCTCGACTGAGTGGCTCTAGGGATCAGTTGTGACAACCTCAGCCTTTAGAGGGGAAGAGGGGGTGGAAAGAACCAGTGCTTCATGGATGTAAGGGGCCGAGACCACCTGCAATCTGTCTGTCTGTCACATGCACTGCATAATAGACCCAAGACATGTACATTCATCTATAATAGACCATCTGACATCACTCAAAACTCTCCAACCTGGCATTCAGCTGTTTGTATTTGGTTCCAGTCAGAAGATTTTCCCTTTTTCCGGGACACAGAGCAGCAGCTACACCCATGTTTGTGTTCACTGCACGGAGGTCAAGCGCTCCAAGGTTAATCTTTGCACCATAAAGTTGGGGAAAAACTCCAATCCCCATGGAGATAACCCACCACTAGGTTTCATGACACCAATTACAGCTCAATGATCTGATAATGCAGCCATCCAGCAGCCAAGGTGAGCCACTCTTTTATTAAGTGTGATTAAGCAGCATTATTTCAAGATTAGCTCCAGGAATTCGAATTAATGCAACCCCACTGGAAAACTGTAATAGACCCTCTTCACTAAGACTATGGAAATACTGGACTTATAAGAAATCTACACTTTGAAAGTCACTCAATTAGCACAAAAGACTAACCAGAACCAGAACCAAGGCTTTGTGTGCCATAATTAGGAAGAGGAGTGAGGCACATGTGAAATGACAGGAGCCAATCTCATCGTATTCTGTAAGGGGATTAAAAATGTTAAAGCTGGGATCACACAAGATTCCATTGACTTCCAATTATACTTAAGCGAAAACACATTTTGCATTATTATTTGGAATAAATTTGGAATATGCAAATGTATTATTATTATTCCTTATTTATTATTTACTAAAAACAAAAGCTGTAGAACATAAATCAACAAATCATAATTTGTTTTTGGCAGTGTTCAAAGACATTTCACATGTTAAGTGAAAATGGCTTGCGACAGCTAAATCATTTTCAGGAAAGAAAGCACAATTTTTAAGGTGAAACGTGTGTTTTCTACACTACTAGAAGGACCAGACACAACTACCAAAATAATGTCAGTTTCCAAACAGATATCCCCATCTGCTTTGGTCAGGTAGACATGCAGTCCTGCTCCTAAGTGATCAGCACACATTTACTCACACATTTATTTTTAAACAATTGTGTTTAACAACAGAATTTATAGTGAAAAAACTACATTATCAATGATTCTGCAGAGAAATCTCCACCAATGATTCATGGTATTTTAGTTCTTTCCCCACATTAAAGTCCTCTTGTACCTTTGTCATTTTGTCCGATTTTCAAATACGTCATAGTTGGTTGGTTTGGTTCATGGTTTATATCACTTTAACAAAGTCTTTTTAAAAATCACTATGGTAAAAATACTTTTGGAACCAAAGCCGCTGAAAATGTGGGCATGCAATGCTGCACTCCACTGGCTGAGCCAGAAGTTATCATGTCAGGCAACAAACAAATGAGCTAAAATGTTCTGAAGGCACCACAGAGCCACAGTGTTTATGCTATTGTGACCAAACTTGTTAACTTGTTGTGTCTACACTTGAAAGTATGGTGTATACTTGATGTTCAAACTTCTGTAAAAAGAACCCTTACACTCAGTAGTCATAAAAAAAGATCACGAAAGAAGACAGACAGAGAAGAATAAAGGTGGTATATTGGAGGTGAGGAGTGTCAGGGTGAGTGCACACTGACATCTGGTCTGGGTTAGAAATGTGACCCTGACAGACCAGGCCCAGGGAGCTTGTGAGGGCTAACCTCACTGGTTATTTACTTTCATCTTCATCCTGTGCAGTTATCCATGTTGTGATGAAGCTCAAAGCAGAAACTGAAGAGAGTATTTCTCTTTGTGAACCGGGCCAGGGGGTTAGCCATACCAGCTGCAAGTGGAAAGGGTCTAAAGGAGACAGTTCAACAAAATGTACAGCCTGAAGGACGGGCCAGCTATGAAATCATCAGCTAGCTGAAGGACGGAAGAAAAAAAAATGATAGCGTCAGCAACAGCACACAAACACACACACATAAAAAAGAGAACTAACTTGACCACACGGTCATAAGATGTTATTTTTCCCCACATTGTTGTTTTGCACTGGTGACATAAACACTGGTGAACCAGTGGCAGCCCAGACAGAAAGAAAAACAAAGACACAACTGTTGGTTACTGATGAGGCCAATCATGGTGCAATTTCATTACTTTGTCTCAAATGTCCCACGTATTCCTGCATGAGTCAGGGCTGTATGGCCACGGGCTGTGACTGCACCAGGGGCAGTGCTGTCTGAGGGGGCTGGCAGATGGTTATTGATACAGTAATCTGGGCAGGAGAAGAGGAAGATTATAGAGAAGACAGCCATCACTGCTGAGGTGTTAAAGGTACTCCCCTGAGAATGCAGAAGGCCAACTGGAGTGTGACAACCGACAACAAACCAATAGAGAGAGACAGAGAGATGGACAGGACGGTGAAAGAGAGACGCTGAGAGAGTGACAAACAAGCTACAGAAGACAGGCCCTTTCGGTGGAAATTTATCTAAAGCCACTAATCCTATACTTACCACCACCAGATGCAATTACTGTTAAAGAGCTGGGAGTAAGCGAAGCCTGTCCTAGACACCACTTTCATTACTGATGACATGTCGCCCAGATATAGCCACAAACAAAGCTTAAAATTACATCAGGAAATGACTTATAGGCAACAAACGACACAGACGTATATCGCTATGCTGCAAACTCAAAGGTCACAGTCTGAGGTTGAAAGTATAAAAGGAGCACTGAGCATCTACAAACCCCCCCAAAAACTGGGACACTGTACAAATTGTGAATAAAAAAGGAATGCAATTTACAAATCTCATAAACTTATATTTTATTCACAATAGAATATAGATAACATATCAAATGTTGAAAGTGAGACATTTTGAAATGTCATGCCAAATATTAGCTCATTTTGGATTTCATGAGAGCTACACATTCCAAAAAAGTTGGGACAGCAAAAAGAGGCCAGAAAAGTTAAATGTACATATAAGGAACAGCTGGAGGACCAATTTGCAACTTATTAGGTCAACTGGCAACATGATTGGGTATAAAAAGAGTCTCTCAGAGTGGCAGTGTCTCTCAGAAGTCAAGATGGGCAGAGGATCACCAATTCCCCCAATGCTGCGGCCAAAAATAGTGGAGCAATATCAGAAAGGAGTTTCTCAGAGAAAAATTGCAAAGAGTTTGAAGTTCTCATCATCTACAGTGCATATCATCATCCAAAGATTCAGAGAATCTGGAACAATCTCTGTGCGTAAGGGTCAAGGCCGGAAAACCATACTGGATGCCCGTGATCTTCGGGCCCTTAGACGGCACTGCATCACATACAGGAATACTACTGTAATGGAAATCACAACATGGGCTTAGGATTACTTCCAGAAAACATTGTCGGTGAACACAATCCACCGTGCCATTCGCTGTTGCCGGCTAAAACTCTATAGGTCAAAAAAGAAGCCATATCTAAACATGATCCAGAAGCGCAGGTGTTTTCTCTAGGCCAAGGCTCATTTAAAATGGACTGTGGCAGTGGAAAACTGTTCTGTGGTCAGACGAATCAAAATTTTAAGTTCTTTTTGGAAAACTGGGATGCCATGTCGTCCAGACTAAAGAGGACAAGGACAACCCAAGTTGTTATCAGCGCTCAGTTCAGAAGCCTGCATTTCTGATGGGATGGGGTTGCATGAGTGCGTGTGGCATGGGCAGCTTACACATCTGGAAAGGCACCATCAATGCTGAAAGGTATATCCAAGTTCTAGAACAACATATGCTCCCATCCAGACGTCATCTCTTTCAGGGAAGACCTTGCATTTTCCAACATGACAATGCTAGACCACATACTGCATCAATTACAACATCATGGCTGCATAGGAGGAGGATCCGGGCACTGAAATGGCCAGCCTGCAGTCCAGATCTTTCATCCATAGAAAACATTTGGCACATCATAAAATTTGGAGGAAATAAAATATTGAAATTTGAAACTTCCACATCATTGCATTCTGTTTTTATTCACAATTTGTACAGTGTCCCAACTTTTTTGGAATCGGGTTTGTACAAGCACCTGTAAGGCTGTAACCCTGGTAGGAAGAAATTTCCATTCTAACTCTTTAACCCGATTCTGCTTCTCTGTTTGTGATCAGGCCATTTTAAACCAGTAAACTCTAGGAAAGTTTTCAATGATCCAGTAATCGAATTCATTCAATCATCCAAAACAGCGCTAATGTGAAGAAGGCCAGACTGATTACATCAGACATATCAGAGAGAATAGAGATTCACATTGCGTTTTTAGTGAATTATTCATTCCAGTGTGTGCTTAGCTTTAAAACACGAGCTCTGTCATATTCTGCGATTGTTTCTGAAGAGCGCAATGTTGGTGCCGTACAGGAATCGTGTGAGAGTCTGGTATATTGATGCACAAAGAACAAACCGTGTATGTGCACGCTCTCGATTACTGATCGCACGCTGCATTCATGTACAGACACACACATTTGCATTGTTTCCACACACACTCTGGAAGGATAATGTTTGATTTATCATGTGTATGTTGTTGTGTTTAGTAATTATAGGTTTATGCAGTCAGAGCGGTTGATTTAGGAGTTTTTGATATGTATGAATATTTCAGATGCAAAAGCCTCTAAGTCCGTTTTTCTTTCAAATAAGCACAGGCTCTAACAGGTTTTCATCTAAGATTGCCCTGTATTTGGCTCCATCCATCTCTCCATTAACTCTGACCAGCTTCCCCGTCCCTGCTGAAGAAAAGAATCCCCACAACATGATGCTGCCACCACCATGTTTCACGGTGGGGATGGTGTATTTAGGGTGATGTGCAGTGTTAGGTTTCCTCCACACATAGCGTTTTGTATTTAGGCCAAAAAGTTCAATTTTGGTCTCATCTGACCAGAGCACCTTCTTCCACAATTTTGCTGTGTCCCCAACATGGCTTGTCGCAAACTGCAAACGGGACTTCTTATGGCTTTCTTTTAACAATGGCTTTCTTCTTGCCACTCTTCCATAAAGGCCAGATTTGTGGAGTGCATGACTAATAGTTGTCCTGTGGACAGATTCTTTCACCTGAGCTGTGGATCTCTGCAGCTACTTCAGAGTTACCATAGGCCTCTTGACTGCTTCTCTGATTAAAGCTTTCCTTGCCGGGCTTGTCAGTTTAGGTGGATGGCCATGTCTTGGTAGGTTTGCAGTTGTGCCATACTCTTTCCATTTTCAGATTATGGATTGTACAGTGCTCTGTGAGATGTTCAAGGCTTTGGATATTGATTTATAACCTAACCCTGCTTTAAACTCCTCCACAACTTTATCCCTGACCTGTCTGGTGTGTTCTTTGGTCTTCATGATGCTGTTTGTTCACTAATGTTCTCTAAAAAACCTCTGAGGGCTTGACAGAATATCTGTATTTATACTGAGATTAAATTACACACAGGTGGACTATTTACTAATTAGGTGACTTCTGAAGGCAACTGGTTCTACTGGATTTTAGTTAGGGGTATCAGAGTAAAGCGGGCTGAATACAAATGCACACAACACTTTTCAGATATTTGTAAAAAAAAAAAATGTTTGGACACCATTTATTATTTTCCTTCCACTTCACAATTATGTGCCACTGTGCTGGTCTAATCACAAAAAAAAATAAAAAAATTATTGTTTCAAAAATGTCAAAATGTGGAAAAGGTCTGTGGGTATGAATACTTTTGCAAGGCACTGTATATGCGGAGAGCATTTACTCAGTATCGTTATCTCATTTTTGACCAAAGTGGCTTTTGCATCTGAACTCTTCATATATATATATATATATATATATATATATATATATATATATATATATATATATATATATATATATATATATATATATATATATATACACACATATACACACATATACACACACACACACACACACACACACACACACACACACTCACCTAAAGGATTATTAGGAACACCTGTTCAATTTCTCATTAATGCAATTATCTAATCAACCAATCACATGGCAGTTGCTTCAATGCATTTTAGGGTGTGGTCCTGGTCAAGACAATCTCCTGAACTCCAAACTGAATGTCAGAATGGGAAAGAAAGGTGATTTAAGCAATTTTGAGCGTGGCATGGTTGTTGGTGCCAGATGGGCCGGTCTGAGTATTTCACAATCTGCTCAGTTACTGGGATTTTCACGCACAACCATTTCTAGGGTTTACAAAGAATGGTATGAAAAGGGAAAAACATCCAGTATGCGGCAGTCCTGTGGGCGAAAATGCCTTGTTGATGCTAGAGGTCAGAGGAGAATGGGCCGACTGATTCAAGCTGATAGAAGAGCAACTTTGACTGAAATAACCACTCGTTACAACCGAGGTATGCAGCAAAGCATTTGTGAAGCCACAGCACGCACAACCTTGAGGCGGATGGGCTACAACAGCAGAAGACCCCACCGGGTACCACTCATCTCCACTACAAATAGGAAAAAGAGGCTACAATTTGCACAAGCTCACCAAAATTGGACAGTTGAAGACTGGAAAAATGTTGCCTGGTCTGATGAGTCTCGATTTCTGTTGAGACATTCAGATGGTAGAGTCAGAATTTGGCGTAAACAGAATGAGAACATGGATCCATCATGCCTTGTTACCACTGTGCAGGCTGGTGGTGGTGGTGTAATGGTGTGGGGGATGTTTTCTTGGCACACTTTAGGCCCCTTAGTGCCAACTGGGCATTGTTTAAATGCCACGGCCTACCTGAGCATTGTTTCTGACCATGTCCATCCCTTTATGACCACCATGTACCCATTCTCTGATGGCTACTTCCAGCAGGATAATGCACCATGTCACAAAGCTCGAATAATTTCAAATTGGTTTCTTGAACATGACAATGAGTTCACTGTACTAAAATGGCCCCCACAGTCACCAGATCTCAACCCAATAGAGCATCTTTGGGATGTGGTGGAACAGGAGCTTCATGCCCTGGATGTGCATCCCACAAATCTCCATCAACTGCAAGATGCTATCCTATCAATATGGGCCAACATTTCTAAAGAATGCTTTCAGCACCTTCTTGAATCAATGCCACGTAGAATTAAGGCAGTTCTGAAGCGAAAGGGGTCAAACACAGTATTAGTATGGTGTTCCTAATAATCCTTTAGGTGAGTGTGTGTGTATATATATATATATATATATATATATATATATATATATATATATATATATATATATATATATATATATATATATATATAATATATATAAACTTAAGTAATCATGTATATAAATATACACACATAAATGACAAAATAATAATAATTTAAATATTATTACAAAAAATACTGGTTGGACCAAGCATGCAGAAACAAAATCCTATTATTGAGTACAGCACTCTGTATCACTGTCACACTTGGGTTTATGATGCTTCATTTTAGATACCACAGAGATCTGAGAGGTTGAGAAATGCTACGGGCATGTTCTGTAATTTGCGCTTGAGATGTGTTCTGGTATCCTGGACGTGAGCATGTGTTGATGCTGTTTAGAGTGTGCGGGATGATGGATGTTGATGTGGTTGCAGATGGCGGGTGTCCAGGTGGACTGCAGACTGCAGAGGCTGTGTGTGTGTGTGGGGGGAATAAAAAAAAAAAAAAAAAAAAAAAAAAACACATTGCAGCCATGATAACAATATCATCAAAACATCCCATTTGGCCCATACAGTGCCCTCCTCCAAAAAAAAAGAAAGATATTTAAACCACAATAAATTTTTTTTTTTACTTTATTATATAACAAAATAATCAAACCAAAACCATTTATTGGAAAAAATATAAAATAACAAAATTTTTTTGCTATTCTGTATGTATTGCAGTAACATTGAGACATTTGTAAGGGTCCAAATATGATTTGGGGCCACTGTAGTGTGTATGAGTAGAAAGGAGAGTGTTAAAAATGTTTTTACATGCTGTCATTTTAGGACGTTAATTTAACTTTCTTCTTTCTGGCAAAGTGAGTGGAGACCTTAAAAAGGTGTCTCCTGCTCTTGATCTGTTTTCCGCCTTTTGATTCAGCTTGCAAGCTGAGAAAGATCTGCCTGAGCTCTCTGCTGAGCACTTCAAACATGTCTTTGTTAAACAATGCATGAGAAGCAATCACTAGCTGTAATGATATCATTACCAGAATCATGAGTGCTGACTGCCGTCTCTCCTGGCCTGTACGCATGGTCTGTTAAAGAGGTGGAGAAACAACAACAAAAAAAACAAAAATATCCCCACCCTAGGCACATGACATCTCCCTCAATGACAGCCTTATTAGCGCAATCCAAATACGTTCCAATCACTTTCAAAGACTGCCATTGTCCGTGCTTCATTGCAGGAATGCAAGTTAGCATGTAAACAAGGTTGTGGGACTCTGACAGTAGCTCAAGTTCTTGCATGATTAATACAGGCTAACAGTAAATATAGAGACCGTATACACACACACACACACACACGCACACACACTGGTCTGACACACAAATACAGATGAAGAATGACAAGCTGCTTCAGATGAGTCAACAGTGTTTGCTCAATGTAGTCATCCTTGGGGGAATATCCACAAACAACCTACCGGAGAAGCTAAAATGCCTCAAAAACTTAACATTTTGCGCTAAATTCTGACAAGTTACATCATAAATAATTGCTATTCTTACATCATGACTATTACCTAATACTTAGTCATTGAAAAACAAGGAACTTCCTTTTCTTTTGGTGAAACTAGACAATGTACACTTTTTGGTCAGTTTACTTCTACAAGCTTTTGAAAGGAGTAAAAACTTAAATTAGTGAAAGACAAATTTATCTTGAGATTTTTGGCATTTTCTTATTAACAGACATTAATCTACTCAAAATCTACCCAAAGACTTTTCAAAGGATAATAAACATTTTCTGTAAAAAAGTGAATTATCATCATCATCATCATCATCATCATCATGTACCATTGGCAACCTTGCTCTTTTTAATTTATTTTGATTTACTTTTGATTTTTAAAAACAATAAGCCATGAGTGGCCATACATTTTAGTGATTGTACCATGGTTAAGCTGGTAACAAAGAACACCTACAACCCCCCTAAAGCTGTGACAAGGGGATATTTTTATATATTTTTAATGTATTTAATATTTATAAATTATTATTATTGTAATATAGTTTTTATCCTGAAGACTAACATTGTAGAACCTTGTATAAAGGTGTCAGTTGAAGAAATGGTGTGTCATAATTGTAAAGTCACTAATGAGAGGTACTTCACTGCAGACAACATAACTACTCCATGAAGGAGAGAATCAATATGAAACATACATGCACAGATGTGTATGTGTGTGTGTGTGTGTGTGTGTGTGTGAGAGAGAGAAAGAGTCACTGTGTGTGGCAGAAATGACCGTGAAACCTTTCTGTTAACCAAAATGACTGATGTGTGGGGCATCAGAGCAGGCTAGTGTTAAACTTTCTCAAATCATCCTGGCAACAACCAGCTGACACTCTACACTCAACTCCACAGTGACAGAAATACACTGAGCTCGGTGGCAGCTATTGATCGGCCCTCAACACAATACCGTCTCTTCCATCCATCATCACTCTGCGTCTCTAAAGAGAGTCAGGCGCCTCTGCCGCTGTACCTATTAAAGGCAGTGCCAGCCCGGGTTCACTCTCACCCTCAAATCTGTGTTATGGAACTCCCCATCAAGCTGAAAATGGCCTCTGTGGCTCAATGTGAGGGATATTCTGAGGAAAGCCTCCTGAGTCCTCCGATTATAGTTGTTAGCTGAACCTCCCTATTGTGACCCAATCTGATCCAGCAGTGACACATACAAGCCCACAACTATCATCCCTGAGATATAAAAATGGACTAGGGCGGACTACAAAATATGCATATATTTTTAAAATGTAATAATAATAAAAATCATATTATTTAATATTACAATAATAATTATATTACTACACCAATAATGATTATGATAAAAATAATAAAACCATCATCATCATGAACAAACAATCTTCAACCCAGTAACAGTTCATACCCTTAAACAGAAACACACTAAACAGTAATTTAAGTGGCTTTTATGTGTGTGTGTGTGCACACACACACACACACACACACACACACCTTTATTTGAATAAATTATAGCATCTATTTGAATTATCGAGAGAGAGAGAGAGAGAGAGAGATATGCAAGTGTGAATTACCAATGTAGCGATTCAGTAGTTAATATTTTGTATTTTTTTAAAAGTCATGAGGCAGGGTTGATCATTTTGGAGCTCCTGAATTTTTCTCCGATCTCTGTGTCCGAGGATGTGTGTGAACTTCAATGAAAGCAGCGCATTACTATAGAACAGTGATTAAACTGATTGGAACTACCTTTGCTGAATGTTTTCCAGCCAATCAGAATTGAGTATTCAGGCGGACCATGGTATGTGTGTATATTAGTGGTTTAACGGATCACAAAACTCATGGTTTTTGAGTCACCGATAAGATCAGCAAGAAAAACAATATTTTATTACATTTATTACTTAAAAGTACTCTGATACCACAGCAAAAACTACTTACCTAACTAATACATTTCAAACAATATTAAAAGGCAACAATATTACAATATTTAGTCAGTAAAAATAAAAACAAACACACTAATTGCAAGAATAGATAAATACAATACAACTAAGTTACAAAATAAAGTAAGGTATAATAATTAAATATAAACTATCACCATAGTGTTCTTTCTCAACTGTTCACGGTCACTTAAGACAACCAACTGTGTACGAGAATGGGTATTTTGACAATTTTGTTTGTAGTCGTCCATCCAAGTGCAAGGAGACACGAAAGAGAAATCAATTTGCACATCTCTCTGTGTGTGCACGCTTCCATTGAATGTGTAAACTAGCAAGACAAAGCGTGCAAATTTAAACTTGCAAATAATCTGCAAATAACATGCGTGCCGAACCGTGGGTACACATATCACAGATCAACTACGATCCATTTAACCCCTAGTGTATATAATAATATTAAAATATATAAGCATATACTACAGTACATGTATGTAGTCAACATATCAACAAACAATCTGTATCCAAGCGAAATAACATTCTTTTAATTGGGGCTTTTTAAATATAAGTTATGAATTTCCATTACCTTTTTAGTTGTTTGTGAATAGTGTAAAAAGTAAAAAATATTTTTGGTTCAGATCAACTCCATAATCAAGTATTATTAGAAAAATCCAATAATTACAATTTAATACATACATAAACTTCCACAACATTCTCAGACCTGGAAAATATTAATAGTAATATAATAATAAACAGTATAATACTACTAATAATAGTAGTATAATATTTGTTTTCTCTCCAGTTTTCTATGACCATAGGGAACCATTACACCAATGATTTTCAAGTATCATCCAAACCCAAATATGAAAATAAATAACTCATCGCCAAAAGAAAACCTTGGGTAGTATTTTGTTAGTGTCTTTTGCTCCCTGAGAGCAAATCACTTGTCCTAACGGTCCCAACCCTCTCTCCACACAGCAATGTCTCACAGGTCATTCTATAGGGGTTGAGAGCAGACAGACGGCTTTAATTGAGTGCAGTGAGTGATGCAGTAAAGCACTCGTGTAGAGTGTTCATCGCGTGAGTCTCCCAGACAGCATCCAGCTCAAGCACTGTTTTAATTACCTCACCTTGCTTCTCTCTCTCTCTCTCCCCGTCCCTCTTTCCTTCTGCTCTGAATTCAGACAGCTGCTTCCAAACTACTTTAAAAAATTTTTTTGCAAACCATGTAAAACATCACCAAATGTCTCAGGAAGACATCTAAGCATCTCAGAGGGGGCCTGCTATGGCTCAGAGCTCTGAAATGTCCGTGTTTGATTGTCTACAGGATTTTTTAGAACTTGACATCTGTCTCTCAATGTTTGTGAGTGTGTGTGCGTGCAGCTGTCTGAATCAGCTGGGAGATGGGGGGGGTCTAATGTCAGGCTTATCCCTCATTGCCTCAGGCTTCCTGCATGAACTGTCCGTCACCTACACGCAATCAGCGGGGGAGGACACACACTCGAGCACAAGAAAATATCACTGTAGTTATGCAAACACTCACGTATCCTTCCACAAAGCAAGCACAGTGGTTACTGTCAACGGATAAGTCTAGATGTAGAGCACTAGACAGAGTCATAATTAGGCCCAGAAAGAATATGGATGTTTTCTGCACTATCTGCCCTGGTTATGGCAGAGAATCTGTGAAATGGATTTACTTACTTAAATATGGTAAAATTAGTTAGTTGCTACAGTTTTATTTTTAGTATAACATTAGCCAAATGATTTAATCAAAAATATCTGCTGATCTAATTAATACAACAGTGCAATAAAAAAAAAAGTTAATATTGAGTAACTTGTATTTTAGATAACAATGTGAGCAGTTTGTCTGTTTTTGCAGCCAATGAAAATTAGAAAATGCACTGATATTAAAAACCTGCCCGATAACCAATAAAATGGCAGTTATTCAAATTCTATAGTATTTTATAAAAAAATAAATAAAATAAAAATACTAACAAAACTAAAAATCAATCATTTTAAATGCTATAAGTGTATAGTGTGAAAAATTTATAATTTTGAGATTGGCTAAAAATTACATTTAACAGTGTTATTAATTAATTATTAGTGCTCATTTTAAGTAAGCATGATGACTGTAAAAAAGTAAAATAAATGTAAAAACGGTAGAGATATCATTCATAATATTACTTGATTCTGTTAATTAAAAAAAAAAAAAACCTCTAATATTATCCAATAACTGATATGGTACCAATATATCCTGCATTCCTATTGAAAATAATTCCAAATTAAGCCAAAAACAACATACAAACAATGACATAAGAAATTGTACAAATAGAAAAATATCCCAGTGCTGTCTGCCTGAATATCAATACTCTTGGAACGCCGCTCAGCCAATCAAATCGGAGGACCGGAACTAACCATTTTATAAAAATCATTAACACGCCACACACAGGAAAACAAGAAGGCTTCTGATGCAAAGTCCAAGATCATATATTCTGGGGCAAGTCAAAAGCCACCAAATTCCTTGTGTGTCCTTTGAGACATGGATAACATTATTCAAAAGACAGCGCTAGGCAGAAGGCCTTTGGGTAGATCTTCACAATAAGTCAACTCATCCAAGTTCTTGTCTTCTTCCTTCCTTGATTCTCCTTCTCTCCCCTCTCTCTCTCCCATAGGCAGCGGAGCGATTTCAATCATTTCGTAACCTCCCAGCAATCATGGCTTTAACTCCCCTGTTATTTAAAACAATCTGAGCTCTGAGCGCGAGTTAATCACTGCTTATACAACATCAGTCAGGGTTATTCATTCTGTTCCAATTAATCATGCCATTTATCTACATTGTCTGAGCCTTCTGCTCAACAAATTCATCTGTAATGACACAGACAATTCACATTGTTGAATTTTATCATGTATGTGGCAAATGGAGGGCAAATTGTTCGAGATTACGCATGTGTTTTTGTACGTGCCGCTGCGTGCGTCGATTTCGGAAAGAGCATAAATTCAGCGCCATCTGGTTTTGGCTCTTGCTGCACGGCTCTCTCACTTAATTAACTGGAGGCCATTACATTTCCTGAAATGTTTCACTTTCTCTGGTTCATGTCATGCAGGCAGGCAGGAGGGGAGCAGGGAAGGACTCAATTAGACCAACGCCGTTCCCTGGATATTACACACTTGGTGTGTGCCAGTTAAGGGGGCGTGAGGCTGGTGCAGGGCCTGGACGTCTCTCGCTGCGCCTACCCTGTCAGCACAGATAAAGGCCTGCCTGTCTGCGTTAGATCCCGCCCACACACACGCATTCAGACAAGCTCCAGCTGCCAAAACACTTCATACCAACCAACAGAGAGCTAGGCATACATAAAGACTAACACGCATTAATACCGCCCAACAAAGACTGCAGCTACTAGCCACATATACACTATTTAATTAGCCTGAGAAAAAGCAAAACTGTGGCTGTCGGTTTAAGAGGAACTACAGCAGCTCTATTAATAGTTTGGGTAAAGAGAATCTGAATCTGACCAGCATCAGTGTTTAAGGAGTGTTGAGGATATATAACACGCAACACTAGAAATTGGTCAAGATTTTTATATAGCGGTAGACATATTTATGCTGCTATCAGTGGGCAGGGCCTCTTATGTAATTTAAACGTTAAACAACAAAGAAAATACAAATGTTAAACATGTCTAAAAATGAGAAACCTAAGTGTAATGTTACTGTGGCAAGCAGCGAGACAGAGGGACCGTGAGAATGAGGCGAGGCCGGTGGCATGAGTGATGAGTGACGGTCTCGTGTCTCACGGAGGAGCTTGGACGCATAAAAGGAGGAGCGACGACAGTGAAGGACCAGGCCTGGATTTTATGTTGTGTTTTGTTTACGTTTTATTAGGTGTATGCGCAGCAGTCGTCTGTGAAGAGGCTGCCGTTTTTACTTTCATTTTGTTTATTTAGTTTGTTTGCCGGTTCCCACCTCCTCCTTCCCATATCAACATACCTCATTACATTGGTGCTGAAACCCAGGAAGAATGAGGGACATGCTGTCGGAGAGCCCTCGCTGCTGAGGGGGATCGCAGTGCTGAGGAGGTCGGGCAGCGCGGAAGAGTCAAGAGAGGTGGTGCTGGAGGGAGTGAAGAGAAGATCAGGTGGGACGGAGAGCTCGCTGCCATGCTCCTGGGTCCAGGTGGGGTGGCTGCCATCCGGGAGGGAGCGGAGTCGCCGCCGCTGTTCGCCGTGGGCCAGAGCCTGCTGCCGTCCGCCATGTTTGGGGAGGAGCAGGGGACAGGGAACTCGCTGCCGGCTGCCCTCAACCAGAGGAGCCACTGCCAGCCGCCAGGAGGATCGAGCCATCCACCGAGCCTCCAGTACCATCGCATGGCACCGCGAGTGAGAGCCACGGCTGGTTGAGGACAGAGCGGCAGTGTGTCCAGGAACTGGACCAAGAATTTTTCTTTCTTCTTGACCTCTCTCATCTCTGTCATCCTGGTCTCGTGTCTCACAGAGGAGCGTGGGCGCATAAAAGGAGGAGACACGACACTGAAGGACAAGAGAGGACCAGGTCTGGATTTTATGTTGTGTTTTGTTTACAAACCCGATTCCAAAAACGTTGGGACACTGTACAAATTGTGAATAAAAAAGGAATGCAATAATTTACAAATCTCATAAACTTATATTTCACAATAGAATATAGATAACATATCAAATGTTGAAAGTGAGACATTTTGAAATGTCATGCCAAATATTGGCTCATTTTGGATTTCATGAGAGCTACACATTCCAAAAAAGTTGGGACAGGTAGCAATAAGAAGTCGGAAAAGTTAAATGCACATATAAGGAACAGCTGGAGGACCAATTTGCAACTTATCAGGTCAGTTGGCAACATGATTGGGTATAAAAAGAGCCTCTCACAGTGGCAGTGTCTCTCAGAAGTCAAGATGGGCAGAGGATCACCAATTCCCCCAATGCTGCGGCCAAAAATAGTGGGGCAATATCAGAAAGGAGTTTCTCAGAGAAAAACTGTAAAGAGTTTGAAGTTCTCATCATCTACAGTGCATAATATCATCCAAAGATTCAGAGAATCTGGAACAATCTCTGTGCGCAAGGGTCAAGGCCGGAAAACCATACTGGATGCCCGTGATATTCGGGCCCTTAGACGGCACTGCATCACATACAGGAATGCTACTGAATGGAAATCACAACATGGGCTCAGGAATACTTCCAGAAAACATTGTTGGTGAAAACATTCCACCGTGCCATTCGCCGTTGCCGGCTAAAACTCTATAGGTCAAAAAAGAAGCCATATCTAAACATGATCCAGAAGCGCAGGCGTTTTCTCTGGGCCAAGGCTCATTTAAAATGGACTGTGGCAAAGTGGAAAACTGTTCTGCGGTCAGATGAATCAAAATTTGAAGTTCTTTTTGGAAAATTGGGACGCCATGTCATCTAGACTAAAGAGGACAAGGACAACCCAAGTTGTTATCAGCGCTCAGTTCAGAAGCCTGCATCTCTGATGGTATGGGGTTGCATGAGTGTGTGTGGCATGGGCAGCTTACACATCTGGAAAGGCACCATCAATGCTGAAAGGTATATCCAAGTTCTAGAACAACATATGCTCCCATCCAGACATCGTCCCTTTCAGGAAAGACCTTGCATAGAAAAACATTTGGCGCATCATAAAGAGGAAGATGCGACAAAGAAGACCTAAGACAGTTGAGCAACTAGAAGCCTGTATTAGACAAGAATGGGACAACATTCCTATTCCTAAACATGAGCAACTTGTCTCCTCAGTCCCCAGACATTTGCAGACTGTTATAAAAAGAAGAGGGGATGCCACACAGTGGGAAACATGGCCTTGTCCCAACTTTTTTGAGATGTGTTAAATGCCATGAAATTTAAAATCAACTTATTTGTCCCTTAAAATGATACATTTTCTCAGTTTAAACATTTGATATGTCATCTATGTTGTATTCTGAATAAAATATTGAAATTTGAAACTTCCACATCATTGCATTCTGCTTTTATTCACAGTTTGTACAATGTCCCAACTTTTTTGGATTCGGGTTTGTATATTTTATTATGTGTGTTCACTGCAGTCGTCCTTTCATTTTGTTTATTTATTTATTAAAGTCATTGAATGTTCACCGGTTGCCACCTCCTTCGTCCCATATCAACATACTTCATTAGAGTTACAACTTCACGCATTAATATATTCAACTGGTGTGTGCACAGTATATTGGCCATTTTAGAACAGTTTTGAATGTGATTCATCCAATTAGAATACAGAGATTTGCCACATGAATTAATGTTGTGCATTTTTAATTCAGTAAGTGGTGTGCAGAGTTTCTTCTGGTGTTTTTAGTTTTAGCTACATAACATGAAGCTGTATTGCTACTATTATTATATTATTTTTTGGTTTGTGTCAATCAAGTTCCAAATAAAGAGAAAATAATCAATTAAGAAAGTAACTTATGTACACTACTACTCAAAACTCTGGTCCAGTCAGATTTGTATTATTATTTAAAAAAATATCTTATTTATAGTAAAAAATTATATTGTGAAATATTATTACAATTAAGTTAAATATTTTATATTTATTTTTATGTAAAAGGCTCAGGACCAAAAAATGTATGGTCCAAATGATAGGATGTCCTACCTGGTTGTCAACCTATGTGTTTGCATACCTCCGCACACCCTGCTCACACAGACGTCACACATCATCAGCGTGTTCCATGAGGCTATGCAGAGTTGTAGCATAGACTGTAAAAAAAAGATGGATGACATGCCTTCACTCTATTCCGTTGAAGTATGTGAAGCCGCCAGTGTCTAAATATGGTGCTGACATCTTGGGTCTCGAGTCTGCGCAGAAGTAAGTAGCAAGTGGAGCTGCGATATCAAGGTCCCGCCCACACTCCCACCTAATCAACAACTTTTTGTGAAATAAACAGTTATGGAAATATAGAAATTAAAGTTAAAGCTCCAATCTCCTCCAGGGGTCCCTGAAAAATATCTGTTGGTGCCTCAGTGACTTCGCTCAGAGCAGCTGTCAAACTCAGCTCTCAATGATGACGTCACACTCCCGTTTTATAGCATCAAATAACTAACTAAAACCAAACTTACTTAAAGAACGAACACTTGAACTAACATCAGCATGATAAAAACTGCCTAAAATTACAGAAACCATCTTCGTAAAAAAATTATTTGAAGTGTAATTTGATTGTCTATGTCTCATTACATTTCATGTAGGGCGGGGTTTATGACCTATACTGCATCCAGCCACAGTCACACCCCGTGTCTACACCGGACCTGAGTGGCACGATGCAGCATGATGCAACACGACAAAAGACAATTTAGCCCATTATAATCAGTGATATTGCCTACACTGGATGAGGCATGATGCGACATGACAAATCCCAGAAAATCCAGAAAACTGATGCCTGGTTCTATTTATGACGTACTGACATGAAGGACAAATGCTTTGCAACGGTCACTTTGTCGCATCTAGTGTAGGCAGCTTCTAGCAATTGCGGCGCAATGTGACGCGTCAACGGTCACGTCCGGTGTAGATAACAAATAGCAGCCGCCTTCTACAGTTGCTTCTGAACCAAAAGAACAAGCTTATGCTACGTTCATGCCATGGGGTAATTACCATAATTACGAGATGGCAACGCATAGCATTCTAGTCAGAGTTGTTCACTTTGATTTATGCGTTTCTATGGCAATGCAATCAATGGAGAAATTAATCTGCCGCAGTCAGATGGTACAAGTCAGAGCTCTCCAAGTTGTTTACGTCCATTATTATTGTAACGTTATGTGCTTTGAGACATGAGGTAATTTAATGCCGTCTCTCGTGCCGCTTTGCAGACTTTGCTCTGGTTGTGCTGGATCATGTGTTTAGGCATGAAGGAAGGTTGGGATCTTAGGCTTTCAAAGCTAGCTTGCTATTACTAGCTTTTCCAAAATTGGTCCTTGCTAAAAATATATATACACTCACCTAAAGGATTATTAGGAAAACCTGTTCAATTTCTCATTAATGCAATTATCTAATTAACCAATCACATGGCAGTTGCTTCAATGCATTTAGGGGTGTGGTCCTGGTCAAAACAATCTCCTGAACTCCAAACTGAATGTCAGAATGGGAAAGGTGATTTAAGCAATTTTGAGCGTGGCATGGTTGTTGGTGCCAGACGGGCCGGTCTGAGTATTTCACAATCTGCTCCGTTACTGGGATTTTCACGCACAACCATTTCTAGGGTTTACAAAGAATGGTGTGAAAAGGGAAAAACATCCAGTATGCGGCAGTCCTGTGGGCAAAAATGCCTTGTTGATGCTAGAGGTCAGAGGAGAATGGGCCAACTGATTCAAGCTGATAGAAGAGCAACTTTTTCTGAAATAACCACTCGTTACAAACGAGGTATGCAGCAAAGGATTTGTGAAGCCACAACACGCACAACCTTGAGGTGGATGGGCTACAACAGCAGAAGACCCCACCAGGTACCACTCATCTCCACTACAAATAGGAAAAAGAGGCTACAATTTGCACAAGCTCACCAAAATTGGACAGTTGAAGACTGGAAAAATGTTGCCTTGTCTGATGAGTCTCGATTTCTGTTGAGACATTCAGATGGTAGAGTCAGAATTTGGCGTAAACAGAATGAGAACATGGATCCATCATGCCTTGTTACCACTGTGCAGGCTGGTGGTGTAATGGTGTGGGGGATGTTTTCTTGGCACACTTTAGGCCCCTTAGTGCCAATTGGGCATTGTTTAAATGCCACGGCCTACCTGAGCATTGTTTCTGACCATGTCCATCCCTTTATGACCACCATGTACCCATTCTCTGATGGCTACTTCCAGCAGGATAATGCACCATGTCACAAAGCTTGAATCATTTCAAATTGGTTTCTTGAACATGACAATGAGTTCACTGTACTAAAATGGCCCCCACAGTCACCAGATCTCAACCCAATAGAGCATCTTTGGGATGTGGTGGAACGGGAGCTTCATGCCCTGGATGTGCATCCCACAAATCTCCATCAACTGCAAGATGCTATCCTATCAATATGGGCCAACATTTCTAAAGAATGCTTTCAGCACCTTGTTGAATCAATGCCACGTAGAATTAAGGCAGTTCTGAAGGTGAAAGGGGGTCAAACACAGTATTGGTATGGTGTTCCTAATAATCCTTTAGGTGAGTGTATATTTGTTTCTTAAAAAAAAAAAAAAAAAAAAAAAACATCTATGTGAAAAAACAACTATATCAAGTTACATCTATCAATGCCATTATTGTGAAATAAAATTATTCACACCAGTTTTTGGTCATACCGCCTACCCTTAAGATACTTAGAGAAATAAAGCTTTAACTTGACAGGTCTAACTCTCAGCACAAGTCAAACACCTTAAACCTACACTGCCAGTCTGTAACACATTCGTACCGCACATATAGAACAGACCATGGACCTGAGACCACGATGACTCAGAACATTAGTCTCAAACACTGAGGTAAGAGGCTGTTTAGGGCCCAGTCTGCAGGCTGTCTGAGTGGTGTTACTCTCACAATGAGTACAGTCAGTGCTGGATAACAATGCATTTGAGGTGAGATGACTATTCTACGTATGAGAGAATATATATCTCTATGTATCTCTACGTATGAGAGAATATATATCTCTACATAATCTCCCCCAAAAATAAAATAAATAAACAATAGAAAATAAATAAATGCATATCTATTCATATGTGCAATCTCTCATCTGACCTGTCTCAGGGAACGGAGCACATCAAGTACACAGCAAAAACTGTACGATAGAGAATTAGCGTTACATGATGACATAGGCTGATAAGGGGAACTACCTTCTTCCATAAATACTTCCATGCCATGTGAGTCCATGTACAAATACTCACCGTCTCGTTACCAAAAAGGATGTCCACATATGGCAAAACCTTCAGCAGTGCCTCCTTGAAGAACTCACAGATAAATGGAGCTGACAGATTCAAGCAGAAGATCTTGTTGTTTTCAGAAGCGTGTTTGGCTACCTTCAGGATCGACTCCAAGGAAACAGTCAGGAAGAACCCCTTCAGAATAAGACAAAAATTATAGTCAAAACTTGTGCAGTTTTTGAGACTAGGGCATCTCAGATGGTTTATCACTTGGCTTGAGTTTCATTTCTTAACATAACTAGGAATGTGCAACAAAGAAATCGTTAAACACATATCATAGACTTTTTGAGCTTCTACGTAATTGCAAATCTCAGCATTACAACACAACATAAAGAAAAAGAAAAATACATGTTCCTCCTCCAAGTGGAGTAAACAAGGCTAAGCTTGATATAATGGAGAGTATGATGAGGCACAAATAGGATTAAGGTTTTAGGAGATGAGAATGAATGATGACAAATGGAGTCCATAATTGCACTGGTGTTCCATCAGAGAGCAAGCTGAGTTCAAAGAGACAATCCAATACAACAAAGGGCACCTTGGCCCACCTCCTCACACAGGAACAACTGCAAGGTCACACGGCTCTCTGAGGAGCACTTATACATCTCAGTTATGCTTATGCTGAGGGCTCTTTCTGAGCAAACACAACAAATATGCATACAACACTGTTTTTGTGAACTACTTTGTTTTAAACAAACTAGAGTAAGTTATAAAGTTGTTAAACGGTCTTTTATTTATATTTTACAAATAAAATAAAAGGTACTGTAGTAGTGGTACAATTGTGTAGAAAATATCAGATAGATACTTTGAGATACATACCATAGCAAAATTAAAAGTCTTGTATTAATAAATAAATAAATAAAAACAATATAAAGTAACAACAAGAGAATCCAAAAACAAACTGTTGAAGGTAAAAGTCCTATATTTGTAAAATAAGAAAATAAAAACACAAAATAAAACAAAACAAATACTAGTAATAATAATATAATAAAATATAATATATAATAAATATATATATATATATATATATATATATATATATATATATATATATATATATATATATATATATATATATATAAATAAAAAAGAATACTGTGGCATAGTTTCAGATGGTAATATCATGATGCTTCATTACTGTATATAGGCTACTATAGTCCAAAACAAAAATTACCAGCACCAAAACATAATAGTGATAAAAACACAAAAACCCCATGTGGTATTAACATGGTACCATGTCCAAAAACAAAACAAAACAACAAAAAAACATGTTTACGCCACATTTAAAATATTACTTTATGTATGAATTTGATATTTATAAAGACATCTAAAAAGTTTCTCAAGTGTATAATGCTCCCAGAGAAGCAATGTGAAAACATGGTGTGATTTTTCCTTTGCTTGCATAGGATGGTCTAAGAGAGCCATTTGAGCCTAGTGTTATGGCTGCTCTCCAGCTTTTATTCCAGGAGGACAGGAGTAAAAAAAAACCACAAAAAAAAACCATGCTTGCATCTGATGAAGTGGAAAACAAAGGTCTTGTCTGGACTCTTCTTACCGAGAAACAAGAGAGCCTCCTCAGTTCATTGTGTGAATGAATACAGAGCTGGTAAGGAAACACCTTCACGTTTAAACCTGAAACCCTACACTGGGCCTGTTCCTTCGATATAGTTCTTCTTGCACTGAGAGAATAATTCAGAGATACAGTGCAGGTGAGATTAAGGAGGATAGGAGGACAAGGAGAGGGAGAAAATAGAAAATAGAGAGAGAAACACAATAGAGAGAGTGTGTGAACGAGAGAGGGTGCACTGCTAGGGGAGCGCTGGCTCTTACTAACGCTCAGAGCACTGCATTAAAACAGATGAGGCTTTTGTAGCTGAGAGTGGAGAGAAGTGACCTTCATGTGTTCAGTGTGACTGTGTCAGCTATTACACCATTCACACAGGGAATCTGAGAGGCTTGTTCTGTCATCAGACACATGTGGGCATATTGTGCATTACAAAACATCCATCCGCTATAGTCAATGATTACAGATGTCATCATCTTCCCTATCTAAAATACAGCGTGTAGATAAAAATAAAGAATTATGACATCCAATAGCTGTAATATCACAAATTAACTCTGCATAAGATATTATTTTTCCTCTTTCACACAAAATAAAAAACAAAGAAAAATAGTTTCTGGGGGACATAACATTGTCAGTGAAATGTCATCGTGTCAACAATATGACTAATAAAACATTGCTGTAATTAATTTGACAAAATTTTGTTTTTAAATAGTTTTTATACATTTTTTATTTAATTTAGCGTTCATTTAGTTAAATAAATATAATATATTTAAATATAATTTTAATCATAGTTTTATATATTTCTATTTTATATAATTAATATACAATTAGCATGTAATATGTAATTATAATGTGACCAATAAAATAGGATATTAAATAAAATGACTGCCACAGTATTGTGATGGTGAATAAACACTCAACTGATCAACCAAATTAATCAACACACTCTGCTGTGGCTTATATATAGCTGTAAACATAGCTTGACTTAGTAAGAAATAAAATGACTTTTTGAAAATAAACATTATGGTGGTTATACTGGCTCAAGTCCAACAGCATCCTGGGTAGCTTTAGCTGCTGTCTGTGCAGAGGTAATGGACCATCCGTGTGTACGTCTCTCAGCATTACCCCCGTCATTAGCACACCTCCGCTATGATGTGCGAGCATCGTTTGGGAGAATCAGCCCACTGCATTATTGGAACTTTAATGTTGGTGGGTTTGAAGTTGGAGAGATAGCCAGAGGGAAGCTGCTTTAATGGATGTGCCGCTCTCTTTCCTCCCTGAACCCGACTCCACCGGCACTACCACTTCACAGCTTTCTGAGGAGGAACTTTTTTGTACAAGAGCAGAGTGCCAGAGCCTGCCGTACTGTCCTCCCGCTTTCAAAAGTTTTGCAATTCTCTGGACATCCTTCTGAATAAAAAGCACAATCTCAACGTGAAAGGTCACCTGTCACTTAAAGAGACCTCAATGCCCAATGTATCATTTATGAATTACTGCTGTCCGTCACATGGAAATGCATGTATCCAGAATCCATTCGGCGGTAGAAGACACAGCCTTAGTGCTCACAAGACATCTGGTCCAGTTTATTAAAGCCCTTCAAAGGGCCGTGTTTAGCATTCTCTATTAAATCTGCATGCTAAACAGCCCTCTCAAGCCCATGTGCTCAGAGAAAGGGAAGCCTGCTGCTGGCTCGGTGCAGGCCAGCTTGAACTTCCCCGTACTAGAGTGAGCCCTTGAGATGAGAATCTTCACCCTTTCACATGTCATACGCAGGATTTATCTCTGTAAGAGTCTTGCGTGAGGGATCAATACATGGCCTGCTCGGAGCAGATTGCACTGACCTGACACCTGGCTATCACAGCAGCCATCTTAAACGAGTAATACACTGCTGCCTCACTTCCCTGGTGGAGTCTGTTTGTCATCCACCAAAAGAAACACAGTGCAGTCTGGTTGGTGACCAGCTGATTTAAATCACCCAATTTAAATCTAGTAACAAATATTTGTCCCAGTAAAAGTGTTTATTAACATTAAAGGAATAGTTCACCACCCCACAGTCTGCAAAATCTGTCTTCATTTACTCTCCATTATGTCATTCCAAACCTGTATGACTGACTTTTGTAAAACACAAAAGGAAGATACTTTTTTTTTTCTCCATACAAATGAAGTCAAAGGTCAATAAAATGTTTGGTTACCAAAACCAATTCTTGGTTCTTTTGTGTTGCACAAATGCATACCAATTAAACATTTTCCATTTTTGAGTGAACTATCCAGTGTCCAAGATAAAGAAAAATAAGTTGTTTATTATAAAAATATAAATAATTACAAACCCGATTCCAAAAAGGTTGGGACACTACAAATTGTGAATAAAAACAGAATACAATGATGTGGAAGTTTCAAATTTCAATATTCTATTCAGAATACAACATAGATGACATATCAAATGTTTAAACTGAGAAAATGTATCATTTTAAGGGAAAAATAAGTTGATTTTAAATTTCATTGCATCAACACATCTAAAAAAAAGTTGGGACAAGGCCATGTTTCCCACTGTGTGGCATCCCCTCTTCTTTTTATAACAGTCTGCAAACGTCTGGGGACTGAGGAGACAAGTTGCTCAAGTTTAGGAACAGGAATGTTGTCCCATTCTTGTCTAATACAGGCTTCTAGTTGCTCAACTGTCTTAGGTCTTCTTTGTCGCATCTTCCTCTTTATGATGCGCCAAATGTTTCCTATGGGTGAAAGATCTGGACTGCAGGCTGGCCATTTCAGTACCCAGATCCTCCTCCTATGCAGCCATGATGTTGTAATTGATGCAGTATGTGGTCTAGCATTGTCATGTTGGAAAATGCAAGGTCTTCCCTGAAAGAGATGACGTCTGGATGGGAGCATATGTTTAGAACTTGGATATACCTTTCAGCATTGATGGTGCCTTTCCAGATGTGTAAGCTGCCCATGCCACACGCACTCATGCAACCCCATACCATCAGAGATGCAGGCTTCTGAACTGAGCGCTGATAACAACTTGGGTTGTCCTTGAACAGCTTGAACAGAACAGTTTTCCACTTTGCCACAGTCCATTTTAAATGAGCCTTGGCCTAGAGAAAACGCCTGCGCTTCTGGATCATGTTTAGATATGGCTTCTTTTTTGACCTATAGAGTTTTAGCCGGCAATGGCGAATGGCACGGTGGATTGTGTTCACTGACAATGTTTTCTGGAAGTATTCCTGAGCCCATGTTGTGATTTCCATTACAGTAGCATTCCTGTATGTGATGCAGTGCCGTCTAAGGGCCCGAAGATCACGGACATCCAGTATGGTTTTCCGGCCTTGAGCCTTACGCACAGAGATTGTTCCAGATTCTCTGAATCTTTGGATGATATTATGCACTGTAGATGATGATAACTTCAAACTCTTTGCAGTTTTTCTCTGAGAAACTCCTTTCTGATATTGCCCCACTATTTTTGGCCGCAGCATTAAGGGAATTGGTGATCCTCTGCCCATCTTGACTTCTGAGAGACACTGCCACTCTGAGAGGCTCTTTTTATACCCAATCATGTTGCCAACTGACCTGATAAGTTGCAAATTGGTCCTCCAGCTGTTCCTTATGTACATTTAACTTTTCCGGCCTCTTATTGCTACCTGTCCCAACTTTTTTGGAATGTGTAGCTCTCATGAAGTCCAAAATGAGCCAATATTTGGCATGACATTTCAAAATGTCTCACTTTCAACATTTGATATGTTATCTATATTCTATTGTGAATAAAATATAAGTTTATGAGATTTGTAAATTATTGTGTTCCTTTTTAATTCACATTTGTAGTGTCCCAACTTTTTTGGAATCGGGTTTGTATGAATTTATAAACATCATTAATTTTTAATGGAGATTATAGCACATTGTTCAACTTGAACATATCTTGTCTTGTCATAAAAAGGTAAATATATATTTTTAATATTGATCTCGACAGACATTAGGGTATGTAGGGTTCATCACTATAATTTCCTGGGGGATTTTTGCATGTTGGTTGTGCCACATGATTTTGATTTGGCAGATCAAAGTTTTACAAATAATAGTAACAGTATTTTAACAGAAGGAAATGAAATAAAACAAATAAAAGAGTATGCCAGGAATATCGCGAATAATGAGAAAAATATTCGTCATGAAGATACAGTATATCTGACTGACAATTTTTACTTTATTCCAGATAATTGTGTGTCTGACCTGTCAGAATACTCTATATCCCTGAATACTAGGGGTGTAGCAATACATCGTTATATCGCGATATTGCAATATCAAAAAATGTGACATATGTATTGTTGATGTAAGCGATGATTCACGATATAGTTCGTTTCATCCAAGAAGCATGCTGTATTTATAAAGTATAATTCACCCAAAAATGTAAATTGTCATGCACTCACCCTCATGCCATTTCAAGATTTCTGTCCCTCCATTTAAAGTCCATTCTTCTAAAACGTAAAGATCCAAAAAGTGTCATACAGGCATTGTAAAAATAAATTAATAAATCGATTGGTCCAATCCAAATCCAAAACCTTCTGAAGAGACACGCTTTGTATGATGAAAAGATTTACAAAGATAAGCATATACTGTAGTATATGCGCAGAAACAGTGAGTAAATGCAGAATTTTAATTTTTGGATGAACTAACCATTTATGATTTAGGAATAGTCATTTTGACATGCTTTCTTGTGATTAGAACTGTGACTGACTGCATTGATCATCCGAAGCAATATAGTTAGTTTCAGTGCTCATACGCACTGGAACAGCACTCCTCAAAGTTAAATGTTCAATATTATGTATAATAATGTAATATATATTTGTGGGGCCTGATAATAACAATATAATAATAATAATAATAATAATAATAATAAAGTAATAATAAAAGAAAATTTCTCTTTATTTTTGAGTTTAGTAAAAATGAGCATCATGTTATTGAACCAAAAACTAGAAGGGGTATTTCCTCAGTGCATGTTGTTTTATTCAGTGTCTCTATTACACCAATTCAACATTAGATAAATCTATTTTAATATGAAGACATTGCAGGATTGAGCATACCAAAGGGATTGGAAGATGTTTGATGTTTTCTGCTCATCTTACTACACTGTAGTCCTCACAGTCCACATCACATCTGGTTTCTTTTTGCCTGTCTTAAGAAACATGTTCTACAGGGCCTTATCTAATATTGCTGCTCAGTCTAATGGCAGGCAGCCTGTGACATGAAAGCTCAACAGCTGCCAGCTCTTTTCAAACGCGGTATTCTTTTTCGATTTCTTCCTGGGCCCCATCAAACGTGTCTTTATTCGACTGCGACGCCAAAAGGAAAAGCCTGTGCTTGATTAAAGAATAATTTTTTTATAATGAACACCGAGACAACCATAAACATCCAGAGACCATCAGCACAAGTGGGCCAGAGTATCACATCGTGATGGACTTAATCGGAGCGTTTATTTCATGTTAAGAGTCATGTTTAAAATAACAGCAGATGGTAGCGATTAAAAAAAAAATCTAATTGCAGAATTGTATGTTAAGAAAGGATGATGCTTATAAATATAATAAATTGAATCACAAGCTAAACAATGGTTACTCAGTGGAAAGGAACAGGTGAATACAAGTCAAGATACATTTCAAAAACCAGACAACTTAACCACTGTCCTCTAGGGAGAACAAGGTTGTTATATTCATCTACAATAGCTGTGGGAGGAAAGGGGAGGTCCGTTTTCTGGCGGGCCGATGCAGCCTTCAACTATAAAAATGACTGTGTAAAGAAATTAGACACTAGAAAAATATGTAATCAGCAATTTAGCAATAATGCCCATAAATAAATAATCAGCACCTCCATTAGCCTGACATGTATCCGAGACGCAGTGCGTGATGCAACTACTGGATTGTCGGCGCATTCGCAGGCGGCCAGTCCATTAAAGAGGGCCATCCGTCCTGGTGCACTTCCCAACGCCACTTCAGGTGGAGTGTGTTATTCTGTGAGCCAAGGGGCGGCAGGCCCAGAGCGCTCATTTGTAGCACCATAAGACAGGTCGTAATTACACTCACCCAGCACGAAGGGAATAGGAAGAGAGCCCTGAACCTGACACATTAACCCTATGAGGAGGTTAACCGTGATGGACATCAGAGAGCTAAAGAGAACTGCTAGGTTTTACATAATTAGAGTCGCAGGATCCCTCAGAAGCCCCAGAGATCAAAACTTTAAGCTGTCGAGTTCACACAACGTGCTGAGTACTTAGTGTTCAGAGAGCGAATTTATCTGGGATTTAGCACAGACAAAAAAAAAAAAAAAAAAAGTTTGAGAGTCCAAAGCCTTGGGTTGCCAGAGTAATAATTCATCACCTTGCTCCAATAACAAAACATCTACTGTACTAAGAGAGAAGAGTCTCCAGATAAGGTGTTATATGTGCACCGGCATGTTTTTGTTTGTTTTGCCTTATTGTTAAAATGTCATTTTGACAGACGTCAAGATGGGGAGCGCAACGTGCTAGTGCTAAGAAAGCTTATGAGGGAAAACAAAGTAAACATCTTTCTGTGACTTTTTCAGACACAGAGACATTTTTCATGGTGCGACTCCACATGGGAGTGAGTGCATGAGGCAGATTATTTAGCACACAATTAAGAGCTGCTAAAATATGGCAACAGCTCGCCTCCTCTCGCTATCCTGGTATAATTAGATTTTCACCTGCTGTTGAGATACCGAAAAAAAATGCTTGATTCGTTGGACAAGACAAAGAGGCACCTGACGTGCCAGCTCCGGATCCATCTCGCTCCTCAGCATGCTGGGAGTTTGTGAGGTAAATTGAAAATGCTGCTGAAAGCTCGCCTGGATGAGTTGCACAGTCTGCTTAACACATTGGTATAGGGACAGATGCTACTTTGGAACAATATTGCCATCAACATATTTTTGTTTAAAAAAAAAAAAAAAAACAAGCAGATGAATGTAAACAGCTAATATGCAACCAATGTGATTTTGACGAATGTGAGACGTTTTTGCACTGTTTAAGAAAGACTTCATCCAAAAAAGAAAATTGTCATAAATTACTAACCTTAATTACATTCCAAAGCCATAAGATGATTCATCGTTGAAACACAAATTAAGATATTTTAAATATATTCACAAATTTTTGTCCATCCACTGAAAGAGAGTGTTCATTTGTTTTCTGAAGATGAATGGAAGTCTATGGGTTTAGAACAACATGAAGGTGGGTAAATGATGACTGAATTTCCATTTTTGGGTGAACTGCCCCTTTAAATCAACAGTTGCTGTGATTTCATCAAGTCACTGTTTAACATTGTTTCAGTGAATTGCTCATAACTATTAGGGTTACAGCCAAAGAAGCTGAAGCAGCCAAGAGTAATAATCACAGAGCAGAAAAACCTACTTTTAATTTACGGCACAATGCCAAGAAGAGGTAATATGTTATTGTCTACTGCAAATTTACGCTGTTGAACGTCGGGATGCCAGAAGACGTGGAAATGCGAGCCAAGAACACAGTCTGGCCTCATCTTGCTTTAAGTGGATACATATTCTACACCAGTCTCAGTCTTTCAGAGGAACCGTCGGGCTTATTAATCCTCCACACGCTCTTCGGGCTTGTCAAATCCCATTTGAACGCAACAGGAAACAAATGTGTAAACACATCCAACGTAGTGTGAAGGCTGTCAAACTCGATGCCTGCCCTTGCGTAGAGACGTAGGCTAAAAGTGAAATATAAGCCGCATCGAAGGCGGTTTTTCGATTGCGACGTGCCACGCAGTGTAACCGGCTCTCGCGCCCTCAGAAACATAAGAGCGCATGCAAAAGTGGGCCATTAATGATTAATGGCTGTTTAAATAATCATCTGACGGCAACTGTGGAGAGAGTCCCTGATGAAAACATCAACAGCAGTGCCTCTTGTCAATGCCTAACGATGAGACTAAATGTGGGCAGGGTGTTTGATAGCAACATCAGTCATTCATAAAGGGAAAAGCAGGCCAGAGATGCAGCGAGGCAACATGGGCAACGGTCAGAGGCGGACGTAACCTTCTATTCTACTGTGACCATCACAAAGCAGCAAGAATCGTTACTCTTTTCAGCTCATTTCTCATGCCATTGTGTAAACTAACTCTAAAGGTCATTAAGAAATTTGGGTCAAGCGCCTTAAATGGAAACACCAGGGTTTGTGAAGTGAGCCATGGTCCACTGTGAGTTAGTGTGTTGATGGACCTCAGGCTTCAGCCAACCTGACATCTATTTTGTAAACATTAGCAGCCGCCCAACGCGAGGGCCGGCTACTCACATGAACCAAAATCACATAGCAGACAAGACACTTCCAAACATTAAGCTGAGGTCACATCAGGCAAACGCCATTTTCTAAACAAAGAAAATGAGAAGCTTGGTGGAGCATAATAACCTGTGTTTGACAGCAACAGAACTTACAATCTAGCTCCATTTTAAAGAGAATAAACAGATTACATGTTGATTTGATTATAGCTTGTCACTACTCCGTTGATATTTTCTATTTAAAGATTTTTGAATATGTACACCTCTATAAACATAACAACAGATGATGCTTTTACAGATTGGATCCTCATATCAGAGCTGTAGACACTGTGTACATAGAGTCAATTGAGTAAATTACCTATCTTAAAAATAACTGTGAGGAATGAAAGAGCCAACTTGATGCCCCACACATTCATGGTGGGTGGCACAACTCCACTGGCTTCTCTTCTCTCTCAACTACAAAGGTTTCATCAGGACACTCAGGCAATTATCCTTTCAAAGACAAGACAGATCGGCTCATGGAGCATGTAATTATGCAACAAGTTCTCTCCTGTCCTCCCAACCAGGGTGTTTTGGAACGCAATGAGTCGCCTGTAACATTATCATAACATGCAGCACTACTTTCAATTAGAAATAATTTGAAGTGAAACACTTGCCTAACACATTTAAAAGGGGCCAATCAGTGTTCATAAAATAATCTTTTTTATAAATCTACCTGAATAAAGTCATCACCAGACCCAAGCAGAATCTGAAGATTTTTCTGTGTTGATTTTGGAGGAAAATCTGCGGACTGGATGTGAATATGGTAATGTGCGTTAAACTAAGAGTATCAGACATTTATTGGCATCTGAAAGCATAATTAATAAGCCAAAATGTTTAATAAACTAAAATGCAAGGGGTGGAGGATGTACAGAACTTTCTGTTTAATTGGCAGGGCAGCTATCATGGGGGACAACCAGGAACGTTACTATTTTTTAAACATCAATTTCACCAAATTGGATGCTATTACCATTCTGCTTCCTAAAGACTGGTAAGAAATGCAGAATTCATAAGATTAAGATATTTAGTGCTGTCAAACAATTAATCTCATCCAAAATAATAGTTTGTGTTTAAATAATATATGTGTGTACAGTGTATAATTATAAGGTATATTTCAATACATACATACATACATACATACATACATACAAGAAATATGTGTACATATATGTTATATATACATTTATATCACTTATATTATATATAAATAAAAACAAATCTTAAATATACACATGCATGCATGTATTTATATATATTTCACTCTACAAACTATTTAATTGTTTTTGTAAAGAAGTCTCTTAGGCTCACCAAGGCTACAGTTAATTTATAAAAATAAAGTAAAAACAGTAAACTGTGAAATATTATTAATTATAATTTAAAATAACTTTCTATGTTTTCTATTTGAATAATTAATATGCAAAGCTGAATATATTTGAATAGAATAGAAATAGAACATTTGAAAAGAACAGAAATAGAACATTTCTTTGAAATAGAATCTTTTGTAACATTATAAAAGTATTTACCATCACTTTTGATCAATTTAATGCATCCTTGCTGAACAAAAGTTATACTTTTATAAGTATACTAAGGTATACTTTTGAACAGTATATGTTGTCATTGCAACTTTAGAGCAATGACAACATTAAAACATGTTATTTAATTTAGCCATTTTCCAATTCTGAAGAAATCTGCAGGGTGCAGATTCTGTGCCAGGGAATCACATATATGATGATATTTTAGCTCCTCATATTAAAAAGACCTTTGCTAAAAGACTAACAAAAGAATCCGGCAGCATCCGTTTATTAAATGATCCAATTGGATGATGTCACAACGCTTCCTCTTTAAAAATATGATCATTTTAACTTACATTATGTAAATGTCACCCTCTATCCCTACAAGAAAATGAGAGTGTAATAACATATCCAACAGCAATGAGGATACTGGTTCTTTTTAAAAAGAGACGGTACATACTAATGTATTTGGCTCCTCGGAGCAGCTGCGGGGCGGGTGGCTCCTAATTACTCCTCTAAAAAATTCTCCTGAAAGTCAACAGAACATAATCGATGGAGAGGATTATATTAGCGAGGCCTTGGACCTTAGCCAATAAGAAAGGCATGCTGCTCTCTGTCTCATCAGCCGCCAATGATTGAGCGAGCTAATGGAAAGACACACAGCTAAAGTGACACATTTGTGCAATGGGGGGAAAAAAAGGATCAGTCATTGATCTGCCAAGGCCATGGTAATTAGAGTGGTGGCCAAGGCGAGAGACTGTTTGCCCTTAGAAACAGCAGACAAGCAGCTCTGGTATACATCACCCTTGAGACCAGAGACTGAAAGGAGAGAGAGAGAGTGAACACTTGTGTCAGATACCAAATCAGCCCTTGTCACCTTCCAGCACAGCATCAGAAGAGGAAGCTGCAGAGAAGAAGGAGCTGCGGAGGTCACTGCAAAACAAACGTTTAATACACTATTCATCACACAAGGTTAAGCCATCAGGGTTTTTCCTGGGTCAAAAATGGTTTTCAGTGGTATAGCTTAGACGTGCTCATGTGCGAAGTTAGCAATTATGTAACTGCATTTTATATTTATATAGTAGATATGTAAGGAATCATGTACAGTCAAGACGGTAGTGATCGCAAAATAAACCCTGAAAGGATTAAGAAAGGTTATCCTGTTTAAATGGACAAACACTTACCAAATATATAATAAAATGTTGAATTAATTTTATTATTAAAAATAAAATGAATAATAATTTTGTTATTCATTAAATATTAAGTCCGCAGAGTGATCCAAAAGACATGAAGCTTGTATATTGTAGTCATTGGTATTGGTCATTATGCAAAAACATCTGACCACATAATTCCATGATTGACCAATCAGAATCAAGTCTCCCAGAGAGCCATGTAATAAAAATGGTTATTGCTCATGTAAGCATCTAGCCTGGCTCCGCCCTCCTACATACTTCCGCTCAATTTTCATTTTCCTTTAGTACGTCGTCTGGGTTTGTTGTATATTCTCTGTTTTCTCCAGCCAAATTTTAACCGGTCCAATCAGTGAACAGAGGGAGTGGCTGAGAAAGATGACTTTGATGTTGTGCACTAGTTTGCGCATAACATACGTCACGACCAAACGTTAGCGATTGGTTATGGCAGATCAAAAGTGGCTCGGGGCAGATCCAATAATTTTGAAACTTCAACAGAGTACCCGCCTTCAAGGAAGTTAGCGCTTGTCAATGGAGAGTGACAGGACACTTTTTACAAATGAAATGTACGAGAGTCTGGTAGGACCAGGCTAGAAAGCATCTAGAGCCATTTGAATTTTCTACACCAATGAGTCTATGACACGCCAAACTGAAAATGTTTGTTTCATACTTAAAAAATATAATTTTCTTTTCATCATCGGCTCGTAATGATTTAAGTCCTCTGTTGGAATATCTGAAGGCAAACAAGGCCAGTTTTTATTCCCTACATTCATTGCTTCAGAAACAGATTTTTTTTTGGAGGTACACCGGAGGTAAACAAACATCTTGATGGGGATCCAGGCTTTAAAGCCTGAGATTTACACTTGCCATTATTAAAGATTTACCATCATTCTTCTATCGTTTAACTCTGGCATTTGTAGTTATAAGACTACCAAAGCAAGGTAATAACATTCATGACGCCCCATTACAACTGTTTCTATAGAATGAAATTTGTTCTGAATAATAGTAGTAGCCAAAAACATTTAAAAACTATATCTAGAATTATCTACAGTAATTTCCTCATTAAAATAACATCTAATTTAGTATAAATCCAATATATATCAGCCAATATCTCATAGTTATTCTAGTAACAGCACAAAGTTTTCTTCAGTCGATCCATCAAACTGTTTAACTTCCTCGACAGCGCTTTATAGCATTCAAAGGGGTCATACAGGTTTTGTGGCCACATGTGCAGTGACTCATACAGAAAATGTTCCCACATTGTACGGTTTAGTTAAGAAGCTCATTTAGCATACAACAGAACAGAATGAAAAAAAAAAAGAAAGAAAGAAAAAGAATTAAATATTAAATATTTTGCTTGGGCAGCCCCAAAAAAATACAAATAAATATTAAATGCAAGAAAAACCCTGTGCACGAAGGCACAAGGCCCTCTTGTATGCCAGCAAATATGAAACAGCTTGTAGTTGTAGCATATAGGAGTGTGATAGGACAGAAGCTGGTATAAGAAACCCTTCTGTATGACTTAAAGGGCGTGATGCCACAATGCCACATGGACTGATAAATATGCTGTCTGTTTTAGGCTCTGCTTGTTTGGTTGGGGGAAGTTTAGGCTGGAAGAAGCTCATCCGTGCTGCACATTAGCTCATGTGGTGGCTGAGAGAGAGAGAGAGAGAGAGAGAGAGAGAGAGAGAGAGAGAGAGAGAGAGAGAGAGAGAGAGAGAGAGAGAGAGAGAGAGAGAGAGAGAGAGAGAGAGAGAGAGAGAGAGAGAGAGAGAGAGAGAAGAAAGCGAGAGAGAGAGAGAGAAAGAGAGAGAGAGAGAGAGAGAGAGAGAGAGAGAGAGAGAGAGAGAGAGAGAGAGAGAGAGAGAGAGAGAGATGGAGGGAGGGAGGAGGACCTATGGAGTCATTCTGTCTGTAATTGCATGGCTAAATGCTCCCCTCGCTTCCTGCCCTCCCCCTCAGCGGCATCTCCCTGCCCGCACCAAGAAACTGCAATTGGCATAAGCCACTTAAGGCAATCTGTGCTGAGCGAACTACAAAACCCTGAGAGGGCTTAAATTTACTGAAGCCTTGAGAGACATGAATGAAGGAGATAGAAAAAAAAAAGGTGGTGTTCCTTATTTAGCAACCGACAATCCAATTCTACAGCAGTGAAATTTAACTTCCATCTATTGCATTTTAATCCCTAGGAAGAATACCACAAAATATAATGAAACAATTTATTGATTTTTTCATTTGACCCAGTGAATGGGTGTTCAAATGACAGCATTGGGAATAATGTCTCATGAGTTATACTTGATGCATTACTCTCATGCTCCAAACCCATTAAGCAAGAACTGTTATCTGTTATTAATTAAATAAGTGTAATGAACACCAATAATTCACAAGCAATTCGGTTTTTTAACCTTCAATTAAAACTGACTACAAAAGCATTACAAACATAAAGTCAACAGTAGCACTTTAACCAATTCAACTTTGCGCCCCACCCATGGGTCCAATATTGCATCATCATAATCATTCAAAATATGCTGCAGAGCTGAAGTATAAAAACAACAGCCATAATAAAAATAAGATAACAAATACTGTCATAATATACATTAAATATTATATATATTAGTATACAAATAATTATTATTATACAAAATAAAAATGGTATATACATTTGAATTTTATATATATATATATATATATATATATATATATATATATATATATATATATATATATATATATATATATATATATATATATATATATATATATATATATATATATATATATATATATATATATATATATATATATATATATATATATATATATATATATATATATATTATATTATTTTATTATATTATTTTATTTTTTTTTTTTATTATTATTAATTTTATTTTTATTATTAAATAGCTATTAGCTATTTCTGAACACATAATTTGATGGATTATGAAGACAAACTTGGAATAACTGATAAATCATGTACAAAACGACCAAGGCAGTGCATTAATAAAGAATTCAGGGTCAATTTGGCTTCATGTCGACTTTAACATGCTGCAATCAGGATGTGATCTGACGGCTGCTTTTAACTCATTTCTGACCACTTTAATGTATTATTACGGAAAACATAACAGAGGGGCTGCCAACAGCCACACAGAGACATTGTCTTCATAATCATAATCAATAAAAGCGAGGCAAATAGAGAGCACCCCTAAGGACTGGTTACCGGACACAGGATTGATTATCGCTGAGGAAGTCAGGTGTACGCTGACAGGAAGCATGTCTTAATGAAGGAAAAACTCTCTGCCACTGTGTGCATTATTTAGTCCTGTAATAAAGCACTCAATGAAACTTCAAAGCAACCAATTCATTTTTAGCCTCGCTGGGAGACCGAATAGGAGAGAGAGTGATCATAGGGCTCACTGAGAGAGACAGATGGATGGAAGGAGGGAGGGAGGTTAGGACAGAGAGAAATAAGGACGAACAGCAGAGGAAAGTGAGATGGAAGCTAAGGAAAAATGGGGGTAAAAGAGGACAGGCGTCAAAATCGTGTATGTGCTGAGATGTAAATGAAAGATGAATGAAGGGAAAGAGCAAGAAAATGTGGAAAAATAAAGAGGGAGGGACAAAACCCAATAACACTGTAGCTTTAAGGTTAGCCAAAAATGAAAATCCTGTCATCATTTACTCACACTAATGTCATTCTAAATCTGCATGACTTTCATTGTGGAACAAATTATTATTATTATTTTTTTTTTTAAAGAATATCACATATATTTCATATAATGGAAGTGAATGAAGAACTGGGGCTGTCAAGCTTCAAAATGACAAAAAAAGTAGCCCATACTACTCAACCATTACACTGCAACCAACCTAAATTTAAAAGACAATACTTACTGAAAATCTTAACATTTGATCAAATTCTCCCTGATGCAGTCATGAATATGTGAGCGTATCAGAAGTGTCCCATTTGTAAATGATTCATTCTCTTCAGTTGATCTTTACCAGATGAATGATTTAAATTCGATCGGTCCAGTTCTCAAATTTACCTCACTGACTCAAAAAAAAAAAAAAAAAAAAAAAAAAAAAAAAAAAAAGAAGAAAGAAATATCAGTATGTATATATATGTATATGTATGTGTGTGTACCGAACGGTTCTTTAACAGTTAACAGTCGGCTTGTTTTAAGCGCGGAACACACTTAAATCCGAGTTCCCACACAAGCATATTAAGTATTCAGTCCATTTTATCATTAAATTCAAACGATAAATGCTGTTTTGACTCTCTTTAATGTGACATGACCCGATCACTATATAGGCGCGTCAGTTCAGGCGGCGGCGCAGCACATGAGTGAACGCGATCATCTCTTCCTAAAGAATAAACATGAATTAATATCTCTTAAGGTATATGTTGAGGATACATTACAACTTACTGAAATGTATCATATGTTGTATAATAGCTCAATCTGTGTTTCAACCGTGGAAAGACAATAAAACAGCTTGTAAACAATGTCAGGTATCATCACATTTACCTAAGGAGTCATTCAGTGTCCACAGCTGTTAGTTCACTAGAAATAAACTCTTCCGCTAAATATATGCACTATATTCGCCTATATATTCATCATATTATACTGGACCTGTTAGTGATGTCTTGTTTATTTAATGTATGTTTAAATAAATCTGTCATGAAAATGTATAATTTGTTATAATTGAATTCATTTAAGGACAGATACAATTTTTTCAGTAAACTACTGTTGAATAAAACTAAATGGAAAGCAATTTTGTAAAACTGCTGTACCGAACCCGTACCGAACCATGACTCCAAAACAGAGGTACCGACAGTTTTGTGTACCCACCCCATACATACATACATACAAACATACATATATATTTATATATACATACACACACACACACATACATATATACACTCACCTAAAGGATTATTAGGAACACCATACTAATACTGTGTTTGACCCCCTTTCACCTTCAGAACTGCCTTAATTTTATTACGTGGCATTGATTCAACAAGGTGCTGAAAGCATTCTTTAGAAATGTTGGCCCATATTGATAGGATAGCATCTTGCAGTTGATGGAGATTTGTGGGATGCACATCCAGGGCACAAAGCTCCCGTTCCACCACATCCCAAAGATGCTCTATTGGGTTGAGATCTGGTGACTGTGGGGGCCATTTCAGTACAGTGAACTCATTGTCATGTTCAAGAAACCAATTTGAAATTATTCGAGCTTTGTGACATGGTGCATTATCCTGCTGGAAGTAGCCATCAGAGTATGGGTACATGGTGGTCATAAAGGGATGGACATGGTCAGAAACAATGATCAGGTAGGCTGTGGCATTTAAATGATGCCCAATTGGCACTAAGGGGCCTAAAGTGTGCCAAGAAAACATCCCCCACACCATTACACCACCACCACCAGCCTGCACAGTGGTAACAAGGCATGATGGATCCATGTTCTCATTCTGTTTACGCCAAATTCTGACTCTACCATCTGAATGTCTCAAAAGAAATCGAGACTCATCAGACCAGGCAACATTTTTCCAGTCTTCAACTGTCCAATTTTGGTGAGCTTGTGCAAATTGTAGCCTCTTTTTCCTATTTGTAGTGGAGATGAGTGGTACCCGGTGGGGTCTTCTGCTGGTGTAGCCCATCCGCCTCAAGGTTGTGCGTGTTGTGGCTTCACAAATGCTTTGCTGCATACCTCGGTTGTAACGAGTGGTTATTTCAGTCAAAGTTGCTCTTCTATCAGCTTGAATCAGTTGGCCCATTGTCCTCTGACCTTTAGCATCAACAAGGCATTTTCACCCACAAGACTGCTGCATACTGGATGTTTTTCCCTTTTCACACCATTCTTTGTAAACCCTAGAAATGGTTGTGCGTGAAAATCCCAGTAACTGAGCAGATTGTGAAATACTCAGACCGGCCCGTCTAGCATCAACAACCATGCCACGCTCAAAACTGCTTAAATCAACTTTCTTTCCCATTCTGATATTCAGTTTGACTGTCTTCACCAGGACCACACCCCTAAGTGCATTGACGCATTGAGATTATATTATATATATATATATAAATTATATATATAAATATATATTACACACATACACATATACACACACACACAAACCCGATTCCAAAAAAGTTGGGACATTGTACAAATTGTGAATAAAAACTAAATGCAATGATGTGGAAATTTCAATTTTCAATATTTTATTCAGAATACAACATCGATGACATCAAATGTTTAAACTGAGAAAATGCATTGCACATGAAAATGTAGTGAAAAATAAGTTGATTTTAAATTTCATTGCATCAACACATCTCAAAAAAGTTGGGACAAGGCCATGTTTCCCACTGTGTGGCATCCCCTCTTTTTATAACAGTCTGCAAACGTCTGGGGACTGAGGAGACAAGTTGCTCAAGTTTAGGAATAGGAATGTTGTCCCATTCTTGTCTAATACAGGCTTCTAGTTGCTCAACTGTCTTAGGTCTTCTTTGTCGCACCTTCCTCTTTATGATGCGCCAAATGTTTTCTATGGGTGAAAGATCTGGACTGCAGGCTGGCCATTTCAGTACCTGGATCCTTCTACGCAGCCATGATGTTGTAATTGATGCAGTATGTGGTCTGGCATTGTCATGTTGGAAAATGCAAGGTCTTCCCTGAAAGAGACGATGTCTGGATGGGAGCATATGTTGTTCTAGAACTTGGATATACCTTTCAGCATTGATGGTGCCTTTCCAGATGTGTAAGCTGGATTGCAGATGTGTAATGTCTGAACGGAGTGCTGATAACAACTTGGGTTGTCCTTGTCCTCTTTAGTCTGGATGACATGGCGTCCCAGTTTTCCAAAAAGAACTTCAAATTTTGATTTGTCTGACCACAGAACAGTTTTCCACTTGGCCACAGTCCATTTTAAATGAGCCTTGGCCCAGAGAAAACGCCTGCGCTTCTGGATCATGTTTAGATATGGCTTCTTTTCTGACCTACAGAGTTTTAGCCGGCAACGGCGAATGGCACGTTGGATTGTGTTCACCGACAATGTTTTCTGGAAGTATTCCTGAGGCCATGTTGTGATTTCCATTCAGTAGCATTCCTGTATGTGATGCAGTGCCGTCTAAGTGCCCGAAGATCACGGGCATCCAGTATGGTTTTCCAGCCTTGACCCTTATACAGGACTTCTGAGAGACACTGCCACTCTGAGAGGCTCTTTTATACCCAATCATGTTGCCAGTTGACCTAATAAGATGCAAATTGGTCCTCCAGCTGTTCCTTATATGTACATTTAACTTTTTTTTAACTCTTATTGCTACCTTTCCCAACTTTTTTGGAATGTATAGCTCTCATGAAATCCAAAATGAGCCAATATTTGTCATGACATTTCAACATTTGATATGTTATCTATATTCTATTGTGAATAAAATATAAGTTTATGAGATTTGTAAATTATTGCGTTCCTTTTTAATTCATAATTTGTACATCATCCCAACACGTATGTATGCATGTATATGTACACACGCACACACACACACACACAAACAAACACACACGTATACATTTATATACTTTAAAAGATACTTTTTCATTTATTTAATATACAGTATTTAATATATCAATATATACGATCTACATGTACATGATTATATTATGATATATTAAATACTCTTATGAAAAGTATCTTGAAAGGTCTAACCCCATTCAATGTAACTACAGAGAAAGAAAGAGCAATTCGTTAAAACTACATAAAAAAAAAATAATTGTTCCATTGAAAGAAAGAATTGGTTAAGGGTGACAAAACACCTTGGAACAACTTGCGGATGATATTTCTCATTCTTGGACACAAAATCCCTTTAAAGATCAAGATAATGTCCAAGAGTCTATGTTTGGTAACCATGACGGCCTGCAATCCGGATAACAACCTCATCCTGAGGATATTATAAATGCCTTTGTAATAAAGAGCCACCTGACAGAGCCACCTGACTTGTGTGTTAAAAAGCAGTCCTCAGCCAGCCATCTGAAGGAATGAGAATATAAAAAAAAAAAAAATTCCTGTCTGGAAAAAGGATGGGGAAAAAAGTCTCGTCCTCTTCTGGCCCAGTAATGACTTTCAATGGGAATAAGAACACTTAAAAGAGGAATACTTCCTCTTGATTTTAACGTGCAGTCATACTGAAGCAGGCGGTGAGTTTTCTGGAGTGATAAGGGCTTAGCCAATGTAATCCTCACAGGCACTTGGCCTTATCGCTCCTGCAAGGAAAAAGGGAAACTTTCTGCCTTTTTCAAAAGGCAACAGTGGTCCAACGAAAGGCTTCAACTGTACGGTTTTCTTCCTGCAGCTTGGCAGAAGGACTTGCAATAAAATCCATCCTCAGAACTTGCAAGCATGCTTGGAAAAAAATTAAGACATCCTACAGTAAACAAAACAAAAATGGCAAACATTCTGTGTTGAGCCTTTTAATATGAAATGGCACAAAGTTACAATCTCCATTACAGCTTCACAGGAACAATGAGGGCAGTGTTACACCAGTGCAAAAGAAACCTGACGGTGTGTTGATAAGGGCTGATCAATCACCACCGATTCATCAAGGCTGCTTGAGAAACTACGAGGAACAGAGCGGCTGACAACTCAGAGTTGACAGACAACTCCTTGACAAACTTTTATGTGGGGCAGCGGCTTCACTTGGCTGACCTTTGGCATTAAATATTGAAACAAGTGCAGTGAACAAGGGAGGATATGGCTTACAGCTACACCCTTCAAAGTGACGACACTACATGTGAAACAGAGCCGAGAGGAGAGCGAATCGTCTGTCAAAGTCACATTAGAAGGGCCTGTTACATGTCGAGCGTCACTTCCCAACAAGCGCGTGTCACTCTGCCCTCACGGGCACAAACATCTCTGTGTTCTCAATTCAATTGTGCCACTAACAGGAAAATATGTTGCATAATACCATCGTGCTACCCAAATAATGTGCAAATCATATTTGTTCAAGGCTCCCACCCTATAGCAAAAAGATCACATGGATCTGCT